>BFEA01000079.1:1830113-1884732 GCA_003427395.1 Chara braunii
TTTTTTTTTTTTTTTTTTTTTTTTTTTTTTTTTTTACGTACGCGTACGCTCGATTTTGGGTTATTACGCGTACGGCGTGCTACCCAAATTCAAATTTTATTTCACGTTCGTAAAGGTGAATTGTTGCAGCAGTCCAAACCGACTTGCAACATTCATGAGTCTCTTTCATTTTTTTTATATAAAGTCTCATGTTATACACCGAAGTTGAAACAAACTGAGAGAACCACATAGATAGTAAGTTATTATTTCGTGAAGTTATTAACACAAATGTAGAGATATGGAACAAACTCCTTGGAAGCAATCCGGTTGAGGTCGATCAATACTGACCCATCGATTGGAACGGACTGGACTAAGTTCATGAAAGAACTAGTCTGTGATAGTCACTCGGGCTATGTTAATAGTTTCAAGACAAGTAACTGATGATATAGAAGTAGGAACAATTTATTTTAATTGATCTGGTTGCTTCTTGCAAACAAAAATTCGTACGAGGAAAATAATTGGTCCAAGTTTAAGATGTAGATTGCTTGACTGTTTCATTGTGCTTTGACAACGTTTCTTATCTTTATAACAGTTTCAATGGTAGATGAAGTGTTGTGCAATTTCTCGTCTGATACCTGGAAATAGAACACGTATTCTATAAATTATTGATTTCTCACTTTCTTCGGTGTTTTTTCCCTCTTCTTGTAAAAATCAACATCCAATAAGATTTTGTTTTTCCACCCTTCAGTTTTGTCTCGGTAGAGTGTGAAAGTTATCAAGAGAGTGTCTTTACTTGCCATGATTTTCTTTTTTTTTTTACTGCACTAATTTTTTGAATCTGATTAAAGTAAGAGCACAACAATGTTTTGTCTGATCAAGACTCCCGAGATAAATTCAAAGTTGTTGTTAGTATAAAGTTGTCAATGACTTACTACAAATAATTTGTTGTGAAAAAAATTGTTTTGGGGGAACTAGTTGTAGAACGACTTATTGCGGAATACTCATCGCAATGCAGCGTACTGCAAAACGTTTGCTGTAAATAACCTGCTATAGAAAACTTGTTGCAATTACTAGTCTGCTACAAAACACTCACCGCAAGCACTCCGTTATACGTAGTTCACAACAAAAAGGTTTTCTGGTTACAGTGATATATCATTCAGGGCATGATATGAAGTGACCTCCTTTTGAGCAATTTATTACGGTTTCTACTCTCGCTTACTAATTGAATTATCGATCCGCTAAACAATAGGAAACTCCACTCTCACTGAGCACCATACAAGGAGTAGGGACTGCATAGGACCCGGTAGGCTTCCTGTTTCTTCATACGACATTATAATATATTAGCATAAAATACAAGCATAAAATAAAATAAAATAAAATATAAGTTATGAACTGACCTCCTTAGGGGTAGTTTTGCTCGGATTTGACCGCTCATCTAAACCATTTGTTCAGGCCGTAGCAAAAGAAAAAGTGTTATGCTCTATCCAGATTTGTTACTATATTCTCACTAAAAAACCATTTGTTAAGCCTAAAGATCGATTGCTATGTACACAAGTTGCTTAATATATTTTCATATTTTTTACGATATGCTTACTACCTGCTCACTCAATGAGGAGGTGTGACGCTCTATATGAGTGCATCGTTAAAGAAAAAATTGCACAGTCTCAGGTCAAACTTTTTTACTCCTTTACATGAGTAAAAATAATTTAGAGTTGAATAAAATAAGATAAAATAGGATGGATGCAGCGAACAAAGCACTGTCTAAAAGCCAACATCATTTGGAATATGCTTTACCTGTCCACATACATCTTTCGCACATTAACTCTCCCAGTAGCCTCTCCGCTCAAAATTCTCCTTACACGTGATCGAGGGTTGTGAAAAAAGATTAAAAACAAAAGCGAGAGTTCAAAAGTTATTCAGAACCTAGTGACGAACAACAGTCAGTGAGAGTCGTCAAGTCAACCGCAATTTGATGAAAACTACCACAGGTCCGACCTCGCAAATATTCACAGTGTTGACAACCATCTTTGCTAGCGCATGGTCCGTTTTTTTAGAACAGTCTGTATCACTCTCCGCTTCATATGTAGCTTTTGTTCCTTTTCCAACTTGCATGTATATACTTCGCGAGTGATGTATAATAATTATGGTCAATTATGAGAAAGCCCCAGTTTCTCAAAGCCGGATGAGGTCATGCTGAAGAATTTCCCTCGAACAGTTATGGTAAACATGAATAAACGTACACAAGAATGAACCTGACTGGTGACAACGACAGATAGCTCACACGCATACACTTTATGTTAGTCTGACAAAAATGGAGACCTCGTCTCTGCTAGATTGCTAGTACTCCATGCTCGAGCCTTGCAGGACCAGCCGTCCTTAACTGCCTCGCGGCTCCACCTTTCCACCTCGGGTTGGCCTCCGGACCATCCTCCACAGGTCCCCCTTTTCCAGTTGGTCCATACCCGGTTCTGTAATGGTCTGGGTCCTTGCCTATAACTGCGTTGTTCTCCTCACTCTCTCCTTCTGAGTCCTAGTCCAGGATTTGTTGTTCCCTTTCCCGGGTCCCTATCAAAGTCTCTGTCTTTTTGTACCAACTGGTAACTCGGAGCGAGACAATTACCCCATCTCCCGTATATCTTCTCTCAGACCAAATTCAAACCTCCATAATCGCCACATGTATCCTCTCGTTCCTCTCATCTACTGCTCTCTTCCTCCTTCAACATTTGTTTTTTAATCTTGCCTCCCGATCGTAGCATCCGTAGTCTATGATAGCTGCTATCATAGGCCCTTCTGCAGGCTCCTTCTCCCACGTCCACATGTACTTTAGGTATTTTGTCCTATAGTCGTGCAGACCCTTGCAAAAAATTATTGTTTCACTCACCTCCTGGTCCTACACATGCTTAATACTACTGGCAGATAGCCGCAGATGCATACTACAAACCGACCGGACCTAGACAGTTATTGCTCAATCCCTTACGCTGCGCTCATAACAAATCGCGATTACAAGCAGCAAGGTACTCTTCGCTAGTCTACTGGCAAGTAGGTTGAAGTAGCGAAGTGGTTCCCATGGCGTGCAGTACGATCCCGTAACGGGATCTCATCATATCGTCTCCTTTCCTTAAAAGGAAGCATCGAAACCACTACTATCAAGGGTCTGTGTCAAATGGTAAGGACGGGGCTCATGACCTTTTACCGGAGGTGACGAGCTTCCTACCAAAGCGGCCACATGTGCGAGGGTCTAACGTACAACGCTTGGTAGTGCAAATGAAATTGGAAGGCTAAATGGAAATTTTGCGAGTCGGGCCGCTCTATGCTACAATATAAATTCAAACCAAAACGAACTTCTCGTTCCTCTAAAAATTAGAAAAAGGGGAGCAAAACGAAAAGATAAAAATATATTGATAAAAGTTAAAAGTCACATCAATACGACCTTCTCAAACTATCGCATCACTAAGAACCAAAATTATAATTCTGATGCACGCGCTGCTTCATTGTTTCTTTTCTATTTGTTCTCCTATTTCCTTTCATCTTCCTGATTGAGACCATGAACAATGTATATATCCTACAACTTCACAGTCTGACATTTGGGGGTGCAGCAAAAAAACAACACTGAAACTACCACTATTGCGTCCCAGGGCCAAGCCCCATGGCTACCACAAGCATGAGATAGTTGTGCTCTGTTGTACAACAAGGCACCAAACCCGAGTGGATCAAAGGAAGGCATAGTGGCGCACCCCCTCCTCCTGTCGTAAAAAGTGCCAACTTGAACCAGTCAAGTAACAAGAGTTGCACGGAAGGTTTTGTATGGTACACAGCGGAGGACCGAGACACTGCACCCTCCCACACCAAAAGATTGTTGGTTCAAAGTACTTTTTGGATGTGTAGGGTTCAAACGTGATGTGAGTAGGTGATGTACCACCTTGCCTTCATGTTGGATGTATGGATTGCCTTGTCTGTGCTCCGCCACTACCTTGCTGCCCATCCCGCTTGCTTTGCATGTGGTTCTTTCTGTGTGTGGCTATGGTGTTGATGTTGGTTTCTGCCTCATTGCTCTACTGCCTTGCTGCCTATCCGTGTGTTGTACTTTCGACGTCCCGGGCTTGTATATCAAATCGTTTCGTTGCCTTGTTAGTGTTATCTTTTCCTTCACTACACGGTTGTTGTGCTGCTTTTTCGCTTGCCCTATCATTCCTTACAGTTGTTTTGGTGTTGTGCAGTTGTATTGCCTTTGCAACATTGCCTCGTGCTTCGCTGAGTTGTTGCCCGTTGCTATGTATCACTTGGGGATAGGCTGCCTTCATCATGGGTCAAAGTGCTCATGACCCAAACCATCGATATAGAAATTTTACAGATTGTCAAGGGTTCAACCTCCTGATGAGTCGGTGCAACTCTGGTAGAGCAACATCTATCAACTATTTTAATTTTTTTCAGTCCTTGAAATGTTTCGGGTGTTGTGTGCTTGGTCTGTTTGGTGTGCTCTTGTGTCATCTATTTGGTGTGCTTGTGAATCGTTTTCTTAGTGTGTCTGTGTGTCATCTTCTCGTTCTGTTCTTTGTGCATGTGTATCATGTGGTTGGTGTACTTTTGTATCACATGCTTTGTGTGCTTGTGTGTTATCTGCTTGGTATACTTACTTGTCCCCTACCCTCCCGCTTCCCCCATGCCCTCCAACCTTTGTCCCTTGCTGCTGCTTGTCATCTTATGTCTTGTCGCCTCATGTATTTTCCTTAGTACCCTGTATGCCGTCAAAGGGTTCATGACCCAAACCATCACTATGGAGATTCCACAGATTATCGAGGGTTCAACCTTCTTATCAATGAGTGCAACTCTGGCGAAATAATATATCATTTTTTATTTTATTTTTTTTCGATCCTTGAAATGGTTTGGGCACATGTTTTTTTGGTTTATTTGGTTGATGTGATTCTACATCAGCTGCTCAGTCTACTTGGTGTCTTTGTGTGTCGTTTACAGGGCGTGCTTGTGTGTTAGTTGCTTGGTCTGTTTGATGTGCTTGTGTATTATATACTTAGTGTGCTTTTGTTTCATCTGCTTGGTATGCCTGTGTGTTGTTTGCTTGGTATACTTGTCTGTCGACTGCCCTCCTGTCCTCACCGTGCTGTCCAACCTGTGTGTTTGTCCTGCTATGTTTTATTGCATCATGCCTTCCCATTAGTATATTGTACGTTGTCCACTTGGTATACTTGTGTATTGTTCACCGTCCTGCCTTCCCCGTGCCCTCCAACCTTTATTTTATCGTTGCTATGTATCATCCTTTGCATTTGTCGCCTCATGTATTTCCCTTTGTGACATCTCATTGGTATACTTATGTGTCGGCTGCCCTCTCACCTCCCCCATCCCTCCAATATTTTATGTTTACCATTTTTTCCATCTTGCAAGTCCTTTCCTTTGTTACTTTGAGAATGGTATTGTTAGCCTTGGTCGGTAGTACATCACCAAGTTGATTCTAAAGTGACTCCCCATGGAAAAAAATGTAAGTCGGGATGCATGTATAAGCCTGTGGTTTGAATGGTGGTATGAGAACGTATTGTGGGGTTCTTAGCGCGTAGCACTCTAGGTTACGTCAGTTAAACACACACACGGGGGGGGTTGAGGTCTGGACTCAAACCTCCAAGTTCATGTTTCACAGGGTCGACTTCCCGGAGTACGACTGATTCATAACAAGGGTAATGCCAATGAGTCATCATAGTGGTCGAAAATCGTTTGACGGTTAGAGGATGTCTAGGGTAATCGACTGCTAGTTTCTTTATACGTGACTATTTAACCATAAACCATTGTATCTGAATGATTTTGAATATTTGATCTATGTTAAGTGAAAAATTTGACATTCGGTGAAACCGTTACGACCGTAGCCACCAACTCTTGAATGGTTGACCTATGGCTTTTTGGGCTACTCCTGAATACCTACTGCTATACTTAGTGAGTCTATAGTCAACGTAAAAGCACTTATGGGTATGGTGCATGTCTCTATATGTATGTGAGGAGTCCAACGGGCATAGGACCGAATGGCCTACAGCCCCTCGACACTTATTCATCCGGCCTTCCATATGGAGGGACGGTGGGTGGGTCACACGCACACACACATATACATGCACAATCACTCTTATGTACGTATGTACTTCTTATTTCTTCGTTTTTCTAAGTGTTTTTTGTATGTTTATATGAGCACCTTTAAGAAGTCCGAAATAAGCAATGGTTGGTGTTTTCGAGTGCCTGCAAGACTCTGAGGGGGGACGATCTGTCTGTGATGGTAAGTGATGTGTATGGTCTACGGGTGGATGATAGACGTCCATCGGAATACCTCCCTGGCTCAACGGGTGATGGAAACCAACAATGTGGAGGGTTCAATTGTGATGTACGTAGGTGACATGCTCCTTTGCTTCATGCTGGATGTATGAATTGCCTCGATTGTGGTCCGTCGCTGGATTCTTTGCAAGTTCTTTGTTTACTTTGTGTCGTGATTGCAGTCTTGGTGTTACCTTATACCTCGCTCCTCTCCTGCCCTGCCACTTATCTGCATGATGCTTCTTTTGTTTTGTACTTTCACGACCTTGTTAATTTTGCTTCACTACGAGGTTGTCGTGTTGCTCGTCTGCTTGCCCTATTATTCTATGGAGTTCTGTTTTGCGTTGCGCAATTGTGTTGACTCAGCAGTGTTGCCTGGTGCTTTGATGAATCGTTGCCCGGTGCCATGTTCCACTTGGGGACAGTTTGCCTTCAACATGGGCCTTCAACATGGGTCAAAGGGTTCATTACCCATACTATCAATGCGAAGCTTTTGCAGGTTGTCGAGGGTTGAGCCTCCCGATGAGTCGGTGCAACTTCGATGAAACAATCTATTATCAATTTTATTTTTTTCGATCCATGAAAATTTTTGGGATATGGGTTTTTTACTTTGTCTGCTTGATGTGCTTTTGCATCATTTGCTTGGTCTATTTAGTGTGGTTTTGTGTCATCTAGTTAGTGTGTTTGGTGTGCTTGTGTATTGTTCGCTTTACGTGCTTGTGTGTCATCTGCTTGGTTTGCTTGCTTGTTGTCTGCTTGGTATGATTGCGTGTTGTCTTCTTGGTATACTTGTGCCGGTGTGCCTTCGTACTGGTGGTTTTGGTCATGAACCCTTATATGAGTCGGTGCAACTTCGACGACACACAAGGTACTAATGGATGAGACAAAAGTACAAAGTTGATGACATAGAAGGTACTAAGGGAAAAACGTGAGGTGACAAGACATGGGATGACAAACTGCAGCAAAGGTTAGAGGGCACAAAGGAGGCGCAAGGGCAGACGACACGCAGTAGACGATGACGAAGCACACCAAAAAGACAAACTAAATAAGGCAAGTCACGAAAAACTTCAAGTACTGAAAAATATAAATGACGATAGATTGTTTCGTCAAAATTGCACAGACTTATCAGGAGGTTGATGGCTCGTTGTGTTGGTGTGCCTCTATGTTGATGGCTTGGGTCACGAACACTTATAATAATGATCACAACCATTCACCTTATCGATAACAACGTTCTTCATTGCAAGTGGTTAGTTTCACCCCTCCCTGGTTATGCTCACCATCTTCATTCCCGCTCCTGCCTCCATCTTCTTTTCTACTCGGGGTCGTTGTCACCTTCGTATCTGCTACAATCGTAGTCGTCTGCATCATTGCCCATAGTAGAAAGTTGAGGGTCACTATGATCATTAGTTCATCTTGATATCCTCATCCATTTGGACAATACAACAGGCATATGCATCGGGTATCTAGTCGAAAACATGACCGGATACAATCGATTACTATCTATTTCATAGATAGAGTTGAGGGGAGATCAGAGGGAAGAAATGCACACTTCTACGGGAGGAACTGCGAAGAAGACGAAAAAAAAGAAGGACAACCAAGCTAAGGAATACGAAGAATCGATGATGCAACAATCGGGTGATGAGCACGCGACACGTCGAAAAGAAAGTTGAAGATGAGCATCGAAGAAGAGGACAATGAGGAAAGGGAATAGAGGCTACGAGAAAACCAGAAGGGCAGAGAAAATAATTAAGAAAGGAAAAAACAGGTACGGAGGGGAGTAATGAAAGAAAAAAAAGTTCAACCTCAGGAGGAGTCGATGAAACTCTGAAAAAAACAGTTCGTCACGACCTCTAGTTCGTTGTCCTCTTCCTTCTATAAGCCCACAATTCACCGAATTCTCTCTCGTCATTGTGACGAGAGTACTCGGGATTATAGATTATTGAGGAATACTAAGGAGGTGCAGGTCGTTGCCTCGTCCTCTAGTTTTCGTACAACCCTCCGCCTATATGCGGGTGTGCTACTTCACCTCTATTGTTTTTATTTTAATGAATCTAGTTATAATTTGACCACACACATCATTGGTAAAATAGTAGAAATATATCGAGGGAAAAGAAAAGAAGATAAAGGAGGAGGATAGAAAGACTTATCTATGTCTTCGATCGTCGTCAACGCCTTTTTCGAGTCAATCTTTCCCAAACATGTGTTTCTGTTGTTCGAATATGACTATTGTTCTTATTGTTGTTATTATTCATTTGTCTTTTTTTTTTCCTTCTGAACTTAAATGTGAGCAGTGATAGGTACATCACGACAAAGTAAGAGGAAAGGAAAAGTAAAAGTCGAATGACACTTCCCTCAAAGCGATAAAACAAAGTATATAAGACTTAAAAGATAACTTTTATGCACTTATTAGCATTACTACTATTATTGTTATTATTATTTTATTATTATTTTATTGCTACTGTTATTAAATCTAAGTAGCACATACATCTACTTTGTTTTCTTTTCTTATCCTATATTTTTATTTGATATACTTCGATTCCATATTTGATTACTACATTTGGATGTGGTTGGGACCAGGTGCACTTCCTACCATGATCGCGATCTCAGTTGGTGTATATGAGGGTGAACCTTCTCTCCAAACACGGTATAACAAATTTATCAATTGTCAGCACAAAAGAATCATCGTCTCGTATGCTTTTAGCTAAAGTTATTAACTTATTGTATAATTGCATTTATATCACCTTGTCAATTCATAAAGATGCATAAATATAGCACATCCACCAAATGGAGAATGAAGTACATAGCTTTATCATTTGTAGCGATTATATAGTCTCAATATATGGATCAAGTACATTTTGTCCCATATATCATTTCGACATTGCAGTCTAATGTGCACAACCATAACAGTAAGCATGGTTTAAGTTGCTAGATACACGACTGCCAACAAAACTTGTTGCAATAAGAAGTTGGATACTAAAGGAGTGGAGTGGGAAGTAATGAAAAAAGTGATGTCAAAGAAAATCGTACCAAAAAAAAAAGCCTCCATATGAGACAGCTGAGTTTTGACAGATGTTTACATCATTGATGTGTTGCAACAATAACATTATTGATAAGCATTGTTGTAATGAGTCATACTAATACTTGTGTGCTTTAAGTTGTAGTTAAGTGCTAAGATTAGGTCTGTTGTTGCAAGTACATCAATTTTTTTTTCTCTTATTAAAAAGGTTTCCTATTCAGCAAGACATTATAGGTATCACAGGAGTTGCATTCGTTATTACATACAACCTTGTTGTTGTGAACTTGTTGAGAACATAAAGATGGTTAGTGTGCACTTTGCTTCTTCGTTTCCATTTTAGATTATGCCTTACTTCTTTTTCTTCTCTGTTATTTTTATTTTTTCTCTGATACAAAAAAAATGGGTGAGACAATGATAAGAGGAAGGAGGAGGACAAAAAAGACAACTGAACATCGCCTTGCCTTGTCCGGAACGGTCGTTAACTTTGAGAATGATGTCTTTTATCATTACAGCTATTAGCTTTCCTTGAGGTTGCGGCTTGTGTGTAAGGATATTTGTCCTGTAATGAAATTACAACTTTTGGTTAGCCGAGGTTACGAGCTGCCAAGGCCAACGCTACAAACTAGTCGAAGGTTTCTCCCCACGTAAATTTATCAAGACCGATGCTAGTGGAGCTTATAATGTTGTTTGTTGCTTAGATGGAAAATTTATGATATACATTTACTATGACTGAGGTTGGCATGCTAAGTCTGAGTTGATCTGTTCGATACTACATGGTTGCATGGTAGTTTGATCTAACAATATCGTGCTCTGTAAGAGGTCATATAGGGTATTCTTGACACCAAGGAATAAAATTTTTATAAACCTCATATACTTGGACGCTGGTGTAGAGGTGATTCCACTTAGAGAAACTAAGGTGTCGCAAGGTGCAGGGTTGTGGAACAACATTTTCATAACCAGTTAAAATTTTGGCTAATTCTTCAAAAATTGTCATCTCGAGCTGCCAATTGACTATGAGAGTTGTGTCGGAGTTTAGATGGAACTTTAAAAATAAGGATGTAAAGTTTATCCCAACTGAAATATTTTCCTGATGTACTTGCCATTAGTCTGCAACATACTATATTTTGTTATTGTATAATAGCAGGTTGGTATCAACTCAAGCCTTACTCAACCTTAACACCCATACTTTGTATCGAACCCTGCACAAAAAAAGCGTTTGTGTCACAATATAGATAAAACTCTAGAAGCGAAGGACATGAAGGTTATCCCAATTGAGATGAGAGGCTCGCCATAAGTCTGTAAAGGACTGTATTTTGGTATCGTATAATAAAATATTGGTATCTACTCAACCTTACCCACCTTTGATTCCCACATCTTGCATCAACCCCTTCACAAGTCACTGTCCAAATGATCCGTATATGGTGAAAAATGAGAATTTAAATAACTAAACTAGATCTTTTTAAATAACTATTTCGGAAAAGGGGTATCTTATTATGGGAAGTTTATAAATGTGAGGATCAAATGAATAAAAATCGACAAAAAGGTTGACACACTAAAATTGTATTGATATATTTTGTTTGTGTCTATAGATTTGTAAAATCTCTCTCTTGTGTTGTTTGTTCAAAAACACTTCTAACAGGCTTAAACGATGTTTGACTCATCCACTTAGACAAATTCTTTTTTCTCTAGATTCGGTTTGGATTTGGACTCCTTTTTTTTTTCATGTTGATTAAAATAAAAAATTTGCAAAAAAACTATGTTTATTTTCAATTTAAAGATGTTTTTTTATTATTGAAAAGATTGTTAAAAGACCATAAGCCTATATTTACTTGTTTTAATATATGATTGAAAGTGAAAAAAAACTATGATTTTTATTTGTTTACTACTTAAAAGTCAAACTTTTGGAAATATCTATAAGATTTAATATTAGGGATGCATAATTGAAAAATCAAAATTTATGCATTATCATGTTTGTATGTGCTTGTGTGCAGATGGTAATTATATCTCTACCTGACTTGGATATTAATAAGATTGTGAACCCAGATTGTTTGTTCATGTCACTCTTCTTCATTCTCTCTAACTAACCAAGTGACAAAAGTGTAGATCCAGTGTTGCCTACCTTGTGACTTACTCATGATCTGTGTGAATAAGTAGTAGGGATGTGCACCTAAAGTTCGTTGGCCTCCTCATCTTTGCTTTCTAAAATAAATTGATGACAGGGTAATATCCATAGTTTGATGCCCTACCACTCTTTTGGATTACTTGACTGGAAGGAATGTGCACCCATAATTGGTTATTCTACAAATTCTTTTACAATTTTCTGCTTGACATGGCAGTACGATGCCAACCCAGAGTTTTTACTCTACTGTTACTATATATATCGAGATAACCATCTTATTGTTTTACCACCTCAAAACAACTTTGATAATGAAAATAAAACTTAACAAAGACTATCTCATTGTCTAACTCTTCTTATACCTATTTCCAATTAATATGAACTTCCTTATGAGTATCAATTGACCAACTTAAAAAAACATAGTAGGATGTGGGATATCGAATAACTTGCCTATTGTGTTTAATTCTCTTGCACGTTTAACTCCTGAAAGCGTAGTGACATATGAGTTTCAAAGTAGTATATCTACTATGCCTAACTATTCTGAATTTTATATCTTTTGAGAAACAACAAGGTTAGGTTGGGTGTTGCCAATGCTAATCTTAATATTAACTAACCTTTATAAAAACTTTTCCTGACTGCCTTCTTATTCAAATTTAACTAAGGCTAAGTTTCCTACCGGGGTTTGACCAGCGCCGAGAGTTAAATGAAAAATCAGTTAATAAAAAAAAACCTCTTTTTATGACTGCGAATTCTAACTACGCTTTTTGAAATATGTCAAAACCCGTGTTAATACTTCGAAGACACGATTTTTTTCGAAAGGATTCTCGAGAGTGAAGGGGGGGGGGGTGTTATTGGGTTGGGTTCAAGGAGGTATAACTTTCACGTAGAAGGGTCAAGCTAAACAACTTGCTCATCTGACCTCTACGTAGCCCATCATTTTAATTTTCCCACCTTAGGGGATCGTGAACGTCATAATTAAATATACACACGACACCCAAGGGTCCAAAAATATATGCTTATGAGATGTCATCGCCCAAATTTATAACTCTTGCATAGTATCGTGCTCGACAACGTAATGTTATGGGTTCAAGTTTCCGCTCATGCAGGCAGAATATTTTCTATTTGTTTTTGACCCTTTTATCAATGTACCGTGGTTTCATCAATTCAAGAGTATGGTGCCAAGAAATCTGTCCAAATGCATGTAGTGGAATGAGGTCCATACTTGGGACTGAACCTTGGACAATACTACTACTCTGGTTGAACAAAACACAAACCCGTAACTTTCTACCTAAGACGCACGAACATTGAAGATACATAATATACTCTCACCGCCCTAAAACTAAAATATCGTCCGGTAGACTTCCCATCAAGCACCCACCAATCCATCCAGGGACCAACACTGACCTTAACCACCTACTCGAACATTAAGTCCCTCCACATGGTCGGAGTACCCCTTTATGACCACGACCCATTGAATCGTTGCGCACTTTCAATTAGCATATAGCATGTTATCATGACTAAATCTTACATCATTGTTCACATACTACACGTATATTTATATATCTATCATCTTTGCTTGTAAGATGTTATGACACTGGGTGAAGCCGCCTAAAACTAAGCGAACTATTACAAGCGAGTATGTCAACCTGAGTCTAAGTTGATATGGGACATATTCACCCTAATATCTGCCGCTCACATGGTCTTTCCTAAAGCATTCTATCGTGCACATCCGTATGCTACAACGTTCGAGCAAATGCCCATGGTTGGCCTACTCTGCAATTGCAAGTAACAACCTTCTATCGAAGATCGATACCTCAACAGGGATACGCCTACCTGCATGAAAAAACAGAACTTTCAAAGAAGTGTTTGAAGTCTTATTAGTTAACTTTTCAAAAGGGGGTGCTTATATGATAAAGCTACTATATAGTCATTGCTTAAACATCAAGGTTTTTCTCCCTTCTCTCATTTTATGCTCTGTGCAAGTATTAGCAGCATTGTTGTTTCCAATTTCACACCGAAGTTTCAGACCAAGTGTACAACATCGTCATCACAACTCTCAATGTTTGAAAATCTCTAATGACGTCCAACAAATGCAGACGCTCTTTATATTCCCTAACATATTTCTCAACCACGAAGCCTATGTTTATCCACCAACTACAAAAGAAAATCTTTCAAGACAGATATTGACCATTCGTTTCCACAACGAACAACTTTCGCTACCCAGTATGTTGTGAGTTCGTGGTCGCGATGCAAGTGGGTGAGTGGGGTATATGGGTGTGTGTGTGTGAGTGCGCACGACCACGAAAATAAAAATAATAATAACATAAATTATAACACTTGAGAGTGTGTGCACACGCCCAAGGAAAAAAAATCATTTGTACCACCTAAAAGAAAAACCTGTTACAACTAGGTTACATAGCTGGGCCGATGCAGTTGCCTCCACTTGCCTCGGGTGGCTTGGTCAAGCAAGCCATTTTCGACCCCGTTTATACCATATAGACACAATTTATTGATACATCATCATATTCAAAAGTAAGGCCAGATTTGGGAAAATCACAGTGGGTGCAAAATTGCTCATTGCCGAAAAATAAAAATAAATACATTGACTCCCTTCTTAGAATCACCTGTGTTATAACCTCAAGAATGTTGTTCACATTTTTTTTCATCACACTTTTTTTTTTTTTTTTTTTTTTTTTTTGTTTGTTTGTTTGTCGGGACCTTCCCTTGTTCTTGCACGTGCAGGGCCCCCAAGAAAACAACGTGACCCGGGCGGCCTGGCTGGTTGCCATTTTACCATAATTTGTTTTTTTTTCCACCGTTTCCCGCATGTAGTCGGCAGAGTTAGGGCCATAGTAGCTTTTTAGTAATTAAGGGAAAATAAAATAGGTCGATTTTCCCCCTCTGCCCCATTTCCCTCATGTGCTTGGTAGAGTGAGGCTCATGGTTCCTTTTCAATCTAGTTAAACAAAAAGGATAGATGTGCTTGGTAGAGCGAGGCTCATGGTTCCCTCCGTGAAGTCCTGCTGATGCAAGCAAGGGGAAGAGCTTCGGCAAGGACGGACTCCCCCGCGGAGGAGGAGAAGATCCAATATCGGCATAGTAATTACCTCCTTGATGGAACCGCCGATATGAATCTGGCCACCCGGGCAAGCGAGAGGACCGACAATAACAATTTTGCTTATTCCTTCGTGGATGGATCCTGAAAATTGGCCTGGAGCAGGTAACCCAGGATGCACAAGGACCCGTACATAGGCAAATCATTGTGGGGATCACACCACCTCCTCAGCCCCGATATCCTGTAGGCCATTGGAATGGAGACGCGATCTCCCACAAGACACAAGGAGATGGCCCGATCTCACGGTAATATGGTAATCCGGTTGGACATATGGCCTTGCTGCACTACTCTCGACAGGCACAAAAGACAAAAATCATGACGGTGTATAGTTCCATATTCTAGCGGAAGATTCACTCTCGTTTTGCACATTTCGAGAGTAGTGCAGCGAGGCCCATGATATCAAATGTGGGACGGGGTGTGAATGGTCGAAGCATGAGACGGAAAGGGGGGGCTTATAGAAGATGGAGAGAAAATGAAGCGAGAGACTGGAGCATCGGGCATTGGAGGGAAGACATAAGGAAGACACCAAATACTGTAATCCAGGACAGATCAAGAAATTTGTCGGGGGGTAGACAAGTTCGAGCCCCAGCCAGAGGTTCCCAAGGAAGAGATATGCGCGGATGGACAGGTATCAATTCAGATCGCACAGCGCATATTCTGGGAAACGAGAACACAAGGAAGCGACACAAACCAGCCTCCTGTTCTCGAGTGAAGTTTGGAAGCACTGGTGGGAGGAAGTGGGGTCGGAAGGCAGAAAAAGAAGGAGATAACCTCCACCCGGCAGCGAGAGCAGGGGTTTGAAAGACGGCTGCAGGACAGAGACCTGATCCTTAGATAGCAAGGAGGCACATAGTCTCATTAATCTGCACAACCTGCACAACCTGCACAATGGCAAATTATCAAATATATTTCATACCTCTCGCAGATCCGAAGGGGTGATCGCTCCTAGCATCGGAGAAAAACAACAAGACCCTCACACTTGCATTCACCATGGAGCGTACTAGATGCTTGTATGACGATCATGCCAGTACGGCTGATTCCCAAGTCATCAATGGTCAACATCTTCTGTGAGACCCCGGAGGGGTTCTTCAAATTCTACTCTCCGCTATTCCATGCTCAGATCCTTCAGGAGATCACGGACAAGTTAAATAAAGCGGGTGTATGCTGGTATCACAGGAAAGTAGCGAGAGAGAGAAATCCGGTCGAGCTGGAAGCAATCCAATTGCCCACGGCATCACCGGTACAATCCTGCTTAATCTGAGTGAGAAGCTGCAGGAGGAAGATCCATAGCCCCTACATCCAACACCAAGCGGACGCAACACACCAAGATGGATAGATTACAAGTAGCAACACGGGACGTGTGGCGATTGCAAAACACGAACCGAAGGTAAAAAAGCAGGAGAATTAAGAGTTGGATGCACAACTGGGGAATCAACTGCTTGATGCTCCAAGAATCAAAATTGATCGAGGAGAAGGTGGAAGAGCTGGGCGCTTAGTGGGACCGCCCACAAGTATGGGCCCCACCTCAAAGGATGTTGGGGTGTCAGGATTTTGCCACCCAGGGATCTACAGGTAAAAGTTACTGAGGCAGAGAAGGACATTTGTGGGAAGTGGGGGTGTACGCAACTAGAGGTGGAGATGGCAAACACACCGCCACAAGCAAGTGAGAGAGCATTTTTTTCAATAGGCTGCACAGCAGATTCAAGGCCGCCGGGAAGTGGGGGTGAACGCGAATAGACAGTTCTAGCAGGAGATTGGAATCTCTCTCCTTGGATGAGGCACTGAAAGCAGGGTCAAGGTCTGCAGATAGAAGTGAAGTACAGACGCTGTTGAGTTTAACCACAGTTCTATCCCTTACAGACCCCTTGAAATCCTCAATGTGGATGTCCCACGTGCATCGAGGCCGGCCGGTAGACACCAAAAGAAGTGATGTACAGACATTGTCGAGTTTAACTGCAGTTCTGTCCCTTACAGACCCCTTCAAATCCTCAATGTGGATGTCCCACGCGCATCAAGGCCGAAAGGTAGACACCAAAAGAAGGATGAATAATTTCCTGCAGTGGTAGATGACGAAGTGAGTGACGGTGTAACAATGGTGCAGCATGTGTCACACCGAAGGATGAATAATTTCCTTCAGTGGTAGATGACGAAGTGAGCGACGGTGTAACAACGGTGCAACATGTGTCACACCCTCTGTCTGATCATAACCCAGTGGTGGCTAATATCCGGCTGCATTTGGGGTTGGAGTGGGGCAAAGGATTCTACAGGCTCAACTCACAGAACCTTCAGGACCCAGGTATCAGAACTGGGTGGAACAGCACATGGAAAGCTGGTGTTCAGCTTGTCAGCACTTCGATTCAACTGCGGACTGGATAGACAGCGGGATCGACATTGCATCAACGATTGTGGATGTGCGTTCAAGCATCCTAGCGACGTCGAGGAACATGAAGGAGTCTGAATGCCGATGGAAGTTCGCTGCAGAGAGGGAACGTAGAGTCACGGAGTGCGATAACATGCAGATGGAGAAAGAGAAGAGGTGGGAGGAGGTACTGGAGGAGAAGGGCGTAGTGACACACGACAAAATGACGAAGGACACATTCCAAACGTTACAGCCCAGAAAAGCACAGCAGCAGCTAGTCGAGCTGTAACATCCACTTGATGCACTGGCCCCGGCAGCAAGCACAGCTTGATCATAATGTCACTCAGACCTATCTGCAATCTCAGACATGTGGACAGACAGACGTGGAACTGAAGTCAACTGCAGCTGCAAAGACCGGACCTTGACAGAGCATTGACAATTGAAGAGAGACGATATAGACATTGCGGACGATGACAAAAGGCTAGACACACGGCATCGACGGCCTATGTATGAAGTTCTACTCAAAGAACTTGACCTCAGTGGGCCCAACCTTGGTGGAGGTACACAATGAGGTGCTGATCGGTGGGAGGCTAGGCAGCCTCATGCCGCATGGCATCATAATCACAGTTCTCTTTTAAAACAAGGCAGACGTCAGGAATTGGCGACTGTCTCTCTCCTGAACGTCTCGTACAAAATCATCCTTGCCAAGACGCTTACCAGCAGACTCGGCTGCGACCTAACTGATCCGGGGAAAGGAGACCAAGGAGCCTTCGTACAGAGGCGGTCCATTTTCAACAACATAGTCACAGCAATCGAAGTGTTGGAGGGTGATCCAGACAGAAAATCTGGATGTAGCACTCCTGCTCCTCTATCTTGAGAAATCCTATGACAAGGACGGCTGGACATTTGCCCCAACGACACTAAGGCACAAGGCCTTCAGCAAAGGGTTTTCCAGCTGGGTAATTGCAATGTACACATCCTCCACCTCCTCAAGTCTCCATCACTCGCCATCTCTCAATACCATTCCGACTCGCAAGGTCCCTTACGCAAGGATGTCCTGGATGCAGCAGTCCTGCTCCTCGATCTTGAGAAACCCTATGACAAGGTCAGCGGGACATTTGCCCTAAGGACACTTAAGGCACAAGAGCTCTGGCAACGGATTCCGCAGCTGGGTAATTGCGATGTACACGTACTCCGAGTCAAGTCTCCATTAACGGCCATCTCTCATCACCACTCCGCCTCACGAGGTCATTCAGGCAAGGGTGTGCGCTAGCCCCACTGCCTTTTGTACTTCCAACGGAAGTCTTGCTCAACCAGATCCGCAGACACCCAGATAGTAAATGGGTCAGACTGCACAGTGAAGACGCTGGCTGCTGACATGTTCGCAGTTTGTGAAGACTCAGAACACCCCCTCTCAGACTTCCCATATCTTTTCCCTCCCTCGGTTTTCTCCGTAGTGGGGTCGTCATGGTATGGGGGGGGAAGGAAAGTGAGAGAAAAGAAGAGTGCTGCCAGTGCAACGAATGGAAAATCGGGCATCTCCTAGGAGGTTGAAGAGGAAGAAACTTCCAGAAAAAGCTGCGCAGTTAACCCCCCAGGTCTGCTGGGGTAGTCGATGCTGGCAGCATCATATCCTCCTTTCAGACGTTCTCCAATTTTGATATAACGTTCTTGGACGCCGGACCCATTTTCAGATGGAGCCTCCTCGGGAGTGCTACTGGTGCCTGTGCATATCAGCATCCCCGTCACTCGCCGCAAAACTCTTAAAAAAGAAGAAGAAAAAAAAAAAGGACAGACCCTATCAACACTCAAGGAAACAATGAGAGGAAGAGCGTAAGTGAACTCTTCCGTATTCCACTCTTCCGTAAGCATTAGTGAACAAATCAGCGTCTCTGCTTCCGAAAGCGTTCAAACTAGGAGCGGAGTGGGGGATGCGAAGGGTGGAAGATGGAGAGGAAGAGCGTTGCCTAGGGGTCTTAATCAGGAATTGCAGCAAGGCTCAACCTACCGGTGGAAGATGGAACAAATTGAGGCCACAACACAAGGACTTCAACAAGGAATTGCAGCAAGGCTCAACCTACGGGACCAGCCAGCCAGAAATCTCAGAACTGATAGGCAAGATCCCTCTCTCAGAACTGATAGGCAAGATCCCTCTCAGGGAACTGAGCATAGAGCCCCTGGCTTGGTGCTGGAACAAGGGAACAGCTGGAGTCTCAGAAAAAAAACCATCAAAAATTACACAGTGAGAAGAGGCTACGAGTTGGAAAAGGCAGTCGGGAAACCGTCAGCAGCCACAGCAGCTAACAGGCAAGACACTGCTGCGGACAGACTCACCGAATGTGGAAAACTGTCCAGTCGGCTGTCGTACACACACAAGTATTTCCCAAATGGCAAACAAGTACTCATCATTCTCTGGCAACCATCTCTTCTGCTCTCCAGGCACCTCTGGTGGGAATGTGCTGCTGCCAAACGGATTTGGAAATGCTGGAAGTATCACTGGGGGAAAATGGGGGGCTTCAGCAGTGCACTGGGAAAAAGAACACTGGGTCCTACTGGGCTCCCGTTTCCTCCTGCTGGTGACTAAGCCAAAAGGAGGGTCGGAGTAAAGCTCGCATGGTCAGAGGGATACTGTGTGAAGTGATTTGGACAGACCGGAAACGGGCAAGGCTCCACAACAGACCTTTATCTGAGGTTGAGAGCAAAAGCAAAGTGAAATTGAGACTGCAACAGGCAGCCAAAGCTGATCGGAGGCATAAGAGATGATCTACCAGGCACGGGCAGCAGAAAGCAACTCAAACGGTTCTCAAGGAGGTGGGAGCTTGCAGAGATCAGCTGGCAGTGATTCGAACCGAACAGGATCAGCTTGTAGCTGCGAAAGACGGTGGTGATTCGGTGAGGTCTCGAGTTCAAACGAAGACACCACAAAGGGCACTCGGTTTTGTACGGGTCCCAGTGGGCTGCCAGACAAGTACCACCAAGGGCCATGATACGCGGACTTAGTCCACAGGGCCGAGATTAGTCCCACGGGCCACGTTAGGCAAAGTAGCTATAGAAGAAAACAAGTAGGGTTGCAGGTAGATATGAATAATTGTTGTTATAATTCTTGGTTGATCTGGTCTAGCATTACATTTGACAGCTATGATAGGTATTCGTTTGTTTGGACACCATAAAGCGAAACTGGTTAATGCTGCCGGGATAACCCCGGGTTGAATTCAAAGGTCCCGGCCTCGGCTCCATTTCGATATTAATATTTTTTGAATTGTTAGGAAAAAAAAGACCTGTTTTGTCCTCTCGACCCTCGGACACTGCTGTCTGTCAGAGCAAATTTTCTTTTCTCAACACAGCAAAAAAACAAATTGGGCCCACTTTGCCCTTTCGCCCCTCTCTCACACCACGGTGTGTCAGAGCAGACTTCAACTTTTTTTTCTTATTCGACACGTCACGACAGTCCGACACCACCGTGCGTAAGAGCGCTCTGACAGCTCACAACGTCGAAATATTTTTTTTTACAAAAACGCTTTCAGACTGTTTTTCTTTCTTTCACGCACGCAGCCCCAAACCTGACCGCATTCACAACCAACTAGTGACAATTGTGTGAGCGCTCCACGATCGTCGTAGTCCGTGACATGTCCTGACAAATTCCCAACCAATCCCAGAGCACCTCTGACACTCCGGCACATCATGACCCACAAACACTTTCCGATTGTTTTCCTTTTTCCTTCTGCATTCAACCGCGAACACGACCGCATTCATCCCCGAACACTCAATTCGTGTGAACGCGCTTCAGACACTTTCTCAACAACGTCTGACACTCCCGCAAGCTCGGACACTTTCTGAAATTCTCAGTAAGCTCTTTATACGTTCACTGGCCGATTTCTCGAACGGCGAGACTATACACATGTCCACCGACCGCACAACCAAGCGTCGACAGAAGAAAGCGTTACAGGACAGATAATGACGGTTCATTTCCGCGATCGGAGGATTCTCATTGGCCAGTACAGGGTGTGCCAGCGCCCGCAGCTGATTAACTTCAAGAAGGGGGAAGATAGAAAAGGCCTGAGAGACCATCCTGTCCAGATTTGAGAGGTAATTCATTTTTTAATTCTTTGTTAACAAAAACTCCCTTCATTCCAAGACAAAACAGATGAACCGAGGCCGGGGACCTCAGACTTCGACCAAGAATTATCTGGGAGTGTGACCCTGTTTCGCTTACACTGGCCGATGCCATCTCTTTCCCTGCTTCGGCCTCTTATTGACTAAACTACACTATTCTATTCCTTAGTCACAGATATGGGACGGCCTGACACCGGCCTTTGGCGGTCGATTGGAACCTACTCTGTCCGCATGCGGATGTGAACAAACCCCGGCCCTTTCTGCTTCTCCCTCTTTTGGCCTTCCGTCTCCAGTGCTCCGGGATTTCCTCTTGCAGAGTTCGTTGAGCACGCCCTCTGTCTGTACCTCCGGCAAGCCCTTGCCCTCGAACAAGGTCATTCCCGTCCGCCCAGATGGCCCACAACATGCCCGCCCTGCATACCTGCACCGCATATCCTCCCCACCCTCTGTCTGCTGCTATTGTTCACATCAGCACCCGCCCTCCAATCGCCAAATCTGTCCTCGTGCACCATTCATTCCAATGCGCAAACCACCACCCCGACCATTTCTTGGACTTCAGCACCACCAAAGACGGTGTAAGATCGCGAAGCCACAATTGCAGCCCTCACAAGCCTCCATCCCCCTGCGTCTCAGCCATCTGGCTACAGGTACCCCCTGGTGTCACTGAAGCCAGAGTGGGGATGCTGGTTTTCAGGACCGGATCCTCGTCAGTCATTGCCATAGCGACAGCAGTTCCCAAAACAGGCTGGTGAGCGTAATCAATTTGGCTGGACTCAAAAATTAGCCTCACCGAGGGAAAAAACAAAAACGAAAAAGAGAGGAGGTGCACGCACTGCACGGCGAAACAGGCTTCTGCCTTTCGTTTCTGGAGACCTGTTTCCAGAGACGAGGCAGGTGCCTGTTTCAAGCAGTTCCCGCTTTTTATTTTTCGCTGCCTGCAATTTTTTTACCTTGTTTTTGCTCTTTTGCCTCTTGTCTCCACCGTACCTCTCTCCTTCCACATTCGCGGACAAACTGCAGTCCGTTTGCAGGGCCCCTTGGGACCACTGGCTCCCCTGTTTCAGTACCGGGCCTTCCCTAAGCCCCAACATTCAGGGTAGGCGGTGAATCATTTCTCCACAAGGCTTTGGAGGGTACTGGGGATTTAAGGATAGGAGGGGATCAGGGATCACATACACTGGCGAAACAGGCTGGCAAAGCCACCTGGCCATACGCACGCATGCATAAAGCACACCTGCCTACCCGCACACACGTATGTGATGGTTCGAAGCCAAGCACAGACGCAGAGTGTACCAACTGCTACATGGTTGCTGCCGGGGTTTTAAACCACCAGTACCTCGCTCAGCTATTGAATCCGAGCTTCCCAGCACACTGCGCGCCAAGTCCTGCCAAACCGCCGTCGCAATTTTCTTTTTCGTTTTGCCTGCGGCCTCCAGCCAATGCGGTCCGGCAGGCCAAAGCCCAAATGGCGCGGCGCGTATACGGGAAGCGCCGCGGCCGATAGCTGGGCCAGGTACTGGTGGTTTAAGAGATCTGGAGCTACCAACTCTGTGTTAGACACACAGCTGTGATTCATTGGGAGGAATGACACTAACATGGAAGCAGAGCGGCGGTGCATTGTCGCAATTTACGCCATCCCATAGCCACTGCAGTGGGCCGCTTTCTATCATATGGGATAGATGTGAATGGAGGGCGTGGTTAGGATGCATGTCGTCCTTCAGCCACTCTCACATACGAAATCCTTCCCGCAGCCAACCCTGACAACAGCTCACAGGACTGCATTGCCCAAGCGAGCCTTGTACGCTGCAGATCCCAAATCCCATGATTTTTTTCTTGGACTCCTGAAAAAAGCGATACTCGATGTTAATTCCAGAAGAAAAAAAAAGAGTCCCACGATACAGACAATGCACCTCCGCATTCCATTCTCATTCATCGAACACCTACACATTCCCATCTCCCTTCATCGAGCATGGTCGCTTTACTGACAGCACTTATACATCTCCTTGTCCATTTTCACCGACCGTGGCGACTTTTGCAATCGGCAATGACAGGACTACTGCAGTAGCAAAGTCAATGTTTTGTACAGTCACCCATTTTCAGTCATAGCTCTCATGTCTTTATTCTCATCTCTGTGTACGACAACAGTGCAAACAGAGCATGCGCATTGTTAGTCAGCAATCGATCCGCGCCATTGATTTTCTGTTATCTCGTTCGATATGTTCCACCTTCACCAATCTTATCTGAACAAGCCTGCAATTTCCTCTGTGCTTCCACTCAACCCAGAGTGGGAGATGAGATTGCATGCACACTGCACCGTCAGCTAATGCTCTGTACGTTCAGTTGCCCTAGTAATCACGAACAAGCTGGGGATCGAATGTTTCTTCTTCTTCTCAATCTGTTAACATTGTTTCCACATCATCACAAACTGCCCGTACCAGGTACCCATCACATTCTCTTTCGGTTATCTTTATTGTTGCCATACGAACAAGCCAGGTCGTACAATTACACACCCCCCCGCCCCCAATCCCAAAAACAGACCATAATTGTTCATGCAAAGAGTAGACGACTACATATGAAGCCAGTGCACCACGGACTCGTCATCAACACCAGCATAGGAGATTGTGATGAGAAGGAACAAAGAATTCCTACAAAGCTGTACATTTTTTTATCAGTCTTCGCCAATTCATTGGTTACTCGAGAATGACAACGAGTGAGTCCCGCAAGCGAAACCCCACACAGTCTAATGTCAGGCATTTCCTTCCTGCATCAGCATTTTGTTTCCAGACAGTACGGAAAGGTTAATCATCCGCACGGGTCGAGCTGTTGAAACAGGATTTTCATCCGGAACCAAAACTGCTGTCAAATACAGATCAAGTCACTAGTCTAAAAGGGCTAGCTCGATTTGTTACGAACTGACATGGAAATCCTCACACCCAAAAGCACAACAGCACCACTTCCCCCTCCGCCCCCCATCCCCCCAACCACCGACCTCGGCTCCCTCGTCAAAACCACCAGCTCACAGAGGTCCAGGAGGGTTGGCCAAATACAAATTGGTGTCTCCACCCTCATGCTCACACGCACTTCCACCCACCACTCTCTGTACGAACAGCACAACCATTTTGCGCTGTGCGCCCCTAACATGCACTCACTCGCACGAATGGGAAAAGTGTCACTTGCATATTTACCCTCCTGCGGTTGCCAATCATCTACCTCAGGCCACTCCAAACTAACACAGAGAGAGCCCAATTACATGCAAAATGAATGCAGGCAAAACCCTCCGCAATTTATTCAAATAGGAATATATCAGCTTTCCCCCAGGTGAGACCTGCCTGAAGATTACTAATAACGGCATTTCATAAAACTCCTGACAACGAAGTAAAAATAGATCTACATTGGAAGAGAAGAACCAGAACTCATCTCGAGTCTGTTCGTCCAAGTCTCACACACAACAAATAACTGCACGTTTGTGCCCAATCGGTCTCATGCTTCCGTTGGTCCTACATGCAGATCGTCCCTCTACACTGCAGAGGCCATGCGGACAATACCAACCTGCGGAAGGAGGACTTCCTCAAAGAGCGGCAAAGACTGACAGCAGCAGCGGCATGGATCCCATCGCATCATCATCATCTGTACAATGCTGTTGGTGGCAGCCAAGCAAGAAATAGTACTCTCTAACATCACAGAGAGCCCAAGTGTCTTCAGGTGGCCCGAAGAAGAACCACCACTGCACTTGGCCAATACATACAAACTGAGCTCTGTAAACGCCACTTGGTTTCGGGAAACTGAATAGCGCAAGTGCTAGTGTCAAAGACGGAACACAGGGCCGGCCGCAAATCCGGATTGCAACGCAGCAATGACATTCGGGCAACAACAACAACTCAGGTCAGACGGCACACCAAGAAGTACACACACGAATGGTGTATTCAGTGACAGAATCCGAGAAGCAATCCTGCATGTGGTCCATTGGAAACCATAGGCAAGGAACTCACCCCAGCATTGCCCCAGGTTCTCATCCTTGCCTCGGATATAGCAAAGAATAAAAAGCATATGCAGAACTCAGCGACAAAGCACAGCCGTCAGCAATAGTGAGGATGGAACCAACCCGGCTTTGCGCTGTGGCCCCCAGTAAGCACAAGCGGTGTGAACTGCAAATCAGCAACAGACGCCCAGCAGCTGTCCTGCGCATGAGGCTCTCCCTTAGAAAACATCTGGATGGAACCGACCAGGCATTGCGTTGTGCTCCTGGGCCTTCCGGAGATGCATCGACAGTGTGTAGTTGCTAATCTGGAAAAACATGCAAACCATTCAATGAAAGAAAGACAAACACCCATCATCAATGTAAGCCTCTTCTTGGCCGAGAGAGCGAGAGCTTGCTGCTCTGATGACCAGCGTGGTCATAATTATAATATCATACTGTTCTTTTGTTGCTATCTAACCATCCACCCACATCTGCATTGGCAGATGCTGCTATTTGCATGCCTTCACCATTTCGCATTGCTGAAACGAAGGAAATAGAAAACCACACATCCAGTTTTCCGTCCCCTGTTTAATGCCATTCCCGTCTTGCATGCCTCGAATCTGGAGTTGATATCATATTTATCATTCTCCTCTCTGGAGTCCCACGTCAACATTATGCATCCCAGAGCATTCCACTGTGGGTGCATCACGCATTACGGTCGACCAGCCTCAGTGTAGAGCTTTTCAACATAATCAATCAGATGGGGAACTGTTTCCAGACTGTCCTTCATTAGTTCGGCCATAATGTTTTTCATGTACACGGCAGCATTCGCATCAGAGTCCAGACCTGAAAGGAGAACATGCACACACCAAAATCCAGCAGCAGAACGCACAAATTGCCATAAAATCCACAAAGTTTCGTGCATGTTTTCCTCACTTCTGCTGCTGTCACTCACACAGCCAGAGCGAATCAGTGTCCGAAGACTTACATGCAAAACACAGCTACGAGAAGCAGAGAGAATTACCAGTTAAAACTCCATGGGGGCCAGGGGGGAATGTGTGTGTGCGTGTGTGTGTGTGTACTTAAATGCAAAACACAGCTACGAGAAGCAGAGAGTACTACCAGTTAAAACTCCATGGGGCCAGGGGGGGAATGTGTGTGTGTGTGCGTGTGTGTGTGTGTGTGTGTGTGTGTGTGTG
Source organism: Chara braunii (assembly GCA_003427395.1). Taxonomy (NCBI): domain Eukaryota; kingdom Viridiplantae; phylum Streptophyta; class Charophyceae; order Charales; family Characeae; genus Chara; species Chara braunii. The sequence continues at coordinate 1,856,272 of BFEA01000079.1, forward strand.
TGTGTGTGNGTGTGTGTGTGTGTGTGTGTGTGTGTGTGTGTGTGTTTCGGATTCTAGCCACGACAGCCCCTAATCCACCCAGATGAGCAAAACCAAAAGCGAAAGCAGCTTTAGTCCACGATTGCAGACAAGTTGAGACAACCAAGCACACTCGAGTTGAGACATTCCAACCTCTATAGCAAGTACCATGGAGCACAACAAATCCGTTGAGACCCCTTTTTCAATGTTTACTTTGGCTTTCTGTGAGGTGCCTCTTTCATTTGTTCATGCAGCTCCCCTTTACTATGCGTCTCACATTTAAGGCTGACAACGTTGATTGAGGTAGCTGCCCAAACCCCCATGTGCCTCGAAGCACAATTGCATGTCATGAAAGGAGGCAGAGTAAAAGGGGAGGTATACTCCAGTTCATTTTTCTCCAAATCTTCAGCTTATATTTAGCCTGGTCTCTTAATGATGCCCACTCGTTTACATTTACTAGAAGTACACAAGGAGAAAGAGTGCTCGAATTTTACAACGATAAGGACGATTGGTTCCGTTGCTAACTAAATATCCTTTGGGTGCTTCTACACAGGTGTACGTAGAAGAAGCTGGTACAGACACACCCTCCGTGTAAAGCTTAAAGTGATGAATTAAGGATTGAGGCAGACTTCTATAAGGAGTGAGAGGCAGGCGAGGGAAAGGGTTAGGGGAGAGAGTGGAGTGGCAAAGGACAGAACAGAGATATGACGAACTTCACAGGGTTCTTAATACTCACCCCTGGAGCAATCTACTTTAGAATGGCACATGGCACCAGTCAGTGTTTGAGTTGCAGAAGATTTCAAGTTGGGGAGCAGCTGTTATCCTATTGCCTATGGGAAGTGATCACCCCTGGTCTGTGGTCACCCGTACAAACTGGACAGGAGGACCCGTTCAGGGGTGCGGAAGCACCACATCCAAGTCTCGGAATCCGAATTTCTCCCACGTGTGGACTGTGGAAGCGCCACACCCAATTCTCACAATCGCAATCGCTGCATCGAATAGCACAGGGCAGACAGATGTCACAGGCCACGTGGTGGCTCCCACATGCAAGGGTCAAAGGCTGCTAGGTGCATAGAAGCACACCAACCGCAATTGTACGGGCATTGCCGTTCCAGCCCGTCTACAAATTGGACATGACATGTCAGGGTGCCATACATGAGTGCTGTACTGATTGCCATTAGACGTATGAAGACAAACCTCGCATGGGCTATCCCTTCATAATCCTCATGGCAAAAGGCATGCGAACCACATGCTAGCCGAATCTCATGTGGGTCATCACAGCTCGGCATTGAGCAGGATTCTTGGGTTTCCCCAGTATTTATTCCCTCTCTATGGGCAGACGACAACGGGGATTGGTCCAAGGCAAGGGTGTTTAGCTGCTGCAGGATGTGGTCTCACGCTGGCGGTCATACACTTTCAGTACAGCGCTCTATATGTGGTTCACATTTGAGTCTATTTTCGACCTCGGGCTGCTGGCCTGCCGTTCGTCTGGCAAGGAAGAAAGTCCTAGTTGCAGTTGGTGTACACCCACCACTGCACAACAGATCGATCAAACGCAAGGGTGTTTAGCGGCTGCAGAATGTGGTCCGCAACAGCACACCCTGGTGGCGATAACCTTTCAGTACAGCACGCTGAACATATGATATTATTGAAGTATATTTTCCAACTCTCTGCTGGCCTGTCGTTCATCTGGCAAGTAAGAACTGTGATTGCAGTACACTACATGTGGTGCATACTAGGAGAGGAGGAGGGCATCGGGGATAGTCCATGCAGCAGAGACAATACTTTCTATGACCGGCTTCCTGGATACATTGACAACACATGGCATGTTGCAGACATGTCAGCAGGAAAGCAGGCTGACATTCGCAGCTCTTTAAGCATGGCAGATCAAGGCCACGACGGCATGCTGGTTAAGTAATTAGGGGTTGGGAGGACAAGACAATGGGTCCCAGTTTTCGCGGCAGAGGCTGGCAGTGACCATCCCTTCACAGTACTTGGAGCAGAGGCTATGCCATGTGCATGCTAATCAAAGTGTAGCTGTGTGACAACACAATGGGAGAGCACAGCCACCATCATCTTGAGAGGTCCCTTCTCCTGTCCGCAGTAGAATCCGTCTGATCTACATAGGAAGGAGAGGTTCAGCCAGAGTGCCTTCTCCTGTCCGCGGTAGAATCCGTCTGATCTACATAGGAAGGAGAGGTTCAGCCAGAGTGCTCTCCGGAGTCGGCTGTAGTGCTTGCGAGTGCACAGCAACATACTGTTCCCGATGGACAAGCCAGATCAAGTGAGAATCTACAGCTTGGTGATAGAGAATTAATACTTCCCACCGCATGCACCCTTCCGTCATTGTCCCATACAGTCCATGAATTATCCGCACAGGTTACAGCACTGAAAGGACCTGCATGATGCAGGATGTATGATTCTGTGCTTTGGATCCATGCCTGGCATGTGATTCTGGGCTTTGGATCCATGCCTGGCATGTGATTCTGTGCTTTGGATCCATGCCTGGCATGTGATTCCGTGCAGAAGGCTGGAGTTGCATTATTCTTCCCATGAATGCCTGGACAGGACAGGACCTCTACCTTCATGCCAGGTGCAGTACTGCGCCCTCTCGGCCCACAGCACGGTGCGGACAATGCCGGTCAAATAAAAAAACGTGTAAGGGTTGCAATTGCAAGCGAGGAGAGGAGCAGGGGTTCTTTCAATTCTGCAGATTGCATGGCAGGGAGAGATTCATTGTGGTCGTGACTGTTTCTGTCGGCTTACTCTGGCTGTGTCCATTGGGTCTAACACACTCCGGAGAGGGATCATCTCCACGTGGGGGCTCCATCAAGCGACCAGAAAGGTGGATCATTGTCAATTGGGCATGGGAGCAAGCCGGGCTAGGTGGATGATAACTGGGTGGGTCAGATGCAGGAAGCAGAAGCTGATGCTGCACAGGTGGCCGCATCCCCTGTCCGGTGCACATGCAGCCCTGCAGCACTTGCCACATTGTCGACATACTCTATCACTATTCCTGCCTTGTGTATATTGAGAGAGGACGCCGTTCCGCATGGTTGCCAGATATGAGTCCCATGAACGGAGAATGGGCGGAATTAAACGCTGCTCAACCCGGTTAACGCCGAGCACCCCCTTTGAATCCCGTTTAACGGAAAACGGGGGTGTCCCGGTTGATTTCCGAAAAACGGAATAGGTGCGTCGGGCCTCAAAAATGGCCCGATGCGCCCAAACACTAAAAACGGAAAAAAAAACAAAACAAAACAATTGACCCCTATTAACAGGGTGGGGTGGCCAAACATGTCCCTCCCTTTCGAACACTGTGAGCACATGTGTGTGCTTGTGGGTGCATGTCTTTTTTTTGTTTTACCAAATGCTCCAATCTATTCGTCCAGTCTCATTTCCGAAGGGGCCCTACATATTAGCAAGGACCCCTCGTGGAGTAGAGATGGACATTGGACTTGTAATCCGTCTGCGTGGGCCGAGAATATAGACTCTGGATTCGAATTCAGGTCTGTGCATCACACCGATCACAGTTATGGGTCTCTAATTCTCTGTTTTTTTGCTTTTCTTTTGTTTCTCGTTTTTCTTTTGTTTTCTGGTTTTGTTTTGTTTTTCATTTTTCTTTGTTTTCTCGCTTTTCTTTTCTTAGGAATACGTGCAGTGGCCCTAAGGACCTCTACTTACCACATGCACAAACGGCAAAACATATGGCGGCGTATTATTCCACGTTCTTTTTTTTTCTTTTTTCTTTAAAAAAAAAAAAAACGGGCCTTATGGACCTGGCTCCTTCTATTCTGGGGAGCGTCAGTCCGGTTCCTATCCCACCGGCAAGTCAAAATACATTACAACAATTAACAATCACACACCCTTCCTTCCGTCAGGTCGAAGGACCCCTGCGCAGCATTGATTGCTCCACCACGGGAGGATTGACTGTCAGCCTTCCTTGTCCCACTCAGATCCGGAATCCAGATCTGTCAGATAAAGCAATAGACCTTAGAAAGATCACACCTGTTGGCCTTACCCAACCTGGTCCTTCCCATAAGCCACTTCGCCCCCCCTTTCGACAGTCGACAGTTACAATGAATCCTACACCCTCAGTCTGCAATCTTCACGTCAAAACGTCAAAATTGGGTCTTGGCCGGTGCTAGTGAGCTTCCGAATCTCTGAGATGGGATCCTCCTTGGCACCCCCGTATATGCTCCAGAGTTGTCAGACTTGTCATCCTTTTCCACGTCGTCTGCACCCCCTGGGTTATGTTTAACCTCTTGCAGCCTAGGACGTGCTTAAGTCTTCCAGCGACGTCTGATGTTGGGAACCCCTTCCTGGATTGGAATTATGCCATTCTATTACCCGGTCCTGTCGCAGTTCTGCCAATGGTTGTCCTGACATGATAGGCCACCTACCCTACCCATCCCCACGTTAATACTCCCAGCACACCCCCTGTCCCTACTATCCTACCTCAAGTGTGGCCAGCACTCAGGACCATCACCCTACCAGTATTGAGGGCAACTTGGACCAGATAGCAGTGACAAGCATCAGGGCTGAGCCAACCTCCCAGCCCTAATTGAAGTGGAAGCGGACAAACCTTGCCGTACGGGACCTCGGACGCCAGGCTCATGCAATCTTCTACAGGCCCAAATCAGGGAGTCTACCCAACGCTGGCCACCAGGATTACCTAAGCAATGCAGGCCAAAAAATATGTTGTTTATGGTTTTGATTTTTTTTTAAATACACAAAGTTAATAAAAAAAAAAAAAAAAAAAAAGTTGTTGTACATCTTTGAAATATCTACAACCCTATATTTTTTATTTGTTATTTCTGTTTTTGTTTTAGCCCTTAGAAAACCTCTGTGAAACACCCCCAAAACAAATCTTGTCATTTCTTGTTTTTGTTTTTTGTCATTGTGCTTATGTTTTCGTTTTTTTTCATTGTGCTTATGTTTCTGATTTTTTAAAAATATATTCAAAGCTCAAAAAACAAAACCCAGGAAAAAAATTCATTGCGGACCCCGTTTCTCCCCGCCGTCTAACGGGCGTTTGAACAGGGATTCAACGCAAATTCATTGCGCGTTGAAGAATCCAACGCGGAACGCGCATTGAATCCAAAATCGGACACATAGGTTGCCAGCACGGCATCGAGATAGATATCTGACCCCTGCAGGGGGCCCGGTAATCATGATGTCCACGAACAAACGAATCACGTCTCTGAGCCGGCAGTAACAAAAATACATCTCCGCCGAAGAGCCATCTGCAACAGCTGAACTGACAATGGATGCCTCTGCCAATGGGGCCTCTGTAATGGCTGATCTGACCATGAATATGTTAATGATGAGGTCGATGATGAATTGGCGGCATTCAAGGTGGAGAAGGAGAAAGCCGGCCGCAGATGACCGAGGGGATGTGGTAGACAATGTCTGCAGGAGCTGGAGGTGCTGACAGCGATGATGATGGTGGTGCCAGTGACGGTGGTCGTGGTAGCAGTGATAGGGGCGGGAGATGGGGGAGGTAATGTCGGCAGTCGAGGAACACTTTCAGCAGCAGTCGCCGCATTGGTAGGATGCAAGCCTTCATGATCCCATGAACGTTTACATTGTTTCTTGTGGCTGGCCTGGTTTCCAGCTGAGTTCACATATCCACATTATCATCTGCCATTTCAGTAGGAATAACGGAAAAGGGCGGGCCTGCTGCATTTGGCTATGTGAAGGGCTGATAATGACTGTATACTGGAGACCTACTACCCCTATAGTCCATACTTAAGCCACCAGTTCACAAGAGCCTACGTTGCTGAAGCTTCCAAGGCTCACGAGCCTTAGACTGCACCTTCTCAAAGTGGCCTGCCACTTTTGCTACCTGCCCAGGCCCAAAACGAACAGCTCTTTATCACCAAAACGAGCGAGTGTTGTACTCTGATTCGGGCAAACTGGCAGTTTGAAGAGACATGCCGGCATACATGCTAGATACTGCGCAATCCGGAGATCACTTCAAGGAAACTAGTACGAACTCCTCAATAAAACTCTAAATATGCTGGTTACTCCAATACCCCTTCACAGCTTGAACCTATCGAATCTTCTACTCTACTCAATGCTCACACGTCAAAAGGAGACTCACCTCAAGCGCACGAAGCTGTTCCTGGTATTGAGCAATAAGCTGCTTAAGTTGTTGAACCTCCACAGCTCGCTCCTCATGCTCCTGCAAAACACAACAGGCATATACGATAATCGGTTCAGAGATTACAGCATCTGATGTCGAATGCTCGAAAAAAGTTGAGCTGAAAAAGAGGGAAAAAACACTGCACTCCCTTTTCTTTATCTACTTCGGACCAACTCTCGATTGGCAATTTCATCATCTACTCTTTGTCCTGAAAATAGAAGTCTTTCTCTATTTAAACGAATAATTAGGATCAAAAATTTATTGAATTATAGAATTAACATCTTTTTCCCTTTAACCACTAGTACCACGGCCAGTTTTAGTCTGTTCCCAAAGAATTCGCCCAGGGTCAACGTCCCGTAAATCTTAGTTTTCTTTTGCCCATGCGTGAAAGCAAAAGGGGGGGGGGGGAATGCTTTCTGTACTGCAATGATGTCGGGCAGAGTAGTCTAGGAGGCGGTGCTCAGTCTTCCTCTACAGAATGCAGCTGACAGCGAACACGGTCACATACAAGTCGCTATCTTTTTTTTCTCGTATGTTATGAGCCCCCTGCCAACGCGGCAGGGCGGAATCCGTGATCTGCTCAAGCTGTGATTCCTCAGAGGATTGTAACCCAGATCACACTGCCACTTAAGAGGAATGTATCCAGCCATCTTCACGGCCGAATCCGTGTTTCCCTTTTTTTTCCCCTTGTCTTGTGTTTCTGGAATCTGACAATCTGGCCACAGGGCTGAGATGCCCTCACTGAGGGCACATTCACACTACCACCTCCAAGAATGTTTCCTTGCTCCAGTTTTCTTGTGTAGTGAGTTTCACAGCCGCAACTTTTTCTTCTTTTTTTTGGTCTGTTCTTCCCGTGAGAGTACCATGAAGAAAATGGAGTTGGACCCAGGCTCGGCAACTTCTTTTTTTTGGTCTGTTCTTCCCGTGAGAGTACCATGAAGAAAATGGAGTTGGACCCAGGCTCGGCAAAACTCCGAGCACAGTGAAATTCAGGCTGGCAAAAAAAGGCTCAGAGCCTCAGAGGTACTAGTGGTTTAAGAACCCTACTTGTATTTCTCAAAACCTAGGGCTCTAAGAAATAGAAAGAAATAAAATAGAAGTTGATTTATGAAAGTTCAACCAGTTCAATTTGCTTCCTAGGTTCAATAAAAGAAACTCTTCTTTAAGTATTCAAAAAAATATAGGCTACCAGCCAGGCCGCCCAGGTCACCTTGTTCCCCGGGCGGCACGGCCGTGCAGAGAACAAATAATCCCAGCGAAAAAAAAAAACAGAAAATCTGAAAAAAACATGTTATGCGGAAAAATAAACTGAACAACTTCCGCATCAGAGTACCATCAAAATTCTTTACCAAATTTGAACATAAATAAAAACATAAAATAGAATATAATTGTTTTATTTTTATTTTATTATTTTTTGGCCCGGTCGGGCAAGTGGTCCCACGCCACTCTGGTAGCCTAGAAAAATATATATATATCTACTGTATATCGTCAAACAGATATATATCGTCACAAACAGAACTGCCCGGTAAACCGTATATATATATATATATATTGTCAAACAGAACTGCCAGGGAAACCGCCAGCAGAGAGCGAGAAGAGGACAACAAACGAGGGCCTGTGACAAACTGTTTCGTTGGAGTTTCACCGACTCATCAGGAGGCTGAACCCTATATATCGTCAAGACATCGACTATAAAAGACATCGACTATAAAAATACATAGATTATATTCTAATACTATTCATGTAATAATATATCGATTATTCATAAATAATATATACATATGCATGTGTATATTATTTACATAATAGATTTTCGGCACGCATCCCTGGGTTTTCAGAACACTAACTAGTTTGGTCGGACTCAAACTAATAATATGCAAGTGATAGATCCTAACACATTGTCAAATTCACACAACGAGCCAGCAAACCTTCGCAACCATCCCATCAGCCACCCAGGGGTGCATAGCAGCACGCAACATCATTCATATGTCATACATCCAGCCAATACCTGTTGCCTATGGTGCAGTGTCGCAACAGCTCTTTTCAATATGGTGTTGTCCTTCAGAAGAGCCTGAATATGCTCCTTCAGTGACGCGTTCTCCTGAGTGCACACATAATACGCAAAACCATACACCAACCTCTCAATACAACATCAACTTAAACAGAAACCAACCATCGACAACCACTATACAATCAAAATCATCAGCACAACATCATCATACCAAGTGGAAACCCGGACAAACAAGTCCTCTCTCCTCGCTCACAGCCACTGGCTACCTCTCAAGTTCTTCAGATCACTGATCATGCATGCTCCCTGAAAGGGTTTGAAGACAGGGACCTGCTTTCTTCGGATACTGGCATACCACAAAAGCTGAAAGCACAAATTTGAGGTAGATCTGCTTTGCAAGCATCATTCCACTGCTTACGACAAGCAACATGAATCAGGGCACACCAGAGCGAGTGCACATACAACTTCGCAACCCAAACGTAATGTCAGCGTACAGCTTCCTCAGACGTGCTTCGCCCCTCACGCACAAACAGCACAAACACCGCTCAATCAATCCCTACGCATGGAACAAAAAGTCTACATCTCCTCCCGACCGTTTCTGTCTCCTCCCGACCGTTTCTGATGGGTCTAAGATCACCATGCACTGCATTAGCAACACTTTGGATGACAAGACATGAGGATAGAACAGCCATATTCTTACAAAAAGACACCCTAACTTTCCTTCACTTTCCTTCAAGCTGACCGCAGTTAAGGTTCAAGAGTTGCAATGATCCATCCCAAGCAAATACATCCCTCAACCTCTAGCCAGAGAATATGAGCTCGTACTTCACGTTTGTGCTCTGACACTGTCATTCCACATACCTTCTCAAGAGCAGCCGCTCCACCCCGCTCCCTCACAAGCCTCTCAAAGCCCTCCAGGATCCTTGCAACACGTGATCTTGCATCCTGTATGTTTGTTGCTGCATACATCTCCCGCACGATCACTTCCACCCATTCCATTCCCTCTGGAACATTGGCCGTACTAGCATCATTTGCAGACGACGGCCCAGCTTCAGCTTCCGAATTTCCGTTCTCTGTGTGCGCACAAGAGCTCAACTGCGGCTGAGTTGCTTCTTCTAAACGCAGCAACACATCAAGAAATGACACATCAGAGAGTAAATACGCAACGAACAACCTCGACAACCACATCCTCCACTTCAACCACATGCTCCGATTCAGAGAAAATTAGAGCCCTCAATATCCAATGACCACCAATCGCTTCCACACAATCCTCCAGAAATCCACGTTCTCCATAACAGAGCAAATTAGAGACTCAAGGTAGCAAAACATGGGAATCAGCCTCAAACAGGGCAAGGCCTTCCCCACAGTCTTTAGCATTTGACATTATTCCTCACCTGTTTACTCCTAGACAATCCTCAGAAATCCATATACTCTTCATACCAGAGCAAAACAGAGACTCAAGGTTCAGACTTCGCTTAGCAAAACATGGGAATCACCTTTGGACAAGGCAAGGTCTTCCCAACCAACAGCCTCGAGGACTAAACTTATTCCTCACGTGTTGGCGGCCCGCAAAAGCACAGACACAATGCCAGTGCACACACCTCCAGATGGGCACCTGGCACACACCTGCCAACTGAGAAGCAAGACCCTAGACATCAGCGACTACATGCCAAGAGAACAGAATTATATCAACCACAGAGGCGCAGTCACGATAAATTGACCCGATACCGTATTTACAAATGTTTACAAAAATTACCGAGTCTACTGCTACTCCACCGTAGTCCGGCACTGCCAAGGCAGCCATTGATCACAAGTCAGAAGGGGAAGAAGTTTCTATGGATGACTCCAGGCCATGCATGCCCGCCTGTATGCGCAGGCCAGTGCAACACCGGCAGGCAAAAGTAATGACTATTCCTTTCCCTTTTTTGATTCATCCTCTTGCTGACTTATAAGAGCCCGGCCTGGGGTTAATAAAAAAAAAAAACGCGAGGAAAGCCTATGGACAGCACAGAAACCCACCTGCAAGAACGCCAAGCAGGACAAAACACATGGCAAAGATACCAACGATCACATTGTAAAAGTCTCACAGACAACAGCAACGAAGACAAACTGAAGGATGACAAGGTAGACAGGGGGAAAAAACCCGAGCACACAGGAAGTGCAAAGAGGTAGACATGGAAAGAACCAGATGCAAGAAAATGACAGTGCACCGAAATATTCTCATAAGTTAATAGCGGACGAACAGGATAAAGCCAACAAGGACACGGGCTGAGCAGCGGCAGAACAGGCGTAACACGAAAGAAGACCACGATCTCCCAAAGGACAGAGGTTGAACCACCCGTACAACAGCAGGGGCACTGTAGTTGAGTACAGGGCCAAAATCTAAATGCCAAGGCCCAGTAGACGTTCGGTGGGGGTGGGCTGGTGCGCCTACAAAAAAATAAATGAAGTTCCACAATTGTCACACAGATTGCTGGTAGCGGTACCATCTTAAGCAAGCCAATTCGCAGCACCGGTCAAAATCAGGTTCGGCAAAATGCATCGGATGGACTGGTGGCTTAAAAGGAAAGAAGACCATGATCTCACACCAAACTCAGGGCATCACAACAACAGCACACACAGAGATGCTCATACGCAACAAAGAAGTTCACAAACAGGTCACGCCAACGACGACACAGCCTGCGCAGGAGTAGAAAGGCTAAAGAAGAGCGCGCGATCCCACATCAAATGCAGGGCATCAAGGCAATGCAGGCGCAAAAGAGGAGACGTCGAACACGAGCGCCATCAGCAAAATAGATTCCAAGGTCACACCAACTACCACACACCTCCTGCACCTTTTTTGTTAAAAAGAAACAAGGCACCAAGCCTTAGATCTCCCCCCCAAGAATAGAAGGGGCTTGGGTGTTCCTAAAAACCAAAAAAAGACGTGAAGAGTTCACACAAGGGATGTACACCACAGGTGCTACCCATACCGAGCATGAGCACGAATTAGGGCATACCCCAGCGAAAAGACAATCGAAAGCCTTCCAAGTGCGTACCTTACAGGTGATAGAAAAGTTCCGTTTCATCATGATACACACAGCATCGGTTCATCATACAATAATCAGATCATCCATAGAACGAAAGACAGTAAAAGAAGAGACCATAGATTTTCATCATGATACACACAACATCGGTCCATCATACAATAATCAGATCATCCATAGAACGAAAGACATAATAAAAGAAGAGAGACCATACATAAATCTCATCACTACTTACCGACTGTTGGAGCGGCTTGAGCTCCTGCTGGTGACCTTGCTGAAGAAGGGCTAGAACTCACGCCAGCGGATACAGCGCCATCCTGATCCGCGGTTTCATTCGGACGTAGCTTCAACTCGGTCAGGCTCCGAATAGCCGAATCAAGGTCATTGCCCGAAGACTCCAGTATTCTCTCGATTAACTGAGACCACATCATCATAAAACACGAGAGCAAATGAACGTCAACTTCAGATAGACAGGACACTATTTGGCGGCGCAACCACGTACACTGTCCACAGCTCCAACGAACTCATGAAAATCATTCCAACAGAAGATGGACAAGCACTGGGTACTAAATGACTCCATGATGACAATCGAAATAATAGTAAAATAACTATACTAATTAAATCATTCCGATACAACACTACCGAGTACTGGGTACTACACGACTCCGTTCGTGCTGAAAACTTGAAATAAAAGCAAAACACTAAGCTAATAACGAGTAGCATAAGCAAAGATGAATTACTAGGCGACGCGACAATCATTCCTGAGAGCTCTCAGAAACATTCTCGACAAATCCACACACTTTTTTCTTTTTTTAAACGCCCAGGTTTTGTAGAGGCAGGGAGGGTATCAGGCGCGGGAGTTCTCTCCGGGGATCAGTCACTGCAAGTTCAGAATGCGCCAAGTCCCACTTCGCCCACTGGACCTTCCTAGACGGAGTCCTCCACGGGCTTAGACCCCTAAGTCCTATCGCAAGTCGTATGCTCTCTCTCTCTCTCTCTCTCTCTCTCTCTCTCTCTCTCTCTCTCTCTCTCTCACTCGCTCTCTCTCTCACTCGCTCTCTCTCTCGCACAAATAAATACCCACATTGGGAGAAAGACATCGTTCGTTACCTGCCGAAATCTCCCTCGCTACGTGACATGCATACCCGAATACGTAAAACATTCAAATTACAAACCAATGATACCACCACCTATCTTCCAGACAGCCGCTTTGAATACAGTTCGACAGCATAGACGCACCACCAGTAATCCAGCACACGCACCCTTTGCATTCTGAGTGCACTCCAGTTAATCAGAACCAAAACATGAATCAGCTGTTCTCTTGACAGGAATCCAAGAATTGACAGGAATCCAAGAATCACGGACGCAGCTGATTACAACTCAAATCCACATCCACAAGTACGCCATTCGCTCTTCTGAGTCAACTTTTTAGACAAACGCTTGCACGAAGCGGAGGGAAGCGGCCGCAAGCCAGACTTCATCCAGACGAAATCATTGAGAACAAAAAGCTCCACTCGCAATATGCTCTCGCAATATGCTCCACTATTCGTTAGCGGGCGAGTAAAATAACAACACGATATCATTTGCTCCGTTTCCGACCGTTCAATAGATTGCCTTTGAGAGCTGATTACCGAACTGGTATTCCGTCCGCTCCCCCGAACAAGAAACTCATCATGCACCCCTTTCGATCGTTTCTACATGTGCAGCCACCAGACCCGGCGGTGCAGCCACCAGACCCAGCGGCAAACCCCTACTGCCACCGATATGATATCACAACGAAACCAACAGATGCGACAGTACACCACTCAGCTGACATGCGTCACGCTTGCAGAGACTCAGGACCTCAGCCCAACACACACCAGATGTCAACGCTCTGATCGTATCAAGACAACTTAAATGTTCAGACTCGTTCAGAATGTTGGCGTTTGACAACTGGTGCGGCGAGGCCCTCGTCGCCTTGACCAACCAAACGCGCACGCAGTCCAAACCTTACCCCTCTTCCAGTCACCAGCTTCGTTTTCTGTTTTGTGGCACATGTTATTTTGACCAACCACGATCGTTTAGGGTAGCTACCTTCTTCCCCCGAATACAACATACGTTATAGCTGTATTTGAGGTATCTTTCAGTCTAGATACAGCTATAATGACCGTACGTTGTATTCGGGGGAAGAAGGTAGCTATACCACCCACAATGAGGTCTACAGCTATTCGAGGGGGAAATGAGAAGGCGAAAACGCCACCGCATTGGGGCGCGATTTTTCCAAATGGTACAGTCCTTTTCGGACAAAGAGTCACTGGCGCGATTTACATACTTCCTCACAGTTTCCCCCTCAGATTCCTTGTTCTACGTTTATGTGCTTTCGTGTGACACGTTTCCCGGCGCCTTCACAGTGCTGACCATCCCCGCCGTTTTCTTTGACAGTAACCGTTCATTTTCCCTGACAAACTCTCACTGACATATTTATTAATGAACCGATACACCTTTATTACTCATCACGCCTTTTTGTGATACTACAGCGAGAGCAACCATAATCCCATGACAAAGTCTTAAGCAGTATCCAGAGAGAGAGAGAGAGGGATACAGAGCGGTAATGAACCGATACACCTTTATTACTCATCAGCGCCGTTTTGTCATACTACAGCGAAAGCAACCATAATCCCATGACAAAGTCTTAGTATCCACACAGAGCGAGAGAGAGAGGGATACAGAGCGGTAATGAACCGATACACCTTTATTACTCATCAGCGCCTTTTTGTGATACTACGCGAAAGCAACCATAATCCCACGACAAAGCCTTAGGCAGTATCCACATGGAGAGAGAGAGAGAGAGTGCGGTACGTGCTACTACAGAAACGAGAGCGAGAGATATAGAAAGAGAGAACAGTGCCGCGCAAACAAACGACAATAAAAGAAACAACTCGAAACTGAAGAACGAAGTGCAGAGGGAGGGCTACGGCAAGGTAAACCTGTCACCTGAGAGACAGGAACATCGTCGCAAACAGACAACAATAAAAGAAACAATTCGGAATAACTGAAGCGGCAGCAGAGACACGTCCTCCCCGGAAACACAACACACCCTCATCACCTGTAAAATTCCCTTTTACCGCTGGGCTAGAAGACTGACAAAGCGCATCGAAGAAGCCGGGACCACCACTTAGTACCGTCCTCCCTCGAACACAACACACCCTCATCATGAACGCATAGTGTTTTCGGTTCGGTACAGTCACGATGGGCGTGCGTTTTCTTTCACCAACTCATCTTCGACATTGGACTCCACACAACTCTCTGCGCATCTTCGAGAGACAGGAGGACTTTGCTATGCTTGAAATGGTTAAACCATCTGAGTCATGATCTGACTGATACTCGGGGTCATCAATCTGACCTACCGTAAATTTCAACCGGATATCTAATGCGCTCCTTCCTATTCACATTAGGCAGTAGAGTACCCACTCCCTAGTCCTCTCTTGCGTACGTTCCCCCCTTTCCCTTCAAGGGACACAAAGCGTCGATGTCGTCGTCACAATCCCAAATAATGGAAGACTCGTGTGCCGAGACAAGCCGTCTAATCAAGATCTCGCCTGTCCCCACCCGCCGCAGTGTAAACTTACGAAAATGAGCGAGAAGGAAGCTCCCCGAGAGAGCTGAGATCAGGACATTCTCGATTGCCATATCAATCGACCTTCGCCCCGACTGCTCTCTCCCTATGCTTCTTCCCTCGATTTCCCTCGATTCGACTGTTCCCGTCCCTTTTCTTCTCTCCTCATATCAGACTTCTCTCCCTCTTCTTCCCTCCTCCGTATCCCCGCCCTCAACTATCCAGCTTGAGCAAACTGCTCTCTCCCTCTTCTTCCCCTCTACGACGGACTCCGCACTCCTCTCATACCACCCCTTCGATTCCATGCTTTCATCTTTCCTCTTTTCAAAACCGCGACCTCATTGCCCAATCTTCTCGTATGTTCTGCCTCCCCCCATATACTACCTACTCACTTCAACCATCCACCTCTTATTTCCTCCGCTTTTCGTGACACGATCTCGCCTCCTTTCCTTCCCTTTGACACCCCCACCCCATTGAAGAAAGAATTTCACCTTTCCCTCCTCTTGTTCCATCGCCGGTCAACTACCTTTTAACTCTTTTCCCGTCTCTTTCAATAACACCCTTCACGTGCTACGTTCTACCACCGGTAAAACTCGCCTATATTCGTTTCCCTGTTCGGCCCATCTTCACTGAAATGCTCTCCTGCCATACCTTCAAATTTTAGGTCTCCTGTCTCCTACATCGCTTCTCCCTAACTCATCTGGAAGTCATTTCTAGATTCCTGTTCAACGAAACTTAATCTGTTTTCCCGCCTCCCTTCCCGCCTTTTCCCCCGTTAAACTCACTCACATTTCCCGCCATCCTTCCTCTGAAGTGCCTTCGACTCTTACTTTACTCTTTTCTTCCCGTCGCTTTCGTCCGAGTGCGTTCATCGACCTTCGACTTCCCCTCCCTCCATTCTACGTCCCATCCATCCACAGTTCCTGCTGGCTGCCGGAATCTTCTCCCTTGCTCTACCTCATTGTCCCACCTCTCGTCACCACTCTCCTTACCCGCCTCTGCGTGTCCTCCGCGCCTGTCCATCTCCTTATCCTCATCCTTCCCCTCTTACTTATTCACCCACATCTCTTCCCACTTCCTAATTTACCCCCAATCCAAACTCGTCTTAGTCCGCACAGTTTCTTTTCAGTCCTTTACCCTCCTTTCTCATCACTCCACCAGCTTCCCAACATATCTCACCCGCTTCCCATTCCTCCTTTCCACCTCACCTTCCCAACACGTACGCCCTCTTCCAGTTCATTTCTCTTTCCTTTCAGATTGACCTTCAGCATTACTCCAACCTCTTCCATTTTCACCCTCTTGAATTCCCAATTCCCTGCTCCTCTCCCGCCATCCTCCCCTTCTCTCCCTCTGCCTCATTTCCCGCCACTTCCTCTCCCACCTTTCGCACCTCCTCTCCTGTCTCAGTTTCTCCCCTTTCCATTCCTCCTTTCCACCTCACGTTTCCCAACACGTACGCCGTCTTCCAGTTCATTTTCTCTTCTTTTCCAGATTAAGCTTCGCAATGCCATTCAAATTTCAGCATTACTCCAACCTCTTCCATTTTCATGGTCTCTTGAATTCCCAATTCTCTGTCCCTTGTGTTCCTCTGCCTCGTTTCCAGCCACTTCCTCTCCCACCTTTCCCCTTCTTTCTCCCTCCATCCGTCGCATCCTCACCCGGCTTCAACTCTGTTTCTTTCCCGCCATCCTCCCCTTCTGTCCCTCTACCATCCCGCCACTTCCTCTCCCACCTTTCCCCTTCTTTTTCCCTCCATCCGTCGCATCCTCCCCCGGCTTCCACTCTGTTTCTTTCCCGCCATCCTCCCCTTCTGTCCCTCTGCCTCGTTTCCCGCCACTTCATCTCCCACCTTTCCCCTTATTTTTCCCTCCATCCGTCGCATCCTCCCCCGGCTTCCACTCTGTTTCTTTCCCGCCATCCTCCCCTTTGTCCCTCTGCCTCGTTTCCCGCCGCTTCCTCTCCCACCTTTCCCCTTCTTCCCTCTATCCGTCGCATCCTCCTCCGGCTTCCACGTCTGCGACACCCGCCCTGATCCCCTAGGCTGCTGTTCCCGCCTCACCTGCTGACTTCCTGCCTCCTTTCCCGCCGCTTCCTCTCCCACCTTTCCCCTTCTTGCCTCTATCCGTCGCATCCTCCCCCGGCTTCCACGTCTGCGACACCCGCCCTGATCCCCTAGGCTGCTGTTCCCGCCTCACCTGCTGTCTTCCTGCCTCGGTCGCCTCGTGCACGCTGTTCCCGCCTCACCTGCTGACTTCCTACCTCGGTCGCCTCATGCACGTGCCATACCACATCCTCAATAAATTTCTCCCATCTCCTATTTAGACCCTTCTACCAAACACGCATAATAGCAGCCTCTCTCGCCTTTCCTCAATCGGCTACACATCTTCAACTTCCTAGTGCGCTGCGGAAGAAACCCCTCGCGCAAGAGGCCGTCTAACATACCAAATCCACGACTCTTCCGCTCACTACACTTCTCACAATCTCGTTTACATGATCGGAGATTGCATGCACACTACAGACGGAGCTCCTGCACTTTCCAGAAAGCTCACTCACTATACATCTTTTCCGACGGCGGCCCATGGCCCACGGTCGAAATCATGCTAGGTCAAGAGCATGAGGATACAACGCATGCCTGAATCGTTCATGCCCAGTGGCTCAACAGCACGAGGACACGATGCATGACTAAGTGCAAAGGACTATTGCACGCTTTCGTATGCACACCACGGCCCGAGCTCCTGCGATTCGCAGGAAACTCACTCATTTCCACATCTTCAGACGACGGTCCAAGGCCGAAAGTCAGAGCATAAGGACAATGCATGACTTCATCTTACTCGCCCGATGGCTGAGGGCTAATAAGCAATCTCGCCGCAATGTTGTTTGGCGGGAAAGACGCGCGTGTCACATAAGCAATCTCGCCACAATGTTGTTTGGTGGGAAAGACGCGCGTGTCATATAAGCAATCTCGCCACAATGTTGTTTGGCGGGAAAGACGCGCGTGTGAAATAAGCGATCTCGCCACAATGTTGTTTGGCGGGAAAGACGCGCGTGTGAAATAAGCAATCTCGCCACAATGTTGTTTGGCGGGAAAGACGCGCGTGTGAAGGGTGTCGTTCATCTCTCTCTAAAGTCACCGTCAGTACAATACGAGCGTCACCAAGTACAAAAGCAGACACATTGTCGTTAAAATTCAAACGATACAGAAAAGACGTGCATGGCCTTGCACAAAGACGACACCGCATAAGTCGGGAGATGATACAAATTACTGATAAAGAGAAAGAAAAAAAGGAGCAATTTTGGGGAAAGATAAATATAGCAGTGTGTGCATTTCCAAAAGATAGCGTGCGAAATGTACATACGATACACGATATACCTTTACGGAACGTGCAAGACCAACCGTACACATGACGTACGAGATTTACATAGGTCGTACGTCAGACCGAGGGAGGAAAACACTTACCTGCTGTTCCATATCAGGGAAGAAGGACCGGAGTTGGAGAAGGTTGTCCTCGAATGACGGCGACCGAGAGGGAGAAGTTGCCGTCCCCGCCCCACCAGCGCCGGCAAAATAGCCAGTCCGGAGGGGCGGGGGCGAGCTCGCAAATCTTGAAGGCGACCCTCCGCACCGTAACCTCTTCGCGACGGTTGGCGGCGAGCCGTGCAAGTCCTCAAAGTAGGAACGCTTCCCACAAACCACGGCAGACATATTATCAGTGCGAATAAGCCTCCAGAGATCGAAGAGAGCGCGCGGTCAGCGCTGCCCCCCCTTCGCCTGCCAAAGCCCGCTTCCACCTTCTCCCCTCGCAACCTAACCCACCACCTCCGATTCCAGTGCTCTCTCTCTCTCTCTCTCTCTCTCTCTCTCTCTCTCTCTCTCTCTCTCTCTCTCTCTCTCTCTCTCTCTCTCTCTCTCTCGGGCGCGCGCGCGCGCTCGCTCGCTCG
The DNA here is from genome assembly GCA_003427395.1 of Chara braunii. Classification (NCBI taxonomy): domain Eukaryota; kingdom Viridiplantae; phylum Streptophyta; class Charophyceae; order Charales; family Characeae; genus Chara; species Chara braunii. The sequence continues at coordinate 1,875,006 of BFEA01000079.1, forward strand.
CTCGCTCGCTTACGCACACATACACACACAGATACGCAACAGAGACTGCGCAACACAAGCCGCAAGTCACCAGATACCTCCTCCTGCTTCCGCTTCTTCCCCCTCTACTTCCCGGCCCACAGCAACACTCCTGCAAGGACGTTCCGCCGCGCTCACACAACCCTCTTCAGCACCTTGCATGCTACCAAATGAAATCCAGCTTGTGTGCAGTTCCGCCACTCTTCTACGCGCATCGTGAGTGCTGTCCGTCTGATTCTCCTTTCACGAGATGGCCACGTGTTGCCTATGACAAGCTACGAGCGAGAGCCACGTCACTGGGAGATTCTTCACGTTCCTCCTGGCGGAACGGCACAGAGAAGGACAGCTCTCACGTCTTCCTGCTCAGTTTGTCCCCTCCTATCGTCTCATACACATCCACAGAGACGGCGCACGAGCTCCTCAAGCGCCGACGCACGTTACGTCCTTGGCACAGCGAGCGAGCGAGCGTGTCCTTGTCTGTCGATTTCGTCCAGGCAGAGCGAGCGAGCGAGTCTTTGTCTATCGATTTCGTGCAGGCAGAGTAAGCGAGCGAGTGAGATCAACAGCGAACACGCAGGAGACGCAGCGTAGCAACTGGACGGTAAGGAGATACTTCCTCATTCCGCCCCAAGGGGGTCACACGCAAAAAGGCTACGGGTCGCGCCAGTTTCCCCAACCATCTCCCCTTCGCCTCCCCGCAGAACAAGTATGACCTGCGCGGACTGTTCAACGGCAGACCTGATGCATCATCTGCCCTTGGAAAACCAACCAAACACGCTCGTTCGATGAGACAGCTTCGCTGCTGGGATTAGCAGAAGAGCATACGGCGGCTTGACCCCTTCACTTACAAACCCTAGAAGCATATCACACCACAACCAGCAGCATTGTAACTGAAGGTCTAGCTCAATCACCGTAGACGAGGAGAAAGTTACCCCGGCGCGCTGCTGCTACTCGTCTTCTCCAGGCCAGCGGCATACAGACCCACAAAAGGACCCCGTGGTCGGCGCTCCGCGCCGCCCCATCTCCCTCATACAAGCCAAGGAACAGTCAGCAGTTCCGTCAACCCCATCATTCAATTCAATGCACAATTACACGGCTGCGCTGCTCACTCGTCTAGCCAACCCTCCGTCCCTGCCTCCTCACCCTCCACGCCACCCCCTCTGAGCGGTTGGCTGTGGTAGCCAGCAGTCTGTGATGTCTGTCTGTCTTCTCTGTCTGTGTTGTGTCCTTCCCTTGCTTCGGGTAGCGTTGCCTGGTGTTGCCTGAGCTTGCTGTCCGCCTGACTCACAACGGGCACCTAACAGGCCGTCGACAGTCTACAGACGGCGGGCAAGGCACTCCGAGATTACGAGTCCATAAGCGCCCCCCCCCGCCGGCCCGTCACGCCAGGCTGCCGCTCCCCACACTCGCGAGGCGGGGTGCACCAGGGCTTACTGGCTGGTAGGTGTGCGTGGAGGCGGGGAAACTCCGGTAGGGATTGGTTGGTCTGCTTCCTCCAGTCCGACAGCCTGCCAGCCCGCCACAACCCCCGCCTCAACTCCGCCGCACTTGATCGCTTCACGGCGCGGGGGCGGGGGCGGGGGCGGGGGCGGGCGCGGGGGCGGGCGCGGGCGCCAGCCGAGCGCTCAACCCCTAGCCCAAAGCCACGCGCTTGCTGAACCGCTGCACAGGAGCCCTACAGCTGACAGAGGAGAGAGCGGCCTTTCCACACCCAGAAACTGCGGTATTCCAGAATTTACCTGCTCCAATGCCGTGCAGACCAACGGCGGTTTTCCGAAGATGAAATTGAAATAATGGCGTCGGTTTGAATTTTCATATGGCGTCGCGGCGCACCAGGGTACCTGAAGTCGGATGGAGCGCGCCACGCCGAGCCTACCGTAGCGCGTGGCTGCACAGCAGCGATGCACATCGGAGGCGCGCAACGACAGCGCGACGGGGAGCGCAACGGCTGCGCAAATCTTTGGCGGCACCAACTGGCCTAAGCTCAGTTGGTGCACACCTGAACTGTTGAAATACGGACCGGTGTTCGAATTCCACTGGAAGCAGAAATTCACAGCCCTCACGGCTGCGGTATGGTGCAGTCCGGCGTCTGTTCGCAGCCCATCAGGGGCGCGTTTTTTTTTTTTTTTTTTTTACCTTTCCCGCGTGGGAAAATAGGGAAAACTGGCTGTTTTCCCAATCGCCTGAATTTTCGGAGGTCGCACCCGACGACGACTGCCATTGATAAGGGCCTCATCCCTCACGGTAAGTAAAGGTCCGAGAGATACCTAAAAGCCGGGTCCGCAGGTTTCGCATTCGGTAAGTAAAATGGCACTCCACTGTCCCGACATTGAAGGGAATTTTACGTGAGTGGCGGCGGCCTTTGTTGGCCGTTCTGGCCACGGACGAACCAGGCCCGGCAACGGACAAAAVAATTAAAAAAAAAAAAAAAAAAAAAACTTACGGTAAGTTCGCGTAACGGTAAGGGTCCGTCTATTTTACGAAAACGGAAAACGGAGCTCCCGAAGTTCCCTCCACGTCGTGAACCGTTTTCACATGCCTCCGTTCACCGCGGACGCCCCAGGGTTCAAGGAAACTGGTGGGATACCAAAAAAATGCATTTTTTACTTACCGTGAGTATGGTGGGATGAGGCCCTAAATCTGATCGGCGGTGGTCGTTTCGTTTCGGCCTCCGAAAAGGTCGGTGGCCCACCGGAGGCCCGCTATTTTCCCACGCGCCAAAGGTACTAGTGGTTTAACAAAAAATCACTTTCATTATACCAGACAATACTTGCTGTTCCTTTTGCACCTTTTTTTTTTTATATATAGTCGGGGCATGTTTTATTCGCAGCCCTAAGGCTGCGGTCTAGTGGGGTCCGGCGTCTGTGTCAAGGTGTCCCATTTTCAGCCGCAGGCGACCAGGACGCAGAGTGGGTTGTTAGGGGGGGGGGAAATTTGGGGGACCAGTCCTTGACAAAATTGAGGACTACCTATTGACTTACCGTGACGGCACGGTGTCGAGCGCATCAGCCCCCGCGCGAGCGAAGGCCCTCCCGGCCGCGTCACGCAGGAGAAACTTAGTCTTTCAACTTTTTAGAGACAACTCGGGGACGACACGGTAACCCGCATCAACCCTTCGCCGCTCCGGCCGAGTGCACCAGTTGTACATCCCACGGTCCCCTACGACAGGATAGGTTATCGCGGGGCACAACTTACCTTCCCTAAGGGGTTGTCATCACCCTTAGGGGCGTATCCCTACCGAGCTACCGACCCACATGCGAAGGCTTTTATAATGCAATTGCAGAGGTAGGCCGACCGAGGGCGTTTGCTCGTTCGCTATAGCATAGGTACGCATGGTTAAACGCCAAAGTGGACCCGAACGTTGCCCGTCCCTGGGGCGCTGATCTCCCAGGAATCGGACCGACGTTGGTCGACTAGGACGTGATATTCCAAACGTGAGAAAATCTCGATCGATCCTAGTCCCTTCTTTCGAAGACAATTAAAAGTTACAAAATACTCGTGTCGACGTAAGTTGAATTATTTTCTGAAATTGATACACTTATACATATCACTCGTTTGGGCTGTCACGACTTTTTCAATTTGATAAGGTGCGTTGCCAAGTTTTTTCATTCCACCCCATATCGACTGCTAGACAAGGACGCAAACAACTCTCACTACTCGATTAAAGGTAGGGTGCCATCGCACCAGTGATGACTATGTTTCCACTCTAACTTTGGTGTGAATGTCATTTGCAAGTAGTCCGGCTACCATTATACGAGTCATACTCAACTTGAACGGACGACCGTTGAATGCCTCATTAAGGTCAAGGATCCATTTTCAATTTTTGTTGGTCCCTTTGCCCTCCTGAACAATGATTACTTTTTCTGTCTTACGAATGATGAAATATCAGTCTGCGATATCAAGTTATTCAAGGCATTGCTTTAGTTACGTTATTTCCGTCAACTAGTCTGATCGTCCCAGACTTTCACTTCTTATGGCACAACCCTATCCGCGAAGGTAGTGCCTAGTCGCACTCCGTCCATGGCTAGTGATCGCACAAACTGGGTTTCTTATGACGCCAACTCCTCACTCATTTGTGGCTCCTAAGACGACCACTAGAAGGGTAAACTATAGCGGTTCTTCTTAACGTGAGCCGTCAATAACTTAACACCTTCCGTGAATAACACACATCCATCCCCTAAGAGGTGGTCTGGGATACCCCTCGTCATCGCCCGAGCGAACCTCGGATCTCAAAAGTCGGGTTGGCTCCACCACGACAGCATGGTATCCCCCCGCCTAAGCGGTCCACTCCGAGTCGTTAACAGGGTCGGCCCCAAAGGCAACGAACCCCCTCCCCAGATGCCTCCTAGGGAAAAAAAATGCGCTTACCACAGCAAATGGTCAGCCCCTTTATCGCCTAACATCAAGGGCGAACCTAGACGACGAAGGGGATCACAGAGAAGAAAAAAATATTCAGATGGAAGGGCACAGATAAAGAGGGTCATTCGGGAAATAATGGGTAACCTCGGGAAAATTCTATGTCCAATTTACTTCGTCTCCTTTGTGTGATCGCTTCATTTCTCGTCACCTGCTGTCTTCCCATCCCTTCAGCATGCATACAAGTGAGTGACAAAAAAAACAATCATCATCCCTTCGTTTTTGCTGACGCGATCAGATCTCCCCCCCTTTCCTTTTTCTTTTTCAGACACTCTTCTACTTACCTGCACATCAGATCAAACAAACAATTAAAAAAAAAAAAAAACAATGCAGACCCACTTTCAAGTCAGACTCTCACTCACACGTGCATGCGCACATCTCCTCTACCTTTTCAATGAACGTTCAAAGAACAAGGTCAAACAAGTGTGGATTCACACAGGTGTGAAGGGGATTGAGTCAGGCTAACTGACCTTGAGTGAAGCTGAACCAAAGATAGCAAACGGCCCACTCAAGAAAGCCGTATAATCCTCACTTCAAATGAGAAGATCGCCGCAGTAAGCTGTCAGAAAAGTGATCCACGCCTCTCCCTCAACTGGATCGCCCACTGACACACAATCCCTTCAGTGTCTCAGGGTTGTCACCACTTGCGACCAGTACCACTATGCCACCACTGTGTCGAGGCGTTGGCGCCGCAATATGCGGACAGCACAACGTCATCACCACCTCAAAGCACACCCCCTATTAGCGACACTTCTCATAATTGTCGTTGCTGCCATAAGAACCGGACAACACTTTCACTCCATTGCAAAAAAAACACCGCTGCTACCGCAAAATTTTTGCAGCGCTTCCGCGTCACCGCCGAAAAAAACAGCTGCCGCCGCAAAACTTCGGCAGCGCTTCCGCATCACCGCTGAAGAAGCATAGCTGCCGCCGCAAAATTTCGACAGCGCTTCCGTGTCACCATCGAAAAAAAACAGTTGTCGTCGCTGTGCTGAACGAACAACACCTCCCTTGCGCTCCACCAAGTGCAGCGACAGCTATGGCAGCCCTCACTCTCATGCTTCCTGAAGACCTCCAGCACTTCTCTCTCTCTCTTCACCTCGCAAAGATGACGGCTATGGCTGTGTTCCACAGCTATGGCCACTTCCAGCAGTTCTCCTCCCTCACTTGCAGTCCTCCACCAGCAGCACCGCCTCACAGCAGCGGCCAGCCAGCATTCACTCAAGTGAATGCCTCAGCAGCATTGCCACAACTTATGAGGCTGCTGGGTGGAATGCTGGCTTTAAGAGCCAGCTGAGAGCATGTGGGCAGTTGCTTTGCCCACAGCCAAAACTCGGAATGAGGCCTGGCCCTTGATCTCATACGAGATCAAGGGTTAAGAAACTTGATGTTCCCCTAGGGGAACCAAACTCCTGGCCTTGGCAATGCATCTGACCGCCACCCCCGGACAGGCGCAGCCCCAACTGGTTGTACAGAGCCAGGTACAACAGACTGTTGAAGTTCAACAGTTTGCAGTCACCTCAGGATCCAGATGCTTCTACTGCTGCATCTGGTCCTGCATCGTGAATAATTTTGCGACTCCCCCCTATTTTTTTCCCAACTTTTTTTTTTTTTTTTTTTTTTTTTTCCCTTTTCCCTACCCCCTCGTTTTTCTAAAGCAGGGGCAGCTCGTCGTTTGAAAAACGACCGAGCGCTCCCCCAAGTCATTTCACAGAGTCGATTTAGAGTCAAGCTCAACAGGGTCTTCTTTTCCCGTTTGCCCTGTGCCCGTACCCGGACGCTTTCGGCGCCAGGTTCGGGCGCGCCGGCAAACGCTGCAGCTCGTTCCACATCCAACGAGCACAGGTAGGCTGGTGTGTCTCTCTCTCTCTTTGAACTTAGCCGCTTAGGGCGGCAGATGCATTTGCCCATCCGTAGATGGGCTGTCGAGGTTCAACCTCCTGATGAGTCGGTGGAAGTCCGACGAAACAACCTATCTTAGTCATGCTTTTTTTTCCTGCCCGTTCGTCCGAAACGAACGGGCACACAATCTCTAAAAAAAAGAAAGGAAAAAGACAAAAAAAGGGACCTAGACAAAATCTAAAAAAAAATTTAACTGAATTTAAAAAGAAAGAAAAAAAAAACTTACGTAAATCGTGGCTGCCCGTTTCTAATGCGCGCCTGTCACATTGGTTGGGGACTAAAGTGCCCCAATCACTTCATATGGCGCTCCACGTTAGTTTAGTCTTAGTTTTTTTTTTTTTTTTTTTTTTTTTTTTTTTTTTTTTTTTTTTTTTTTTTTTTTTTTTTTTTTTTTTTTTTTTTTTTTTTTTTTTGTTGGCATAAGCCAACGGTTGTGTCATCATGTGGCTGAAAGCCATAATACGACCCGGAATGTCGGGGCGTGTTCCCACCAGCAAAGAGGATCTGATCGACTGCCCGAATCTGGACAGGTTTGCGGAGATGTGCAGGAAGTCGAAATTGAACCGCTTTCCAGCATCTCAGCTTAAAACACACCCAGATTCAGGAGCTCGATCCTACCCCTTTTGTTTGTGGGGCTTCAGCCCTGAGAGACCCTCGTCCTCTTTTTCTCTTTTTTTTTCTCCAAATAAATTCAAAATTAAAAAAAAAAAAAAAAACATCGAATCATTTCTCGATTTATGCGTGTCATCCTTCCGCAGGGCCATGCTGAACCGCGCGCCCGATCTGGACCGTGCGATCTGTGCGATCGGACGGCCAGAACCGATCGCGCAGGCAGCGTTATAACAGGGCAGCTCCAAAAGGACCTTTGCCAGTAGGATGGCATGTCAGATTCGATCCCGGTATCTGCCGAGTGAGAGTTTGGTGTGGCAACCTACTGGGCTAGCTCCTATCATGACAGTGATAGGAATAACTCTCCTATAAGAAGAGCTTGGCCCAGCCAATGTCCCTCGTTCCGCGGCCTCGCAGGCCCTGCCTGCCCATAGCTTTACAGGCCCGGCCTGCCTCCGGCCCTGCAGGCCTCGCCTGCTTGTGGCCTTGCACGCTGAACTGGCCTCGTGGGCTTGGCATCAACCTGTCAACCCCCGTGGCTGTAGAATTAAACCCCCGTCTTCTTATTCCCCCTGCACCACGGCTCCACACCCGGTGCACCCTTGTTTTTAGGCTACTTAGGCCCTGAATCGCGCGGCTGCTAAGCCGCGCGTCATTAGTTTAGGTAGACTAGGCTTAACTTTAGTTCCTTTCCTGACCACGCACCACTGCGGCCTTGTCGAGAACTGCTGACGACACCCGTACCGTTGACTTCTGCCGTTTCGATCGAACGTCAGTGACGGCTCACGTCAACAACGTCCCATGTCGACGACGTCAGGTTTTAAGTCTCTCGATTATAGGGTTAGTCTGAATAACTTTGGCAACGTCGATCCGCGTCACGCAGGAGAAACTTAGTCTTTCAACTTTTTAGAGACAACTCGGGGACGACACGGTAACCCGCAACAACCCTTCGCCGCTCCGGCCGAGTGCGCCAGCTGTACATCCCACGGTCCCCTACGACAAGATAGGTTCTCGCGGGGCACAACTTACCTTCCCTAAGGGGTTGTCACCACCCTTAGGGGCGTATCCCTACCGAGCTACCGACCCACATGCGAAGGCTTTTATAATGCAATTGCATAGGTAGGCCGACCGAGGGCGTTTGCTCGTTCACTGTAGCATAGGTACGCATGGTTAAACACCAAAGTGGACCCTAACGTCGCCCGTCCCTGGGGCGCTGATCTACCAGGAATCAGACCGACGTCGGTCGACTAGGACGTGATATTCCAAGTGTGAGAAAATCTCGATCGATCCTAGTCCCTTCTTTCGAAGACAATTAAAAGTTACAAGTCGACGTAAGTTGAATTATTTTCTGAAATTGATACACTCCTACATAATACTCGTCTGGGCTGTCACGATTTTTTCAATTTGATGAGGTGCGTTGCCAGGTTCGTTCATTCCACCCCATATCGACTGCTAGACAAGGACGCAGACAACTCCCACTACTCGATTAAAGGTAGGGTGCCATCGCACCAGTGATGACTATGTTTCCACTCTAACTTTGGTGTAAATGTCATTTGCAAGTAGTTCGACTACCATTATGCGAGTCAATACTCAACTTGAACGACTGACCGTTGAATGCCTCATTAAGGTCAAGGATTCATTTTCAATTTTTGTTGGTCGCTTTGCCCTCCTGAGCAATGATTATTTTTTCTGTCTTACGAATGGTGAAATACCAGTCTGCGATATCAAGATATTCAAGGGATTGCTCTAGTTACGTTATTTTCGTCAACTAGTCTGATCGTCCCAGGCTTGCACTTCTTATGGCGCAACCCTATCCGCGAAGGTAGTGCCTAGTCGCACTCCGTCCATGGTTAGTGATCGTACAAACTGGGCTTCTTATGGCGCCAGCTCCTCACTCATTTGTGGCTCCTAAGACGGCCACTGGAAGGGTAAACTATAGCGGTTCTTCTCAACGTGAGTCGTCAAGAACTTAACGCCTTCCGTGAATAACACACATTCATCCCTTAAGAGGTGGTCTGGGATACCTCTCGTCCTCGCCCGAGCGAACCTCGGATCTCAGAAGTCAGGCTGGCTGCACCACGACAGCATGGTATCCCCCCGCCTAAGCGGTCCACTCCGAGTCGTTAATAGGGTCGGCCCCTAAGGCAACGAACCCCCGCCCCAGATGCCTCCTAGGGAAAGAAAATGCGCTTACCACAAGAAATAGTAAGCCCCTTATCACCTAATGTCAAGGGCGAACCTAGATGACGAAGGGGATCACAAAAAAGAAAAAAACATTCAGATGGAATGACACAGATAAAGAGGGTCATTCGGGAAATAATGGGCAACCTCGGAAAAATTTTATGTCCAATTCAATTCGTCTCCTTTGTGTGATCGCTTAATTTCTCGTCGCCTGCTGTTTTTCCATCCCTTCAGCATGCATACAAGTGAGTGACAAAAAAAACAATCATCATCCCTTCGTTTTTGCTGACGCGATCAGATCTCCCCCCTTTTCCTTTTTTTTTTTCAGACACTGTTCTACTTACCTGCACATCAGATTAAACAAACAATTCAAAAAAAAGAAAACAATGCAGACCCACTTTCAAGTCAGACTCCCACTCACACGCGCATGCACACGTCTCCTCTACCTTTTCAATGAACGTTCAAAGAACAGGGTCAAGCAAGTGTGGGTTCACACAGGTGTGAAAGGGATTGAGTCAGGCTAACTGACCTTGAGTGAAGCTGAACCAAAGATAGCAAACGGCCCACTCAAGAAAGCCGTATAATCCTCACTTCAAATGAG
>BFEA01000079.1:1893690-1912947 GCA_003427395.1 Chara braunii
GGGGTGAAGGGGTTGGGGGGTTGTTGGGTGAAATTACTCCATGTGGCTGTGCTACGAGGCATGGCTTTTTTATTTTTAAATAACGTTAAAAGTAATGGTATTTCCCTTGCGCTGTAAAACTCTCACTTATGCCTTTCTCGTCATTTTAGCTAAGATCAAGTGTAGTATTTGTTTAATCAGTTTAATAAGGAAGACAAAAACAGAAAAAAGAAAAAAAAAACTCTCATTTACTCCGCAGCTTTCACGTCATTTCATAGAGTCGGACCAAAGTCAAGCCCAACTTTTTTTTTTTTCCCCGTCAATTCTTCCAAGCCCTCCGTCATTTCTGGTTTCTTTACCATTTTGGGGAGCATAAGTCAGATTCCTAATCCACCCCAAATCAAAAGAATTTACAACAAATACTCACTCACGCTCCTCCCCTTTATGGTTTGAAGGTCTAAAGGACAACATTGATTGCTTCTTGTGGGAGGGGATGTACGACCCTCCTTCCTTTTTTTTTTTTTTTTTTTTTTTTTTTTTTTTTTTTTTTTTTTTTTTTTTTCACATTTGTTATACACAAAAAAAAGAAGCATAATTGTACCAAACTGTTAAACAAAGAACCATTCGGTTCTGGCTACTTTTTCATTTTTGAGAGCATGAGTCTTGTTCTTATTCCGACTGCAAGTCAAAACAATTTACAACAAATACTCACTCGCGCTCCTCCCCTTTATGGTTGGAAGGTCGAATGACGACATTGATTAGTTCTTGTGAGAACGATGTACCGCCCTCCTTCCTCATGTTATTTTTGTTTTCACATTTGCTATGCACTAAAAAATAAGCATAACTCCTTCAGATTGTTTCCTCAGACTTTCCTCGACTCATCAGGAGGTTGAACCCCGATAGTCTGCACATGATGAATTTGAATGATGGATAAGGACTCACTACATCGCCCTGCGTTAGAGATACCCTTAATTAAAGTTGTAAACTTTACTTACATCAACCTTGCAATCCTAGCAGATCGTCGGTCCAAATCCTTAACAAGAACGACTGTAAGTTTTAAAAATTAATCTGACATGTCATAAAACTCACTCTACATACCCAATGACAACTAGGCATTGTTTCTAAGGAGAATGGTTTAATCGCATTCCCCCCCCAAAAAAAGGTAGTTGTGAAACATGTTCGTGTATAACGTAAGGTATGACATATATTGTTTCTAAGCAGAATGGTCTAGCATCATACCATATGTAAGGTGGATAAAGGGTTAATTATCTGCAGGATCAATGAACTATCTTATGAGGAAACCACTTGAGATTTTTTGTGAGAGTATTTACCTATTATGGTATGAACTTGTATATGATTGAGTGTGAGCTTTACTTTGTTATTAGTCTTAGTTTTGATAGGTAGTTGTTTTAGATGCTCTCCACGTTTGTGAAGCTATAAGAGTTAGTTTAACTTTTGCATTTTTTTTAATTAAGCTTATTTTTCATACTTAGCTTTATATAAACTTTGAAAATGCACTTTCGCTAAGGGAGGTGATGCCCAAATTTATGCAAAACCAAAGAGTTAGTCAAATTTTATCTTTACAATGTTGAGTTTTTTTTTAGTTCATATCAGGCCTAGTAAAAATATGGAAAATCTATTTTTTTAGTGGAGGTGTTGACCAAATATTTATTGAATAAGAGAGTTCAAAAAAAAATGATTTTGTGAAGTCAGAGTTATTTTTACATTTTGTATTTAGCTTCGTGGAAATCTTGGAAAAACATTTTTATATGGGAAGTGTTGCATAAATTTCTACAAATCTAAAGAGTTCGCTAAATTTTATATTAGAAATTCAAGTTTTATCTTGAATTCATATGTGAGTTGTTATAAATCTGAAAAGTCTACTTCTCTAAAGGAGATTATGCCAAAAATTTTACAAATTCTTAAAGTTAGACAAAATTTGACTCTGTAAAGTAAGAGATCACTTTCATTTTTCATATTCATTGAAGTATAAATTTTGAAAAATATATTTTTTCTAGAGGGACTGTTATCAAAATTTTCTTTGTTCTGAGGAGTTGGAGTATATTTTGATAAGGAAAACTTTGGTTGTTCACCCTATACAGGGCACATATTGACGAAATTTTCCTTATTCTTATGACACTCATTAAAAGGTAGGTTTAAATTTAGTCTTATAAAAACTTGAATGAGATGTGATATGGGGGTCTATTCTTCATACACTTATAGTTTCATTTTTTAAATTGGTATGTGTTGTGTTACAGGTTTTTGTCATTTTTTTATAGCAGGTTGGTTGTCGAACCGTTGGTTTTCGACTCAACTTTAACACATTTTCGCTACTCAACCTAAGACCTTTGCCTTTGTGGGTTAAAATATTTCCTTGCATATTTACCCAGACTTTTATTAAATAGTCATTTAAGAGAATGAGTGTTTTATTTTGGAAGGGTTGACAAAGATTGAGGCTTATGTGAATAGGGCAAGGGGTGTGAGCGTAGAGAGTGGTTGAAGTTGACCCCGTGTAGTGCATGGTCCGTCGATGTGGAATCCTTGGTATGATTGCAGGTATGTTTTGTGAGTTGAAGTCCGGATTTGACCTTGCTTGCGATCATATGGACATTTTAAAAGGGGATCACATTGTGATTGTGAGAGTGATCGTCTGGTATCCTGCAACCCCATTATATTTATATCTTGTATATCCACACAGTTTACTTTGACTGTGCGTAAGGATTGAGCAGGTCTTAATTGAGGAAAAAAACAGATTTATTTTTACCTTTTTTTTTAATCATTTTTATAGTTTGACATTAAGGTTCGTAGTAACCGTCAAAGTTAAGCCCCTTGACTTATTTCCAGGCCTCCAATGATTGAGCCTAATTTTAGGTCTCGCAATCGCACTTACGATTGTTTAGTGATGAGAGATTAACCCCTCTAGACGTGTGTAAGCTGACACTTGAATGTCGATAGTGATCCTCAAGATCGTTGAAACCTGCATGGCTATGGGTACCATATAGTACGTCATCATCGTCACTGCTTACGTGTTCATGCATGAATAGTCGATATGACAAGGCCTATGTCACCGTGATATTTATTCAGCGTCTCACTTGTATCTTTCACTTATTTTGTTATCAAAAGGTTATGCTTTAAAAATAAAAATGGACTAGTCGAGAAAAACACATGAGAATTTGGTTTTATCCTAATGAAGTGTATCGTGTGGTTAGATGGACTATCCTAGTCAATCGGCACAGAGTCGCGCTTGGGAAATCAGCCCCCGAAGAGACGGCTCGTATACGGGTTCGATTAAGGTGTTCGACTGCACGAACCTCCTATGATACAGTGTACTAGAAATGCTCTCGGATGGGCCACCTAATTTATCGCAATTACGTATCTTTCGCATGTGGTTCGGTAGCTCGATGGGGATACGCCTGTCCAAGGGTGGTGACACCCCTTTGGGCAAAGGTAAGTTGTGTCTCGTGTGACCCTTATCCTGTCGTAGGGGTTCACAAGAACCCATGTGCAAAATCTTATGTGATGCGACCGAAAGGGTCCCCCTGCAGGACGATTCGCTCGACACCATGCAACACGCAAGCCTACCGAAACACCCCAGGCCTATCGATCAGCCTCCCAACCGCCAAAAGTGTCACATTGTCCGCACGGAAATCAGACTTTATCCATACCCAACGCGCCCATACTAACAAAAAAAAAAAAAAGTTTTTAACTCTAAGTATAATAAAAAGTATAAACTTTTTAAATCAAAAGTGTCAGTTTATGGCACCTTAAAAATCACGTGCGCCTCAAATTTGCATGCCCACATACTCTTTATTGCGCTCGTACCAGTAATTGCATCGCTGGTAGTCAGAAAATCAACCTCACTCATTCAACTCTCCCTAATTTCAATTCAAATTGCATCCCTGTTACTTGTAAGAACCATGGGCAAATACCTTTGCAAGGATATTCATGCTGACAACCTGGATAAAAAAACAATGTCAACCGTTTGACTCGTCATGAGTTGCTTGTCGAAAGTCCAATTTCGTGCATAAGTATTTCATTCTTCATCTACACTGCTCGTTCGACCTCACTACTCCCCTATACAGTCCTTATCTCGCCCCTCACCTTAGGCCCTTTAGCATAATACAACTCATTTTGTGTCAACTTTGTCCACTCTTAAAAGGAGGATTACTGACGAGAACATGGTAATTTGATGGCATTAGCTACTCAAAGCATACACAAATTTTCCTTAAAATCTCTCCGTAGTGGTACACCTCGCCCTAGCTAGCACCTTGACTGTACACTCTCACTCGTCCTCTTTTGTACGTGCACTAGTTTTAACTTCCCCATGATAAAGATACAACGAGTTACAACAAGTGATACGGGTCAAGCTGGAGTGCTGGTGATGTTAAATGACATAAAGCAAGCAGGAGAGCGAGTGACGTAAATAACTCTCCTCACATGTTGGTTTCTCGATCTGAGTCCGAGGAAACACACTCTTCTTCAGTATCTCGCTTTACATACTCGCACTTATCACATTTAAACAGTGATGGAGCGAGCGAAGTCGGGTAACGCATATCACACTAGAATGCAGATAACAATGAAGGCATATCTCGCAATTGATGTAAACCACAACCTTCACACGCAAGAGCAAGAACATTCATGCTTGAAGTTTGACCTTGGGTGCTCACTCGCATCTCCAACACCTATTTTGCTCACCTGCTCATACCACATCATGGCAGAGATAGAACGTGTGATCGTAGGTGACACATGCCACGCAAGGGAGCAGATGACATCAACAGTACGAAGTACGCATGTCTCCCGCAAATAGTTTACGAAAATCTCACAAGAGGTCTGACCCTGAAATGTGAATACGTGCCACTAATACCTTGCAGACTACTGCACGTTCTTTCTCCGCCTTTCCACAAAACTATCACTCGTTGTCTGTAACCACCTCACGCTTGTCTCGCCTCAATTTCATCACCAAGAACGGGTCTTTCGACCATCCTCCAGTAGCTCGCATGGCTTGTTTGGTCCAAACATATCATTTGGTCCATACCTGGTCCTAATATTGCCTGCGTTTTCTTTCATGTCTGCGGCACTCTCGTCACTTTCGACCTCCGAGTTACGGTATAGGTTTAGTTGCACCTGCTCCGTAGTAATCATTGAAGGCTTCGTCTCGTGATAGGTCACCGTTACCTCCACTTTCTCTGAGTCTCAGTCTCTCGTACACCCCTTATTTGCCCTGTTTTTACCCTCTGTGATAACATTTTTTTATTTCACGCCATTCCTCCTCTCTTCTTATTTTTCTCCCTCGATATTAACGTTTATTTTTCTTTCATCCCCATCGTAATTCAATATCACTGTAATCTTAAGTCTCTCGCCAACTATTGGATACCAACGTACTATATACCTCTAAACGTCTTGACTATAGTTAACCAGTCCCTTATGATAGGTCATAGCGGCTTTTCACCTCACAGATTAAATTGCTCTCACTTCTCATCTCACATAACTAGCCACAATCTTACGACATAGGTTGGACTCAAACAACCCCAAACTGAACACTCTCACAATAATCTTAATCAGTCGTGACGAGGACGGTCACATCATTTAGTACACCAATGAACTAGTAACACTGTAGGTCGACTGCTATTTTTTTATAGAGCTAGACCACGCAACGGTACCCGCTCTCTAAACGAGGGTCCTGCATAACCCTTTTGAAATAAGAAATTATAGAAATAAATATTACGATGAGATTTTAACCAATAATATAAAAGTAGAAGTAATTAGTATCCGAGAATCAACGGTCACTAAAACAAATGCACCTTCATAACCAGATCGCAATCTTTTCAAGGAACTTGAAAATTCTGCAGCCTCAACTCTAACGTGGTCTAAAAATGGGATTCAAAACGATTAGTATTTTTCTTTAAAAAAAAAAAAAATTGAGTTAAAACGAACGAATTAAATTATACCCACGAAACATAACGCCGTGACCGCCTATAACCATTAGATTAAACGAAACTAGCAACGATCTAGATCCTGAAGCAGATATAACACGACGTTCCACTTTTTTTTATTTTATTTCCTTTTCATTGTGACTGCGACCTTTACACCCGTCCCATAACTTCACTAGGACGTACTTGGCGCACAGTGTAAGAGGTATCGCCGAGGCTACTACCTTCGTGTTCCTCGGCCAAGCTGGACAACTACCACGAGCACGAGGCGATTGTGCTCTGTTGTACAATACGACACCGAGTTCGTGTGAACCAATAGAAGGTTCAATGACGCACCCCCTGCTTTTGCCAATAGGGGAGCCCGTTGGGACCAATTCAGAAATAGGCCGCAAGTTGGATGTGTGTGGTCCTCCGCGGAGGGTCAGGACATTGCACCCTCGAACAACGTAAGGCAAGGTCGACCACCACCTACACGATGACGAAGAATCGATACTTTCAATCGAAGTAATTCTCGCTCGGTGAGTTGGCAGGCTTGTCGACGTAGATGTGCACGTAGTCTACACATTTCGTAGTAGTCGGGGAAAACCTTATCCGTGAATGTGCGCATGACGCTAACCGCCGCAACCCCTATAACCACGATACCTTATCTAAGTACACCTTCAACAATATTGTGATGACGTCCTCAACAACTACCAGTCTCGAAGTTTTTTCAATCCTGAATGAAAACGTGTTGCTCTCTTACATTTCTCCACTCGCCCACCAATATATTAATACAACTCATACACAACAAAATGATTTAGTGTCAGCAACGCTCTCTAAAAAAAATAGGTCGTCGTGGTTGCTGAGGGGCCAATGTCTCGACAATCTTACTGAACACTCTCTATGGAATGCGCAAGTTTTTCTCGTAGTAGTCATTTGTTGCACATCACACAATCATAGATCCTTCCACGTCTCTCCCGTCCTTTGTTTCATCCACCATCTGCACGTCGACGGCGAGAAGACACCGGATGCTATTGCAGCGCATAATTGTACGGTGACGTCTGAAGTGTAGATGCAGTCCGGAGTGTTCGCCTCTTGTTGATCGGAATCCTCTGTTTCACGTTGACAGTATGACTTTCATATGGCAAATTCAAGCGGTTATCGGGTAGCTGAAAATTCGGGAATGAAAATTATGAAGTGAGAGTTTTTGGCAGTATGAAAATCCTGAATGATCCGGAAGTGGTGAAAAGTCCGAAGACCCTGAAAACCACCTGTTTAGGCAGGCTGCATCCTGGAGTGGTGAAGGGTGTCCTGAAGTGTCAAGTGAGAGTTTTGGGCAGTCTGAAAATCCTGAATGGTCATGAAGTGGTGAAAGATCCGACGACCATGAAAACCACCCTTCACCACTTGAGGATGCAGCTTGCCTAAACATGTGGTTTTCGGGGTCTTCGGAACTTTCACCATTTCATGACCATTCAAGATTTGAAGACCTGAATGGTCCTGAAGTGGTGAAAGGTCCGAAGACCCTGAAAGCCACCTGTTTAGGCAGGCTGCATCCTGAAGTGGTGATGAAAAATACGACTGTTGTTAACCTTCTCTCATAACAAAATGCCCTCTTCAACCGACTGGCGGCCACCAGCACGCTTCTCTCCAACGAGGTCAATCCTCTCCGGGCACCAGACTTTCCGCCCTCCATTGTTGTCACCGACGTCGAAAGATGACCACCTCACCTCTACCCCTGCGACCGTCGCGGACCTCGGCCCGTCGACGTGGACAACCAACCCCGCCTGCTGTTCAAGGTCCGAGATGACGTCTGGATGCCCGATTGCTTTCGTTGCAACTAGAACGTTGCCATGTAAATACTACGTGTGTGTCAAAGGTTTGGGTCGCCTGTGAAAATAGCGATGGCGGTTGAATGTAGGCTTGAAGAATGCATCAGCCCGCAGCCTGAAGATTCCTCCTCAACCCCGTCGCTCTCGCCTCACCCTGAAGGTCGACGTGCAATCACTGGTCTCTTCACTGCCGCCGCCACTTGCACTCGCGTCATTGTCGACTGCGCGATTCGCTCCCATCGAAATTCAAATTTTGAAGGGGGGTGTTGGTGCCTTTTTTTTTCGGAGGCCACCAAGTACTCGCCATCGTCACCATACCACGTCTGAGGAGGGACGGACATTCCACCAGGACGATGAACATCTTACGCGCGACCGCCTATATTCATATGGAGTTGGCTTATGGAGTTGGCCGTGGGGAATCATTTAGGATTCGTCCCCGAGGACGAGTGGAATAACGACGCCTAAAATGCCAATTTTATCCGAGTCCAAGGAATTCATCCTCGGGATGGCCTGAGGAGTGTCTACAGAGAAAAAAAAATATATATGAAGTTGGCCATGGGGAGGCATTTAGGATTCGTCCCCGAGGAGGGGTGGAACATCGACGCCTAAAATGCCAATTTTCTCCAAGGAATCCGTCCTCGGGACTGCTCGAGATGGCCGGAGGAGAGTCTAAAGAGAAAGGGATAATTTGCAAAATACCCCCATAAGGCGAGATATATGCCAAAATGCCCCTAACAGATATGAAAACAGGGGAATGCCCCTCTGACATAAAAATCATTTTGTGAAATACCCTTGGCACCGGACTGAGCCCCCATCTTTACAATATCCCTACCGGGCACCGTCCAAGTTTGCAAAATGCCCCCGTACTTGCCAACTTTTCCAAGGCCGGATTGCAAAGTGCCCAAGCCCAAACGGCGAGGTCCACATTGCAAATTTGTGGAGCGGCCTGACAGGGGCATAACACGAAAAATTTGACCCAAAAAGGGCATTCCGTTGTACCCACATCTTTCAGGGGCACTTTGGCATACATCTCAACTTCTGGGGGGTTACATTGCGAATACATTTGGCGGGAATGAGCAGCCCGTCCCCGCCCTCGTCTTCGTTTCGAGGGAAGAGGCGGGTTTCAGGTCTGGCGTCACAACGAAGGTGTCGTTTAGCAAGCCCTAGATAGACGGTCCTTCCAGCCTTCCAGGGCTGTTTTCAGCACGTGATCGACTTTTTCGAGGAGGGCCAAATGCTCCACAACTCTGGAGGGGTCCGGCGTGACAACGGAGGTGTCGTTTAGCAAGCCGTAGACGGTCCTTCCAGGGCTGTTCTCAGCACCTGATCGACTTTTTCAGCAGGGCCAAGTACACCACAACTCTGGAGGTGCTGGTCTGATCGAGCAAGTTCAAGCAATCCGGTTGCAGCCCAGGTAAGGCGATCATCAGGGACGGGGAACCTGAACAGCTAAGCGAAGGAACAGAGGAGGTGAGTGTTTGGAGAGAAGTGAAGAGGAGGAAGGCATGGTTTTAGGGGGAAGAGTAGGGATGGAGGAAGGGAAGCACTGAAGGGAGCGAGAGGAAAAGAGGGCAGGAACAAGGCCGAACGGTGGTGGGGGGAGAGGGAAGAGGAAAGAATGGTTAGCCCCGGAAAGAGGAAAGAAGGGAGAGAAGGGAAGGGGAAGATAAGCAAGTCGATAAGTTGCAGTAGTGAAGGACAGCGAGATAAGGGTGAGGGCGAGGGAGGGAGAGGGAGACGGGTAGGCGACTGGGGAGATAGGGAAGGAAGGAAGAGTGCAAAAGTATGCACGAGGGAGTAAGGGGCGGGTGACGGGCAGCGGATAAAGGCATAGAAAGGAGGAAAACCGATAGGAAAGGCAGCGAGGCGGATCAGGGGAGCGAGGAAAGATAGGAGGAAGGCGAGAAAGAAGGCAGAAGGGTGTTTGGGGGGGTGGAGGGAGGAGGAGGAGGAAACTCTGGACAGCGCAGTAAAGAGGGAAGAAGGGGGAGGAGGAAAGGGGAGAAGACAGGTAAGTAGGTAAATTGGTAGATAGGGAAGGAGGCACGAACTCTGGCGAGCCTCAAGGTGGTGTTATATCGTCTACAAATCGAATAAATCGGAAGAAAGAAAGCGCAGAGCGGGTGAGTGTTTGGAGAGAGATGAGCGGATAGAGGAAGAGAACGGAGGGAAGGAGACGAAGGACAGAGAGAGAGAAGTATATAGCGGGATATTTCGGGGGGCGGGGCGGGGCGGCGAGGGGTGAAGGGGGGCAAGTGGTAGAGATGAAAGCGACGGCAATGAACGAGGCGACGTAATGGCCAAGGGAATGAGCGTGGGACGGAAGGAAAGATCGGCCATATCCAGCTCTGCACAAATGTTCCTCGAAGTTGTCGATCTACACCGCTTTGAACGGCCAGAGATTCGGTAGTTCCTCCATTTTCCGGGTTGGAAAAGCCGTCTGCTGGTTTCAGAAAGTTGCGCAACTCGGCGAGAGACGGGCTTGTTGAGAGGAGCTATTGGTTCGTCGGTCGACTTCCCGCGGGCGCGCATCTTGCAGTCGTTCTTAGGCGCTTGGGAGGAGGTAGGTTGAGTAGGTTGTTTTGCGGGGGCGAGGAGGGGAGGAAGCTGGACGTGGAGTAATGCCCGGCTGTCTTTTGTTTTTGGCGCTCGGCGGTGTAAGCGTCTCGGTACGCCACAATCATGGGTCAATTATTTTCGAATTTCTCGAAGAACAAGGTAACGGATGTGGACAGAGCGATATTGACCTTGAAGACCCAGAGAAGGAAACTTCAAGAGTTCCAAGGAAGGATGGAGGCGGTGTTGGAAAGAGAGAAGGAGGCCGCGAGGTTGCTTGTGGCTCAGAAGAAGCGCGATAGAGCGCTTCTGGCGTTGAAGAAGAAGAAATACCAAGAGCAAATGCTGGAGAAAGTCGACGTCTGGATTATGACCGTGGAACAACAGCTGGGCAACATCGAAATCGCGGGGCGGCAAAGGGATGTGTTTGAGAGCATGAAGGCGGGAGCAAAAGCCATCAAGGAATTGCAGAGAGAGGTGAACGTGGAGGATGTCCAGAAGCTCTTGGATGATACAGCGGAAGCCAGGGCTTATCAGCGTGACGTGGATGCTGCACTGGGAGAAGCCTTGGAAGACGAAGCTGAGGAGGGAGTTTTAGCTGAGTTGCGTCTCCTGGAGGACGAAATCATGGTCGAAGAGTTGCCGCCGGTGCCAACGTCGAAACCAGAAGCTGTCCCGGAAAGACATGTCAAGCCGCGGGTGGAAGAGGGCCCCCAGCGGAAGCGTGTTGCAATCGCCGTAGAGGCGGAGAGTCACGGTCGCACAACGGCAGCAGCAGCAGCAGGTGCTCGAGTCGCCACTGATGATGATAGGCACGTCGTCGGTGAGATCGGTGGCGCGCCGGAATCATCAAAGAGCCAAAGAAGTGAGTTGGGCGCGACGGCGCAGCGGGTGGTAGGAGAGAAACAAGGAGGAGGTGCGGCAGAAGAGCAGGCTTTAGCAGCTGCGAGCACAAAGAGTGCTCCTGGCAGTTCGGTTGAGGAGGATTTTGAGATGGACGAGGACGACAAGGAGGAATTGGAAAAGCTAGAGAGGGACGCTGAACTGCTTGAGAGATTAATGTTAGAAGAAGAAGAGGAACAGAACACCACGATGACGGCAAAGACGATGGAAGGAGAAGCAGCGACGACGGCCGACGACGGCAGAAGAGCTGCAACCCGAGCTGCTGCTGTCGTCGTGGACGAGGAAGAACTCGATTTACCAGCTGTGCCATCGGAGCCGGTGGCACGAACAACGAGAACGACTACCATAGCCGGAAGAGCGACGAATAGACAGCGCTCTGTCGGGGAACCTCTCCTCGCGTGACTCCTTCCTTCATCCTCCTCCTTTTCCTGATTCGCCTCTGCTTGCCCCATTGCTCTTTCTCACGTTGGTGCGGATGATGACTGACCGCATGATTGCCTACCCTTCTACTGCCTAGTGCACCGTCTTTTCTGACTGTTTTCCAGCTCATCTCAGTATATAAACTGTATATGGAAATAACAACTCACAACAAAGCTATAGTACTTTTGTCGGGTTTCGAATCCGAGCTGTAGAGGCCCAGCTGCGACACACTGTCATGTTACGGCGATGGTGGCGATGATGATGACGACAAGGATGATGGCGATGGGAGGCTCTGCGTCTGATACGTGTCTAGGATCCTAGGCGTTGCTTGTGGGTAAGGAGGGACAGGTTTTTTATGTGTACATGTGGAAGAGACTCCGATCGGGACGTTGTTTTTGGCGATCTACTTGCAGTGCCACGTCTGTATCCTCCTCTTAGGAGGTGGAGTCGTTTTTGGCTTTCCCTCGTCCCCTCCTGTGAAACCATTGCTGGCGTTGCTCTCTCTCTCTCTCTCTGTCTCTCTCTTTTTCCCTCCATTTAATTGTGGGTAGTGCGACCTTCAGCGTAGCATAGAAAGGTACGAGTAGCACGTGGGTTTGTGCCAGGTTTGTTCGTGTATTGAATTCTGTACGCTACGCTTTGGATCATTGGTTAACGAACTGATGATGATGATGATGATGATTTTAATTTTGATTTATGATGATGGTGGTCATCATCGTTGTGATCGATGGTGATGATAAGGATGACGAGGAGGAGGACTGAGCTGGGACGGTAGCATTGTTTTAGATCGTTGAGGAGGAAGGAACTTCGGAAGTACAGTACGGGGAGACGTGAATGAGGCCCGGATTCCGATCTGGTGCTGGCTCGCTCGTTCAGCTGACTCCCTTTCAGTATAATCATTCTTTGGACAGCTTTATCAATTGACCTCAGGAAAATGGGCACTGTCGCTTATTGGTAAAAGAAGGGCGAGCGACTGTTACTGTTAATGGCACGGCGACATTAAGAAGATAGTGTTATTTAGGGTGCAGTCACTAGTGAAGTTTACGTTTCTTCTTTTTTGTATGAAGTTCACGTTTCTTTGGACGTCGCGCAGGAGGAGGGACGTGGATAGGATGAGGATGGTGATGATGTGTTAGGGCGGAGGTCGAGGATGGAAAGAGTTGTTTTGCTGTGGCACGTGCGGCCACGGTCGTTGGTACGAAAGCCACTCACCTTATCGAGCGGAGTGGCATATACCTCTCTCTCTCTCTTTCTTTCTCTCTCTCTCGCTTCTTTTTCTTCCTCCTCCCCTTGAAGAAAGGTACGAACGAGTTATCCCCCCGGTCCTCCCTGGGCGCCGCAGCCCGACGATACTTCGTCCTTTGGAGAAGAGGAAGATCAAATTGCTGTACCCATCAGGATCAGCGTTGTTCATGTTCATTCGTTGTGTCGTTTGATCAACACGTAAGCAAGGGGAGACTTGTTGTGTGCTGTAGCTTCTGCCGTGTCTAAAGGCAGGCACTCCAGTATTTGGATGAGCTTGGATCTATTTATTCGTCTTTGGTTGTGTCTCTTACTACTTTTGCCGTCTCCGCCGTCGTTAAAAAAGGTGTGTTTGGAAGAAGACGAAACGTCCGGGACCGAATGTGCGCGTCTGACAGTTGGTTTATTGAGACACGCGTGATGGTTGGTTGAAGAGTCGTGGGGCGCTACTCACCACTATGGGATAACGAGAATCTATCGCCTGCTACAACGTGGAAAGATACACGCCATATTTTTGACTTTTTCACATTTGGTGCATGGTGCCGCGATGGCCATGGGTTCAGATCCGGACGAGAAACAGAATGGCAGGACCCATGGGTTCAGATCTGGACCAGAAACAGAACGGCGCCATTTATTTATGGTAACAATTTCAAGCGAATATGGCAATGTATCTTCCCATGTTCTAGCGGGAGATGCGTTCTCATTTTGCACGTTTGGTGAGTAGTGGAGCGAGGTTCAATGTCTGTGGAACCTCCATGTTTACGTACCTACCCACCTGAGTTGCTTTCCATGCCTCTGCCAGCAATGCATGAGGACAATGACGCGTCCTGGTACTGACTAGATCACGCATCTGATTGTGTGTGCATGTACTGCCAGAAGTAATGGGCGGATCGGATCGATGAAGCCGGCATCGAGGACAAACCAACGGGCTTAGGACCGGTGTTAAAAAACAGGTGAGCCAGAATGCAGTTGTTCTTCAATTACGTCGGAGGGAGAAGAAAGCAAGCGCTTCAACCTGACATCCCAACCCAGTCTCAGAACCACCCCCATCTACCGTCCGCTCCCCCATGACAACCTCCACCTTGATCAAACGCGCCACCTCTTCTTGAAATCCCTGTCTGCCGAACAGTAGTGGATCCTCCAACATAGGCGACCTAAGAAGATTCGGCAAATGCATTAAAGAGTTGGGAGATCAGTGGCAGCCATGTTTCGATCAGTGCAGGAGAGGAGGGAGGGCAGAAGTAGAAATAGGCCAGGAAAGTCATGGAGTGAGGGATGTGGGGGACTCGTTTTCGAACAAGGCTTACGAGAGACGCAGGGATAAAGAAGGACAACTTTATCAGCCGAGGAAAACAGGCACTGCTCACAGGAACAATGGGAAAGACTCCCCGTGGTAACCCTTTGCAATCACCAAGTAGCTAGGGAGGCAAGACAGGAACGAGTAGAGGATGGATGGGGAAATGGGTGTGTAAAGGGAGATGATGACAAGGGCAGGCCACAGAACTGGAGTTACTTAGAGAAGCAGCACGCCCCCTTGCCAGACGAGGGCAATTGATGCCGTTCCGGAGTGATTGCATGAGACACACCACCAGTGTTTGGGCGTGTAGAGGGAGATGATGACAAGGGCAGGCCACAGAAATGGAGTTACTTAGAGAAGCAGCACACCCCCTTGCCAGACGAGGGCAATTGATGTCGTTCTGGAGTGATTACATGGGACACACCACCAGTGTTGTCTGTCGCTGACCACAATTTCAAGGAGGTGCTGCTCTCCATCAAGAGAGTGGAGTCTCCACAAACAGGAACCACTTTGGGGAGTTTCTCTTGCCATCCCACAGTGGGAACCCTGGTGTTTTTTTTCTTGGAAAAAAGAAAAGAAACGCCACACAGAGAGAAAGACAGACAGATCCAGAGGCATAACTCAGTTGGTGAGGCACGCAGGTGACGTTCAGGAGGTCTGGGGTTCAGTCCCCGTTGGCCTCATGAACCTTCCTGGGCAAGCTTGGTGCCCGCCACCTAGAGGTAGGCCATCGGTACCCCTGAGCAGCATTTAGCAGAGACTGCTGATGTTCGCAGGGAGCGGGGACAGGAGGGGAGGCACAGTGACTGGCCCATCCAAGGAGCTCGGTCCTGATGTTACTGGCTGACCCCTGGCTGGTATTGCGCACCTGCTGTGGCGGGTATCACACCTGCTGGTGGGTGCAGCTCCAGCATGTTCCCTCGTCGGAGGCTTGAACACGGACTTGGCTGCTACGGGGTAATACTATAATGACAATAGAATAGCCCCGGAAGGCTGTCCTGTCCAGATTGGACAGGTAATTGAATTGGTAGGGCCTTATACCACCACTACCTCCGATCTTCTTTTTGCCAACCCTGAATTTGCCTGCGTGCTGATTTTGCTGAGTCTAGTTTGATTTATCTTTGTTGGTACAGCTACGAAAAAGAGAAGGGAAAAAGGAAACATAGCTTAGGCCGTGATAGGTGCAGATACATTTTTTTAAATACCAGCGTGAGTGTGCCCTCACTGAGGGTGTTGGCCCGACAGTAACAGGATTAGTAAAAAGAAAAAAACATCCGTTATGGGCATGGTAAAAGGGCCTTTACCCGATATAGGCCTCAGGCCTTGTAAAAATAGAGCAGCACGGGCCTTGTAAAAGTAAAGCATTGTGAAAAGGTATCTTGCCAGGGCTCAGAAACGTGAAAACAGGTCAAAAGTCAAGTTCTCTATCAACAGGCACATCTAAATCTAAGGCAAAGGGCATTATCAAAAGACTTACCTGTTCACCAGGAGATGTGTATGTCATGTCTGTTCGAGTAAGGGTGTGTCTGTACGTGTAGGCAGTATACCTGTTCGTGCAATGGAAAGTGCCTGTTCAAGTAGTAAATGTGTCTGTTCGTTTAGAGTTGTTCAGTAGGCACAGTCCCAGTTCTGGTCTAAGTCAAGGGGTCAGTCCAGATCCAGACTTTCAAGTCCAAATCCAGGCCGAAGTGCCTCGGCAGCAGTTGAATCTCATTGGGACTGTACCGGGACACATGCAATGCAGGGTCTGGGACAAAGGGAGAGGCTGAATTGAGCCAATGCAGACCCAGCGAGGGTGTCGGAGCAGATGCATAGCGCTGGTCTGATCAAGGCCGGCGAGAAGAAGTGGTGATGGAGGTATAGTGAAGGAGGGAGGAAGAGTAGAAGAGTTTTGTAGTGGGGGGAAGCAGGTCGAAGAAGAAGTGACGAAGTTACTTACCTGGAGCGTGCGGAGCGTCGTGGAGCATCATCGGCGGTATCTTCAAAAAGAGAGAAGCACCTCCTTTCCCTGAACCTGCATGCATGTGTGTGTTCCCTACCTTCTCTCTCTCTGACCCTCTGAAGGTGACTGCTGCTGATCTGGTCAGGAGTCGAAGTCTGGATCTGGGGTGTCATAGCTGTCAGGTCTGAGCCGTCAGAGTCTGACGACCCAAGTGTGATGTGTCAGGAACTRGTCACACTAGAGTAGGTGGTCCAGTGTTCTGCGAATAGGAGTAGGTCTCTCTCCTATCCCTCTTGTTGGGCAGGCTGGGTATCGTCATTAAGAACCAAGGATCGATGTGGGAAGGGCTATGAGCCACGTCAGATAGCATGTACCAGGCAGCATAAGGATTATATTGAGCATCTGCAGGGCCTGTCAAGCCCGAAAGAAAGAACAGGGTATACGAAGTATCTCTGCCTGGTTGGATAAGTGAACCAATTGCATCTGACCTTCTGCGCTATATTCCATATCTGCACCCAGTAACCAGCCAAGTTAGTACCAAAAAAAAAAAAAAAAAAGAGAAAGCAAGACAACAGAAACACATTACCAAAAGTTCGATCCAGGAGGCCAGATAGCACATCAAAAAAAAAGAAAAAAAAAGGACATATTCAACGTTCATTGCAGGTTGAGCTATTGTTGATAGTACGCAGCACCTTCTACAGTCGAAAAGGGAAAGAGGCAGTATAGTACTCCATTACCGCAAGTCAAAACTAAGTCTGTAAGTGGGATAGTATCTTGGTGATCCGGTGGAGGGTCTCCTGTGCCGGCAGTCATCATGGACGACTATCCCATTCAGGGCCTGTTGGCCCTCTCTGTCTTGTGGGGCCCACTGTTCAGGTTCATATTCCCACTGGGGTTCGGACGCGTATGCACATCCCGCATGATGATGCGATCAGAAACAGTGAAGCCAGGGCCCACACCTGCTGAGCAGGCAGAGATTGACCGCCGACAGGCAGAAAAGAAGAAAGAAAGAGAAGAAAGAAAGAAGAAGAAAGAAGAAGAGGTAAAGAAAAAAAAACAGTTAGAAGAAGAGGAGATGAAGAGGAAGTTAAAGGAAAAGTGGGAACAGGAAATAAAGGATGAATTGCAGACTATTGAGGAAGAAGAAGAAGCCTCTGAAGAAGGGGTAGAGAGATTTATCAGGCGGCGTGCAGAAAGTGGCGAGACAAGTGAGGTCCGGGGAGAAGTATTTATCAAGCCATTGGACTGGTATGACCAATATTCTTATTCTGGTGACAAGTTAGAAGAGACAAAAGAAGAACGAGACACATTCATAGCAAGGCTAGCACTAGTAATAGATCAAWGGGAGAGAGAACTGATGCTGGAAGAAAAATGCACTGAACTACATAGCAAGATGTTAGCGACAAAGCGCAAAGAGCTTGATGATAGAAAGAAGTTGCAAGCAAAGGGGGCGAGGTTACACAGCGAGCAGCAGGCACAAAAGGAAAAACAAGCGGCTACTGAAGAAAAACTCGCCCTCCTAACTGAAACAGTTCTCCATGCGAAACAGGAAGTTGCTGCAATCAATGGGACCTTGCAGAAAGTTGAAACAATCAACTGGAATTTGAAAATGTATGGAACACTTTTTTGCAGAAGTCCGCCAAGGACGAAGATCTGCACATTCAGTCCTATATCAACAAACTGAATGTTCATCTCACTCAAACCTTCACTCCAGCCGTGATTGAGAAAATAGTGCAGGGCAGCGGCGGAGGAGGAGGTGGTGACGGAGATGGAGATAAGAAAGGAAGGGGAAGACAGCGAAAAGAAGGAGTGGGGACCAGCAACAAAATTAAAGTTAAAATTCTATGGACGTACATCGGCAAAAGGGAAGAAAGCGTGTTGCATTGGATGACGGTTGTAGAGTCTTATGTCTACGGACAACGGATTCCCTATTGGGATAGGGTCTTGATGGTCATTTCGTGCATGGCCGGTGACGCGATGAGTTTTGCCATCTCGTTACAAAAGGAAGCAGGATGTAGTTCGATGGTAGAGTTTTCCCAACAAACCCGCATTGAAGACTTTCTCAAAGCCGTTAGGGAGAGGTTCGAAGATAAAAATCTCGCCCGAAGAACAGAAATGTTAATCTTGAACCGTCCTGATAGGAAGTGGAAAAGCTCGTCGTCACTAAAAGCTACCATGAATGAGTTGTTACAGTGCACCGAGCATGGGTTAACCTCGGCTTCGATTTTGAACAGTTTTGCTCGCGCCTTACCTGATCCCGTCCGAACTCAGTTATATCCCCGCACTAAAGAGGAGGGGATGACCTATGAAAAATTTAGTAAGATTGCATTAGATCATGCAGGATTTCTGGCTGAAGCCAACTATTGCCACTATTGGAAAGATCTGCAAGCGGGCAAAAGATGGCAAAACCGCACCATCTCAAGATCAAAACCTGGGAAAGACAACCTCCTTCTAACCTTTGTAGAAGGAGGTGTCGAATCACTTTCTTGGGACCAAATAGATTACGGTCTCGATGAACCCAACAGATCGATAGCTCAGGAGGGGAGTTACGCGGCTGTTGCAGCCCGCGGGGGAGGGCGTCAAGGAAGAGGGCGTGACCGAGGAAGAGGTCGCGGCCGTGGTGGACGAGGATTCGGCACCCAGAGGGGTGGTGGTGAAGGAAGCCACTACGTGGGAGGAAGGGGAAATGGTCCCTCATACGGTGGTCGTGGTTCTTACTCCACCTGGGGTAGAGGAAGAGGCTCATGGTACAACAAGTGGGATAAGCCATACCCACCTCATCCAGGTTTGCCGGAAGGAGAACCTTGGAAAGAATTGAGAATCACAGAGAAAGTTTGGGCGAAAAGAAAGAAGGCAGATCAATACCTCAAATGTGGGGACCCCGACCACATTATCCCCTATTGCCCTGATTATAGGGGAGCAAAAGGGAACAGCCAGTAGAGGTGTCAGTTGCCTCTACCGGAGCTTCGACTGTTGAAAAATAAGAATCCTCCTAGTCGAAGGCTCCACTGGCAGAAACTGAAGAGGAAGGAAGTCCCCATCTAATACACTGTCCAGAGGTGGCAAACGTATGCATCTCTCTAGATGGATCCCTCGCTGGCATGGGTGATGAGTTGGCCGCTCGTCGCCAAGTCTGGACTGAAATGCGAAAAAATAAAGGACAGCTAATAATTGCAG
>BFEA01000079.1:1914452-1939031 GCA_003427395.1 Chara braunii
CAGATGTGGCAGAAGCCCCAAGCGGTGTGGTGGAAAGACCAATCCGCCACCGCATTGATATCATTCCAGGGAGCGCGCCCCCGAAAGGGCCTATCTATCGTATGTCGCCCCAGGAATTGGATGAACTGCGAACCCAACTCGACGAGTTGTTGAAAAATGGTTGGAGAAGACCTAGTTCCTCGCCCTATGGTGCGCCTGTGCTCTTTGTGCTTAAAAAGGACGGCGGCATTCGCATGTGTATAGATTATAAGAGGTTAAATGATATAACAGTGAAAAATGCCGAACCATTATCGCAAATAGACGATTTGCTAGATCGCGTGCAGGGAAGCAAAATATTTTCAAAGATTGATCTGAAATCCGGCTATTATCAGATTGAGGTTGAGCCGGAAGACCAACACAAGATTGCCTTTAGGACAAGGTATGGACATTATGAATTCGTAGTTTTGCCCTTTGGTCTAACGAATGCCCCTGCTACTTTCCAAAGAACGATGAACGAACTCTTTCGTGAATGACTCGATAAATTTGTTGTGATTATTTATACGATATTTTAATTTTTAGCAAAAATGAAAAGGAGCACGCTGAGCACCTTCGACTTATGCTAAATAAATTGAGAGAAGCAAAACTCAAGTTAAATCCAAAGAAGTGTGAATGRGCTAAGCGTCAGGTGTTATACCTGGGACATGTGATTGATGGAGATGGGGTSAAAYCGRWAGATGYCAAAATAGCAGCAATCAGAGATTGGCCAAACCCCCGCACCTTGACTGAGTTGCGGTCGTTCCTTGGGTTAGCCAACTACTATCGAAAGTTCGTAAGACACGTTACGATAATAGTTGTTCCCCTTCGCCGATTGCTTAAGAAAGAAGTAATTTGGAAGTGGGATTCAGACTGCACTATGTCCTTCAAGCATCTTCCTTCCCTTTCGTGGTCACGACTGACGCTAGTCAATATGGTATAGGTGCTGTACTCCAGCAAGATGATGGGCATGGGTACAGGCCTGTAGAGTTTGTCTTGCCGCTTACCTAACGAGAAGGTGGCCGTTTCAACGTATGAACGAGAGTTGTATGCTCTGCGTGAGACTCTCAATCATTGGCGTCACTACCTTCTAGGCAGGCATTTTAAAGTATACTCTGACCATGAAACACTTCGCTGACTTAAAATGCAAGCTCGAATGACACCTAAGTTAACAAGGTGGGCTGCAAAGATGGATATGTTTGACTTTGAGCTGAAGCCAGTCAAGGGTAAGTATAACGATGTTGCCGATGCACTAAGCCGTAGATCAGATTTTTTCGGTGCTATCGTGACTTACGTAGATGTAGGTACAAACCTACAAGAAAAAATTAGAGATGCGTATCCTTCTGATCCTGTTTATGGAACCATGATTAAGCTAGTGCAAGAAAAGCCAGCAGAGTTTCCCGATCATAAAGTAACTCAGGGTCTATTGTTTGAACGAACTGACGTGCATGATAGGCTGTCTATACCGAATAATGAGGAGATTAAAAGTATGATCTTGGGGGAATGCCATGATACAGAAGGCCATTTTTGGTGGAAGAAGACCTATGGGACCTTGTTACGCTCCTACACCTGGCCTCGAATGAAAGCGGATTGTATCGCGTATGTGCAGGGTTGCCAAGTGTGCCAACGAAACAAAARCACCACGCAATCGCCCCTCGGGCTACTTAAGCCCTTGCCTATCCCTACCGRCCCTGGAGACTCTGTCTCTWTAGATTTCATGGACACTAAGGTAAAAAGTAGAAATGGGAAGACGCAAGTAATGGTCATAGTGGATAGATTCACTAAGTTTGCTGTTTTTGTAGCTTTGCCTGAGAAGCAAAGACTTAATTGGTAATTCGGGAATTCTTTAACCATTGGGTAAAAAACTTTGGACATCCTTTAACTATTGTGAGTGACAGAGATACCAGGTTCACAAGTGAACAATGGCAACAACTGATGGATGTATATGGTTCTAAGTTGACAATGTCATCAGGTAGGCATCCTGAGACTAATGGTCAGACTGAACAGATGAATAAGATCTTGCAGCAGACTTTGCGCATGTACATTCGTCCCGACCAGATTGACTGGGATGAACATCTGCCCAAGGTTGCTAGTTTCTATAATAACTCTGTGCACCTATCTACGTATAAGACTCCTATGGAGTTACATCTGGGATGGCGTCCACGCAGACCCATTGATCGATTGAACTCGGATCAAGTACATAAGCTTTCTGTAGGGACTAGTGAGTTTGCAGTCCAATATCAGAAAGACATTGAGAAAGTTAAAGAAAATATACTTAAAGCACARCATCAAATGATTGAACAGGCAAATAAACACAGACSYCCGTCTCAATTTGCTGTAGGAGATTTGGTTTGGGTGAAGTCTAAAGAGTTTGCTCCTGAAGAGAACATCTCTCAGAAGCTTCTACCCACCTACCGAGGACCTTGGCAGGTTCTAGACGTAATTGGAGATGTGGATGGTCCTTCGTATGTCATTCAGATTTCTCCTCATCTACGTACATATCCAGTGTTCCATGCATCCAAGCTCTTACCTTGTGTAACGAAAGAGCTTTCCCCAAGTCGCCGGTCGGCGATACCTCCAAGTATGGATGAGAAGTATGACGTGGATAAAATTGTTGCGGAAAGTACTTACCACACTGGACGTAGAGGCAGACCACAACGACAGTATAAAGTAAGGTTTGCTTATCAAGATCCTAGTGAAGATCGCTGGTTCACAAGAGAGGAACTGTTAGATTTTGCACCTCATATTGTGTCTGCATACGAAAGTGCAAAGAGAGGAATTCATATCATTGATAGGTAAATGATTCTCAGAGGACGTTGAAACTAGGCCGGCGAGAGTAAAAGGGCCTTTACTCGATATAGGCCTCAGGCCTTGTAAAAATAGAGTAGCACGAGCCTTGTAAAAGTAAAGCATTGTGAAAAGGTATCTTGCCAGGGCTCAGAAACGTGAAAACAGGTCAAAAGTCAAGTTCTATAACAGGCATCACATCTACAAGTGGATCAAAAATTGCATAGGCTTCTGGCAATTTAGCTAAAAATATATTATTAGATAATTCTATGCCTATTAAAGTACTTAAATGAGAATAAAAAATCATATATAACAACATATGGATTCAACAGGCACATCTAAATCTAAGGCAAAGGGCATTATCAAAAGATTTACCTGTTCACCAGGAGATGTGTATGTCAAGTCTGTTTGAGTAAGTGTGTGTCTGTACGTGTAGGCAATATACCTGTTCGTGCAATGGAAAGTGCCTGTTCAAGTAGTAAATGTGTCTGTTCGTTTAGAGTTGTGCCTGTCCGAAAGTGAAATCAGTAGGCACAGTCCCAGTTCTGGTCTAAGTYAAGSGGTCAGTCCAGATCCAGACTTTCAAGTCCAAATCCAGGCCGAAGTGCCTCAGCAGCAGTTGAATCTCATTGGGACTGTACCGGGACACATGCAATGCAGGGTCTGGGACAAAGGGAGAGGCTGAATTAAAGCCAATGCAGACCCAACAAGGAGTGGTCAGCACTATAAAAAGAGCTGCCTGGCTCATTCTTCGCCAGATCTCCACTGGCTGCAATGCGTGGAAGTGCTGGTGCACTTGTGCGCTGCGTGAGGAGCAGCAGCGCTGGAGGAGAAGACACGCTGGAGGGAGGAAGATGCCTGTACGCTGGAAGTGATGCATCCATAGCTGCCCAGCGAGTTAGCACTAGTAGTGGACGAAGTGCTCTGCTCCCATGACGCGAGCGGCAGTCTTTAGGTTTAGCCATAGCCATGCGGCGGTGCCGCGTGCATGCCGCACGGAGCTTAACCACCATGCCACGGAGCGCGCAACACTGGGAAGGGAGGCCAGATCTCTGCTTGGCGAAATGGCAAGGGGAAGAACATATCAGTTGATCTGATAATCTATGGCGGATAATTGACAATAATAAAAATATACGTGGTGAATTTTGCTAACCTCTACCAGAAATTTTTGATAATAACAATCATATGTGAATGTTCTTCGTCGAGTGAACAGCTTAGGGTAAGTGAGGGTAAGGAGACGACCGTGTGGAAAATGTAAATCACGGAGCTGGGCAGCAGGCTTATGTAGGGAGGGGGCCTAGGGTTTGTCGTGCACAACTACGTGCATTGACTTCTGATTCTGCAGCCTGCGACGCGTCGGCCCAAGGCTGTAACATAGGTAGGTTAGATTTGTAATTTTGTTTGGCTGAGGGCTAACCGAGATATCTGACTGTAAAGGAAATTCGTGAGGGACATATCTGCAAATTTGGGGAAATAAATAGGCTCGTACTAACTCAGAATTCCTACAGCTACCCTAACTGCGAATAACAGACCTGGGCTACCACTAGGACAGACGGGCCGCAAGGCCCAAACTGTTAGACCGGTCCTGTAGCCTATGGTTAGGTAGGGAAAGGCCCTGGGGCCCGAAACGGAAATGGTACCGGTCAGTCCAGGGAGTCCAGTCTAAGTCGAGTCTAGGCTAAAGTAGGACTATGAATAGATTGCAGACTTTTGTTCAGGGTTTTTTGGCAGTTGGTATCGTGCACATTGCGGAATGCAACGCGTCAACTGGAGTGGTACAACTTCAGCGTTGGAGGAGACAGACATAGCAAGACCCTCGAAACGTCGGCCATAGTTAAGACCTTCGTTGTTCTCTGACAGCACGCGGGGTTGTCTAGAGGAATGGGCTATTTGAAGTCTCCTGGGAGCAAGAGAAGTTGGTGCCCTGCTGAACCCCCTCCGGAGTAGGGTCTGAGGGTAGTGGCACTGCAGCCATAGCTGCAGCTTGTATCCTCAAAGATCATCTTCGTCATGAGAGGTGGCGCTCCTGAAGATCTTCATCTGAGAGGCCTTCTGGCACTTCATCATAATCAGAGTTTGTGGCACTGGTCTTCTTCTTCATCCTTTGAGAGGCGCTTGGCCTCAGAGGCCTTTTTCAGGGTGGCGCTTCCCTTTGGAGGCAATATTTGGGTGGCGCTGTTGTTTCAGGGGCTCAGGGGTAGGTGATATCGGTTCTTCGGGATTGAGGAAGAAGCGCTGCTCCTTTTTTAGCAGCGCACCAGGGGTCCAGGGCTATCTTGGGAAAACGATGTTATGAGTTTAATAAACAGTGTTGATACTGTATGAGGACTATCTTTGCTTCATTGTTTTTTGGATGTGATCTACTTGGCTTTCCTTTGTGACTGGTTGTGAGGATTCTGTGGAGCGAATTGCACCTTCAGTGTACATTGTCATATCACATGGTGAAGTCTTCCGCTGTGTTTCTTTCTTCCTGTGCAGTGTGATACTCTCATCCTCTACCCTTCCTTCTGTATATGCATGGGCATACCTGAAAGTCTATGTGAGTGAGTGTTGGTCATTTGACAACAAGCAACCAGGTTCATAACAATTGGTATCGGAACGATTGGATGCAGCCAGTTGAGCATTGATGAGTTGGAACAACCACCATCATTTGGCGAGACACTGAGTTGAATCTCATGGCGATTTGTCATCTTCTGTATTGGCGACAGTGATGGTGGTGGTGGCAAGTGTGTGGCGAGAAGTATTGGACAGAGGGTGATGCACTTCTGTCTAGGGTTGTACATAAGTGAGTGGCGATTTATTCTCAGAGCCTGGGAGGCTCCGAGGAGGATATTTCTAGCCTGGCGACTCACCTGTTGGCGATTTGTAGGAAGTGACTCCCAGAGGGTGGTGATTTTGGGATTGGGTACGAATCCCCAATTTCCAAGTAACGCAGTGGGGGTTGGAGCAGCGCTGCACTGAGTTTCTCACTTATTGGCATCCGGTAGTCCAAATTTACTGAATCTGTCAGTTGGGGGTGAAGCGTAATATGAAGATCTATAAGATCACCAAGTTTTATAAGATTTTGTACGTAGGAACACTGAGAATGGTCAGAAAACAAAACTGGCGAAATGCGTCTCAACAGACAACCATAGCCAAACTTTCATCCTTCCCCTTCAGTGAAGTCCCTGAAGTAACCTGAAGTAAGTGTGTTCCTTGCTCTACTCTGTGTGGCGATTCTGGGCTCAGTGGGCTATTTTTATATTAGCGAAATTTGGCCTGTCACTCTGTAGACGGTTGAAAATTGAAATTTTGACTATGAGACAACCATAACCAACTTTTCCTACCTATCTTCTTTGATTTCTACTAACCCTGTTTGACGCTTTTTCTGATTCGACTTTCATCTGTGATTGCTTTATAGTGTTGCGATTCATACTGTACTGTGAATTGGATTGTTCAGGGTTATACTGTTAGTGATAATGAGAATTTGAATTTTGTGTTGCCGTAGTTGAAGCTTAGTCAGGCTAGGGTTAGTCACAACTTTGGTTCTGACCGTAATAATTCAGTTTTGTTAGTTCCTGGTGAATCGCACTTCACTGTTTAGTCTGTGTCTAAAATCGCACTGTCAGATTTGATGTTTTGACTTTGCCTGTACTTCGCCATACCTTGGGTATGGCTTACATGGTTATCCAGTGGTTGAGACAGTAGGGTAAGTCTAAAAATAGAACACCTAGTAAATCGTTATATTTTGGTTACCTATAGATACTTGTCAGTCACTAACTGTCATTATGTCTAATTACTATCTACCATTAAGTAGTCAAAGAACGCATCGTGGAAGTTATTAATGCAGGATTTGAAGTAATTGCAGTCAATTGATGTGTTAGGGCAGTGAATGAAAAATCACGAAATTGATTTTTGCTAAGTTTGCTCTAAACTGACCCCTTACCCTCAAGCGGTCTGCAGAGACTGTGCGCTTGCCTACTTGTATTAACCAACTTCGTTTTCCAGTCAGTGACAATGATTGGGCGAGTAGTGAAGAGAAAACCCAATTCCTGTTGATTTTCTTATCCGTTTTTTGTTTTATTTTATTTTTTGTTTGCTTTGTGAGTCTTGAAAAATGCAAGGCACTGAGGAGGGAGAAATTTATGAAGCCTCAACTCCCTGTTTCCCCTCTGGAAGCTGAACTGCTTGCTGAGGAGGAAAAACTTCGAAAACAAGCAGCACTAGTTACGACTCTAAAGGAAGAGAAGAGGCGCAAAGAGGAGGTAGATCAGAAGGAAGGCAAAATAAAACAACTCGTGACAAACTGTGTATCTTTTTAACGTGAAACGGGGGAATTAAACTCCCGTTGAATCCCGTTAAACCACCACTACCTTTCACAGGCAAACGCAAAGTCCATCTACTAGCCTACTCCTGAAAACTCGGGGCTCGAGGCAGGGTTGGAGGCCGATGAAAAACAAAAAGAGAAAAAACAGAAAAAAAAATAAAAAAAACGAAGAGTTCACACTCCAAGGATGGCGGGAAGGCCCTCACGAGGGTGAAAGTTATACTAGTGCTTTGACGAATGCATCTGGCCACTATGTCAGAAAAGGGATTGCAGTTCGTTTTCCTTTCTGTTTTTGTTTTGATTTCCTTGTAGTGCCTTGCCAGCCAGGCAGGGCGTGTTTCACGGGTGTCACGTAACTGTCTCACTGCTGTAGCATAATGTATCCGCCCTCAATCACAGGATAAGGGATTTCTTTCTGTTTTTTCGTTGCTTCTCTGTTTTTTCTTCTCCACGCCCTCACTAAGGGCACAGTTACACAAACACTTCATAGAATGTATCTGGAGGTTATCAAGGCGTTCGGGAAGTCTTTTTTTTTTCTTTTTTTTTTTTTTTTTTTTTCCCCTTGTTTTTTCTTAGATGAAACTGGTCCGGCTCGGCCAAACTCGGTGCGCAGTGAAAATCAGGGTCGGCAAAAACAGGCTCGGAGGTAGTGGTGGTTTAAATTCAAAAAAATCCTGTTAAATTCGCGTTAAACGTGAAAATGGGCCGCTGTCGCGCTTTTCGGAAAAACGGAATTGATGCACGGGGTCCGGAGCACGTGGCCCTAGGCAAAAAAAAAAAAAAAAAATCCCAACAACCCCTGGAGCACCTCCCATCCGTCCCCACATCCCCCAACCCCCAATGCCCCAGTCATGTGTGTGAAGGTGTGCTGTGTGAGCGCGTATGTGTGTATGTGTGTGCCTGCGCGTGAGAGTGTGTCTGTGCATGAATATGAATGTATGCGCGTGTGTTTGTGTATGTGTGTGTTTGTAAGTGTGTGTATGTGTGTGTTTGTAAGTGTGCGTATGTGTGCGTGTGCATGATTGTTGGCATGTGTCCATTGTTTCCCTTTTGAGGGATTTTCCCGTTGAAAACTGGGGGTGGGCGATATGGGTTTGGGCGAGCGATTTGGGTCTGTGTTTTTTTTTTTTTTCTCTTTTACTGTGCAAGGAAGATGAGCAATAGCGAACTTTAGCAATCAAACAGCATCATATACACAAGACCAGATAGTCGAGATCTCGAACCAACAACAGAATTGCATCACGAGTTCACCAAATAAGAAGACACGAAGAGCTTATAATTGACAATGCTGGTGAAGTCTCATCATCATCATCAATGAAGAACCAATGTTGACCTATCTGGTGCTCGGCGCCCAGACTACAGATGGCAGATTGGATCCAATCGTGCGACATTGGTCGCTGTATGCTCGTACTTCGGGAAAGTTATTGACGACATTGGTCGCTGTATGCTCGTACTTCGGGAAAGTTATTGACGTCATATGGTAGCGTTATGCTCGTACTTCGGGAAAGTTATTGGAAGCTTGCGACATTGGTCGCTGTATGCCGAAGTACGAGCATACATCGACCAATGTCGCACGCTTCCAGCACCAGGTATGTCTCTCGCCTTACAACCTCGTTTCCCAACACACAAATGCTACTTGCACCCAAGGACCACCCTGCGCCACACCCAGTTGACAACAACGCATCTCGGCTATGGCTGCCTGCTCCTTCCTGCTCGCCCGTGAGCGCGTGAGTGCCAGCGAGCCATAGCGCGGCAGCGCTTACAAAGCATGCATCCAACACCCGAATGCCCAATGTGGAGGCAGACCCTTTGCTATATCGAAGTGGCCTGCCTATGTTCAGTCCCAGGAAGCTTTCAGTAGGCCCCGGTAGCCTGAGGCCCAGCACGAACGAGAACAAGGCTTGGGCCTGAGGTGGTTGCATGCCATTGACCTGTGTTTGGCCCAGTACCCGTATATAGCCCAGGGCCTGCTTTCCATACATTCATACAGGCGGCCCAGGGCCTGGATTCTCTCAACCAACCGACGCCAGACTCATGCAACCTGGTGCAGGCTCAATTTTGTGTGTGTGTGTGTGTGTGTTTTCTTTTTTTATTTGCTTTTTATGGTTTTGATTTTTTTAAAAGTATACGAGGTTCTAAAAAAATAAAATAGAAAATAAATTGTTGTACATCTTTGAAAGATCTACAACCCTATATTTTTTATTTCTTTTTCTGTTTTTGTTTTAGCCCTTAAAAAATTTGTGTGAAACCCGAAACAAAAACACTCATTTCATTTTAGTTTTTGTTTTTTTCATTGTGTGTTTATGTTTTTGATTTAAAAAAAATATATTTAAACATAAAAAAATAAAAATAAAAATAAAAATATAGGGTTGTAGTCCTAAAAAAAACCTACAACCCCCCCTTTTTTTTTTTGGATAAGTTTTAGCCCAGGAAAAATATAGGGTCAATTTGACCTACACCGGGCCGAGCTGGCCTCTCCGCCTATGTTCTTAGGTGAGAGGACCCGAAGGTGGATGATTTAGATTGGGTCATTGCACAGAGAACCTACCTGAGTGGGTTCCAATGTGATGAGGATGTGAAGGTGAGTGTCATCCTTGCTCGCTTGGAGAAGACTGCATTGAAATGCCAGTGGTGCACTTCCACTTTCAGCAAGCAAGGATTGAAAATGTGTAAATGGGCGCAAAGAATGGGGGTACCTGGTTTTCTGCAGGCTTTGAATGATCGGTTTGCAGACAAGGAACACGCCAGAAAGGCGGTAGACAAAATTGTCCGCCTGGGCCAAAAAAAATGGGATGGCACCTTGTCCAAACTGTATTCAACCTTTGAGAGTTTGGCATCGACTCTTGGGTTGGAGAAGAGTGAGCAAAATTAGCTCATTTATTTCTTGAGAGCAGCGCCTGGAGAGTCTCAGCTTGCACTATTATCTCAGGGCCACAAGGACTGATGGTCCTTTGGCAGAGCAACCATGGATTTGGAGTTCAAACTCCATGTCGAGGAAACAACTTCTGAAGGAAGGAAAAGACTTTCCTCAACGGGGTAGAAAAGGAGGAAGGGTGCTCTCTTTACCGCAACTTCTAATTCAGAAAAAGAGGCAACATCTCAGAGTGGGACCCCTCCATCTGGGACTATCTCATCCTCTACTGCAGATCCAACTGTTCTTGCCCTGACTGATGCTCTGACGAGCCTGACAAAGGGTAAAGCCCCGACCCAGAGAGCATCGACCAGCAGCAAGAGGAAAGGGAAGGGACGTGCCTCTTCCCCTGCGGCCCCGAGAGTCCCATCATCACGAGATGTCCATTGGTCAGCTGAACCCTTTGATGCTTCCACCTTTCCCTGGCATGCACTCAGGATCCAGGAGGGAGTATGGAGGAAGAGGAAGGACAAGGGATCATGCCTTAGATGTGAGGGGGTTCACTTTTTGAAGGATTGTCCCAGCATGCCTTGCAAACCTTCAGGCTCTAGTTCAAAAAACTAGAGTGGAGAGAGGTGGAAGCAACAACTTTTTTCACCAGTGCTAATTTACCTTATGAGGAAGTTGAATCTTCACCATCTCTCACTGATTCTTTCTGTGAAGTTGCAACATTAGGTTCCTTCACTTACGAGGACGCTGATTTTGATGAGACGTGGGAGGAGGATGAATCACAGGTGCTTGCTGATTTTTTTCTGTTTTCGCAGAAAAAGAAAAACCACATGCCGAATCTCATCCTGCTTTGACCCTCCATCCTGGGAGCCAGGTTCAAAGATTTTTAGACTGTGGGGCTACTCGCAACTTTGTCTCCTAAGAAAGTCAACAAGCTGTACTTGGACCAGAGACTGGTAAAGTTGCGACAATCGATTGAGGTTCGCATAGGCGACTCATCTACAGTCCGGATTACTACTGCTGTCAAAGGTCTACCAATAGTGGATCCACCGGGAACCTCAACAACCTCTCGATGACATCATCGACAAGGCCACCCGTTTGCTGACACCTGAACCGCAGAGTTCACCAGGCGTTATCGTGTGGATATGGAGCGCGTCCGTGCCAACCTCCTCAAAGCCCAAAAGACTATGATCCAACAAGATAACAGACACTGCCGCTCTTCTACTATTCACACAGGTGACTGTGTTTGGGTGCTCAGTTCTGAGCTATCACGTGAGGAGGACATCTCGCCTATTCATGGGTCCATGACAAGTTTTAGATATAGTGAGATAGTGAGAGCTGATCCTTTTGGACCATCCTATACCGTTGATGTCCCTCTGCATCTACAAACCTATCCGGTTTTCCATGCATCCAAGTTGTTGCCTTTTACCTCAGCTGATGCATTTCCGGACAGACCCCCTTAATTCGGTTCACCGATGTAGCGGACCCACCGGGGAGGTGCTTCGCTTGGGATACAAATAGAGATGGAGGATGAGGCAGGAGCGAGATGACACAGTGCAACTCCCACGCAAGACTCCAACGCACGTACTCCAAAATCGTGCTAGTGTAGAATAATACAGAATACAGACAACAACTGGGGTATACCCCACCGGACTGACGGGACTGGACTGGACTGGCTGGTACCGACAGAGGTACCGGCCTGGACTGGCTGGTACCGACAGAGGTACCGGCCTGGACTGGACTGCCCCGAATACAACACAGGCATGTGAGAACAGGCCAAGGGGCTGGTCTCACAGGCCAACCAGATGTCCGCTACACGATCCTCAGCCTGTGATGGATCGCCTAGATACAAACACGCTTTCGCCAAGAAGAGGAACTCTTCCAAAAAAAAAGAAAGCCTGCGTAGTCTAGGATGCGGAGCAAGCTCCATGCTAATGCCATGCGATGCAACCTAGGATAGAAAATGTCACAAAACAGCAATGTCACAGCTAATAGCCTAAGTGAAAGCAAAAGCAACTAACTAGCATACATGTCATAGAAAAGCAGAAAATAATGACAACTAGATCCTAGAATGTTGGAGGCAGTAGCCTCAGTCTGGAAACAACTGACTAGTGTATAAGTCCTAAGAACAGCAAGAGCATAACAACTAAATCCTACAAATGTCAGAGGCAGTAGCCTTAGTTTGAGAGCAACAAGCAACAACAAGTCAACCATATGTCACATGAGAAGTGTGTCACAAACCAAAGGGTGGGATGGTCTCTTAGGGTGGCGGATTCAGCCTAGGGGTCGATAACTTCTAAGGGCATCCACACATAGTGACAGGGAGACACATGTCATCAGGCTCAATGAGGGTAGGGAACTGGGAGCGAACAGAACCAATGACCTTATCAGATAGACCATCAGGGCGGGTACTGCTCGACTAAACGGGTGAACGCTATGGAGGGTCGACCATGCAAGAGAACAAGGGGGCCTGGTATACTGGGCGCACCTAGATGAAGCATGCAAGGCTACCTAACTAGGGCATGAGGGCCGACAGAGGGTAGAAAGGTGATGGGTAAGGAAATCATGCAAATGACTCCTAAGTGAGGGAAGTCGGAGCTAGATCCGTAAGATGTGAAGCCAGGGCAACGCTATAGTCCCGATACCTATGCGTATACCAAGGGAGAGTCCAACTCATAGGAACCCGGCTAAAGGGAGACCATCATGCGACCCAACCAGGGTACTATATAGGGTAAAGTGGCAAGAGAGTGATGACGTCTGAAGTAGGCGGAGCTGATCGTGACGAAGTCCATGAACCTGCCGATGACGTCCACGATGAGAAGTCCGGAATGTCGTCGAGGAAGAGCCGCAACGTCGACGAGCTGAAGTAGCAAAACTGGAGTGGATGGAGTACAAAGAAGTCGAGGACGTGGGAAGGTAAGTCAGAGTCAATCGTCGTATCGAGCAGGACGACGACGAGAGCCTTGTGGACGCTCAAAAGCATCCGGCTGCTGCTGAAGGTCTGCCTCAGAAGGGGCAGGCTCGACTTCAATGGTCTCCTCAACCGGGGGAGAGGGAGGAGGGTCAGTGGGCTAAGGAGGAGCAATGGACCCAACACGACGAGCACGGTCATAGGCACGCACCAACATGCGAGCGTGCTGCAAGTGCTCGAGAGGCTCCTAAGTAGCCTCCTCATCAGGGTAACCCTTCCAAAGTAGGAGATACTCGATGTGGGGAAGGTTATCGTCGGTGACTCGGCGACCAATGATGTTTGAACCGAGGAACCTCCGTGGCCGTCCACCATGATGGGTGGCGGGCGCTCGTATGGTCGTCCAGCGAAACGCTCAGACAGTCTGCGGTAAGGACGCAGTAACGAGACGTGGTAGACACCATGCACACGAGTCTGGCCTAGGTAGTCGGACAACTTCACACGGAAGCTGACCGGGTTAGATGCTGTATCAGAACCGACGGCCTGGAGGATGCGGCATGGGCCAAAGAAGCGACGCCGAAACTTGCGAAGCGTGTCCGCTTCGAGCTGTAAGTGGCGGGCGTCGATAAGCACATCATCACCGACTTTGAATGGATGATCCATCCTCGATCGGTTCGCACGTACTGCCATGCGACTTTGGGAAGCGGCTATGTGCTCATGTGCGGTCTTCATGATCGACGTCATGTGTGCAACCCAATCATCCAGTGCGGGACAACTCGTGTCGGGGTGCATCTGTGACGGTCGAAGGAAGTCCGCGGGAACACGAGGGTGATAGCCGAGGTCGTAATAGTAAGGCCACATCGTCGTGGCTGTTGAGACAACGTGGTTGTAGGCTATCTCCGCGTGGGCAAGATGGAGATTGCATTGCTGGTCGTCACGAACAATCTTTCGGAGAAAATCTCCGAGAGTCCTGTTCGTGACCTCGGTCTGACCATCAGTCTTGGTCACGCACGACTCGGTCAAACACGATGTCGGCGACCTCACGCGCACTGATGGCATAGCGGCACGGAACAAAGCGTGCACGCTTCGTGAAGCGGTCGACGACGACCAAGATAGCATCATGACCGCGGGGGGTCGGAGGACGAAGAGGACCGATAAAGTCTATCGAGATGGAACGCCAACGACCCTTAGGGATAGGAAGAGGCTGGAGCAAACTATAAGGAAGGTGGTTCGCACTGTTCACCTCCTGACAGGTGGGACACTCTACGACGTAGTCCTTCACAAAATCTTTGCGCTTCGGCCAGACGTACAGGCGACTCACACGAGCTAACGTCTTCTGGAAGCCCATACGACTGGCGGCTGCCCGGTCGTGGAACTCTGCTACTGCTCGGACACGTAGCTGTCCAGTGGAGGGAACGCAAATACGGGGCTCTCTGGTGCCCTGTGAGCCGTGCCAGTACACAAGACCGTTGTCCCCGAGAGAGTAGTTCGGGACGGTCTTGCYWCTCCGAAGGGTCGMGTGGATGTCSYGATAGTCGKGGCAGTGGCRGKACTGAGTGCGAAACTCGTCGATCACCGAGTGGTGGACGGTGGTGACCGAGATGGAMGAGAGCTGGATSTGCTCYTGGTCGTGGTCAGGGCGCYGRRATARGGCATYTGCGACCCGATTAGTCTCACCCTTGATGTGCTCAGTGGTGAAACTAAACTCGGATAGGTCGYGCCACCAGCGAGCCTGTCGAGGAGTGAGCTTCSGYTTTKTCAGAAAAGCCTGGACAACAGAGTTGTCCGTGCGCACCGTGAATGGTGCCTCGTGCAGGTAGTGACGCCAATGCCGAGCGGCATAAACTACTGCGAGAACCTCACGTTCATCAGCGGTGTAGTTTATCTCGGCGGGCAGAAGCTGACGAGAGTAAAAGGCTATCGGACAATGACCTGAGCGAGACTCGACAGTGCCGTCTTCGGTGATGGTAGGAGAATAGTTAATAGGAGGCTCGTCAGTAGCTGGACGAGTAGGCGTCAATTGGGAAGCAGTGGTAGAGGTAGGTGGTGGAAAACGAGGGATACGAGGATGAGAGGAATCAGGAGAGGAGGGGAACATCTGAGAAAGCACTGCTCCTATAGCAAAGAGTCTGACGCATCGGTGGTAAGGATAAAAGGGCGATCAAAATCGGGTAGGT
Organism: Chara braunii; assembly: GCA_003427395.1. Classification (NCBI taxonomy): domain Eukaryota; kingdom Viridiplantae; phylum Streptophyta; class Charophyceae; order Charales; family Characeae; genus Chara; species Chara braunii. The sequence goes on from BFEA01000079.1 coordinate 1,929,503, forward strand.
GAAGAACCGGTGCACATGTCATCGCCTTCTTGAGTGTGTGGAAGGCGTCCTCGTGGAGGGGTGTCCAAGCCCAGGGTGGGTTCTTCCGGAGAAGGGTGGAGGTAAGGACGTAGGAATACCTAGTGTATCCCTGGATGAAATTACTATAGTAGCTGGTAAGACCTAGGAAGTTGCGAAGCTGCTTGGCGGATGTGAGGACGGGCCATTCCGCAATAGCAGTGATCTTCTCGTCATCCATCTGGAGACCCTGGTCAGACACGTAGTGTCCTAAGAAATCCACTTTGTGTTGGGCAAAGCGGCACTTGCTAAACTTGGCGTAGAAGCCATGTCCGCGCAAGCGGTCAAGGACGTCGCGGAGGTGTCTGAGGTGCTCCTCAAGGATACGATTGTAGACCAGGATATCGTTGAGGTAGACGAGAACGTACTGCTCTAAGACGTCCCTGAAATGTCGTTCATCGCCCTCTGAAAGGTAGTGGGTGCGTTGGTGAGGCAGAATGGCATCACCGTGAACTCGTAGTGGCCGAAGCGCGATCGGAACGCTGTCTTCGGCTGGTCGGCTGCAGCGACCCGGATCTGATGGTAACCGCTACGAAGATCAATCTTCGTAAAGAAACGGTTGCCTGCTAGGCGGTCAAACAGCTCGTCGGAACGAGGCATGGGGTAGCTGTTCTTAACCGTGTAGCGGTTGAGGCCGCGATAGTCGATGCAGAGTCGGAGAGTTCCATTCGCTTTGCTAGCAAAGAGGATGGGTGCACCCCACAGGGAGTTGCTGGGTTTATGAAACCCAGTCTCATGAGCTCCTAAAGCTGACGCTCGAGTTCGGTGGCCTCGGGGATCGAGAGTCTGTAGGGTGCCTGGTGGTGAACACGATAGTCAGGCACAAGCCGGATGGAGTGCTCGACGTCACGCATCGGTGGGATGCCGGTGTACGAGAATGACGATGGGAAAACGTCGTGGTAATCTCGAATGAGGTCTCACGAACTGCGGGCTCCATGTTGGCCGTATATCGTGCGAGCTCCTCAGCGTCAGCGTCAGCGAGCAACGGCGGGGTGGACTCGACGGACGGCGGAGGGTGGGAAGTAGAGATGGGAGCCATGAAGATAGAAGGAGGATCTAGCTCCAGGGGGATGAGCTCGGCGTCGGGACAGGGTGGATCATAGTGTAAGAGATCCCTCCCGTTCACCATGAAGAAGGTGACGTCATCCTGTCGGATGAAGTGAGCGAACTGCCGAGGCGAGGTGACAGTGATAGAAGAAGATGGTGTGGGCACGGAAGGCTCCGGGGGAGGAGGATTGGGGTGTGGTGTCGCAGTGGTACCTATGAAAGGTACGCGATACGTCTGTCCACACTTCGTTTTGAGAACGAGAGTGTTGGTCGTCCAATCGGCTTCGGTGCTGCGGAACCGAGGAGACCACGCGGTATCGAGAATGAAGTCGTACCCCGTCTCCATCACATCGAAATGTGAAGAGGAGCGGTGGCGACGAGACGCCGGGGGACGATCAGTCCGCTCGAGAGTGAGGAAGAAGGGGAGGTCGGTGATCGTCTGATCGAAGAAGCGCTGGGTCTTGTCATCCCCTAGGGTGACAGAGATGGGAGTCGGAGGCCATGTCGTGGGTAAGCGGGCTTCTTTCACCACACGTGGGTGAACGAAGTCGCCCTGAGAACCGGAATCCCACAACGATGAGTACACCCTCGTGGAGGTCCCCAGTCGTACGGGGATGATCGGGAGGGTGCAATCAGGGTCAGAGAGGATGGTGAAAGGCGACATAGTGCAGCGACATGGAGGATGAGTCGCTCCTGACAAGCCTGGAGCATGCTCAGTCCAGAAGAGTGTACACAACGTCCTCGCGAGTAGCGAGCTGCTCGTTGCAACGGGCTGAGCGAATGGCTCGATGCGTCGGTAGTCGCGGTGGGGTAGACGGGGAGATGGTGGTCTGCGGAGGCGCAGATGGTACTGCAACAGAGGGCTGAGTACACTCTGTCGGGTCCTGCGAGACCTTGACACCAGTAGCGAGAGGGGCAAACCGCGACGGGAATGTCGGGAAGCCGCTACTGAGGAGGGCGTAGGTGTACACTGCACAATGGCTACGAGGCGCCGCGGGGATGCGCCGGGGGGGGACTGAGCACGGCGCTGGCGGGAAAGGTCAGCGTAGTGGCGGTCGAGGGCGGTGGTATAAGGGCACCACGAGGAGGTGTGACCGTCCTGGCGGCAGCACAAGCACCCACGTCGGCCCAAAATTGCCGCGCGCTCCTCAGCGGAAAAGACATCGCGAGGAGGGACAAGACCCTGAGGGAGGTCCTGCTGAGGGACCTGGGGGGGCGACGCGCCAGCGTGACCGGGGCGGCTGTGTGCCCGGGAGAGGGCGGAGAGGATGAGCTGGAGGCGCTCGGCCATAGGGAGAGTAGAGTCCTCCAGGTGGTGGTGGACGGCCTCGTCGAGGTCGAGGTCGTCGCTATGGTCACCCTCTGGCGACAGCGGGCCACCAGCGTCCTGCTTTCCATACTCGAGCGCGCTGAAGCGGTGCAAGAAGTGGCGGCTCTGCTGCGCGGAACGGCGGGGGTGACCGCAGAAAGGGGAACGGCGCTGGGAAGTGCCGTGAGAGGAGGAGGAGGTGTAGCCCCTGCGCTGAGGCTGGGAGGAGGAGGAGGGGTGAAGATGGGCCCACATCCGCTGATGGTCCCTGGCGGCCTCGTAAGCCTGCGGGGCCGATGTGAACTCGTACCGCCATAGCTCGGAGCGGTACTCAAGCGAAAGGCTGGCCAAGAAACGATCGATAAGGGCAGCCTCGGGGAGGAACGCCATGTCACAAATGAGGCGGGCGTCCTGAAAAACCTGGATATGGCGATCCAGGCCGGCAGCGCCATCAGAGCCGGACCAGCGTGTAGTGACGACACGCTCGAAGGCGTCAGTCACGTCATGTCGGGCTCCGAAGCGATCCTCGAGGAACGCCTGAAAATCCATGAAGGTCGGAGTCCGACCCACATGAATGGACTAAGCGTAGAAATCCTCTCAGGCGTCAAAAGGGACCGCCACGCAGGCACATGGAGAGGTGACCCACCCCCGAGTAGGGTGGGGCGCCCATGAGCTAGAGGGTGCGGGTGGCAGACTGTAGCCACCGAGACACGAGTATGCCTGTACCGCCATACAAGGCAATGCCCGTCAAGCTTACGAGTGGTGCGCCACCATTTTGGCGGCGAGGGGGTCGAGGAGCGGAGGCCTGTGTCACGGCTGAGTAAGTTGGCGCAGGTCCTGGAGAAAGGGGCGCAACTGACTGTGCGTCCGGGCTGCATGGGGGTGTGGCGGGGGCAGCAGCGGCAGGCGGCGAGGGAGCTGCGGTAGAAGAGGTCGCAGCAACCGCGGGACTATGAAGAAGGTAGGATGGGGCTGGATAGGGTGCAGGGCGAGGGAAGCGAGCCTGCATGGGAGGAAGGGTAGAGGAAGGAGGGGGTGCGCCCGAAGGCGCCGCTACCGGTGAGGGTGGGGGTGGCTGAAGGCGTAAGAGGGCGAGGTCGGCCCGGATCTGGGCAAGCCCGTCCTCGAGACGTTGGACGTAGATCGTGCGAGGAGTGGCAAGAGGATGAGTGGGGGAGGTGGACGCACGAGCGGCACGGGGCATCCCAGAGGGGGAAGAGCAAGGTGGTGTTGCGATCGTGCGAAGGAGAGGGAGAAGCGGGGCACTCGGAAAAGCTGAGACCATGGTAGCGGGTTGTGGTCTCGTGGCCGTAGTGACCGGAATTTGGGCGGGTGCGCCCGTAGACTGAGGGAGGGCCTGACTCGTGGCGGCCGTCGAGCTAGGGGCGTGGACGGTCACCAAGATGGTCGGGTCGGGGGCGGCAGAGGAGGAAGCTCCACCGTGGCCATCCTGTCGGAGAACTGGGGATCCGTACTGGGAGCCAGAAGAAGAGTGAGAGTCAGGAGATGAAGGGCAGGCAGCGTCCTGGAGTTGCCGCATGCCGGCGACAAGGGTCGACACCTGCACCTGTAAGGACGTGCCTGAATGGGCGCGAGGAGGGAGGTGAGGAGGGTGTGCAAATCCCCCTGGGGCTGATGACCCTGGTCCGCCGACACAGGTGTGGAGCCCGGTCCTGTGGTCGTCCCCCCGTCGGCGGCGTGTGACACACCGTCGGCCATGGGGAGGTGACGGGCCGAATAGGAGGGGGCCAGAGGAGGTCCGTTTGAGCGAAGGGCGTAGGGGGGGGTCCGCAATAGAAAGCGGCGGACGGCGCTAGCAAGGCCCGCGCCGTCAAATGGGGAGGGGTGGTTCGGGTCCAGGGTGCCTGAATAGGGAGGGGAAGTAGGGGGCGTTTGAAGAACCCTAAACCCTAGAAAAACCCTAAGAAAACCCTAACTGGAGTTTGAGTTATTAGGGTAGGGTACCGGTGACCTGATCAAGAAAATAAAATAGCAAGCATAGGGGGGGGAAGGCGGGAGAAAAATAAATAAACAACGAGATTTTGAGAGAAAAAAAAAGAAAAAAAAATATGAAGAGAGAAATGCTATTTATTTTTTTAGATTTTGGGCAGCATTTCCCTACCCCCCATGGGGTCAAGAATGTGCCAAGGGGAAAGGGGAGACCAAGATAAGCACACTAGGTTCAAACTGCCGTAAATTAAAATTTTCAAAAAATAAATAAAGAAATAATAAATAAATAGATAAATAAATAAATAACTAAATAAGTGGATGAGGAGGTGGAGATAAATGAAGTATCTGATTTTTCAAAAATTTTGGCAGCATTTCGTTACCCTCATGGGGTCGAAGTGTGTCGAAAAGACTAAGTGAAAGGAAAAAAACAGAAAATTTTGGCAGCACTTCGTTACCCCCAGGGGGTCAAAACGTGTGCAGAAAGCAAGAAAGACTAACACCTAATCAGATTTAGGGTTGCCGCAAAAAAAATCAAATTTTTAGAATAAAGAAAAGAAAATGAAATAAATCAGAAAATCAGAAAAGAGGGTGGGGAATAAGATAATTCAATTTTTTTTGGAAAAAAAGAAAAGATAAATCAAAAGAAAGATAGAAGGAAGAAGAACAGAAGAAATTCAAAGTAGGGGGGAAGGGGAATGAAAAGTAAAGGAGAAAAAAGAGAGAGATGGGAGAGAGAAAAAGATGGAAGTGAGAGGTAGAGGGATGATGTGGTGGTAGTTGGGGGAGAGGAGGGATGGGGAAAGGTGGACAGGGATCAAGAAGCAAAGAGAAAAGGAGGAAAGAAAAGAAAATAAGTGAAGAAAATAGAGTAAAAGAATGGGTGGTGGGAGAAAAGGTGGGGTGGGGAAGGTAAAAAGAGGAGGGAAAAGAGGCAATGGAAGGTGGGGGAAAGAGAGGGGTGAGTAAGAGCAGAGAGGAGAGGTAAGGAAGGTGGGTTAGTAGAGAGAGGGTGGAGAGAGATGATACCTTGCCCTTGGAGTCTCCAAGGGCACAAGGTATACCAAGACCAGGAGGGTCTTGGCCTTCACTGCAGCAGCCAACTGGAGGAGGAAAGGGGGGTTGAGATCTTGATCAGCCCCTACCAACAGATCCAGGGTATGCTATGTGAGCAAACCCTCACCACAGTAGAGCAGCCCCTGAAACAGGGCGTTTTCAAGGCCACAACAAGTTGCCACGTGGCACTGCAGGTGGCCACGTGCACAGGCGGCAGCAACCACGGGGGGGGGGGGAAGGGGCAAATAGCAGCCCGGCCGTTGCTGCCCTACTGGCCGCTGGGGGTAAATAGCCGGCACACAACTCTTCAACAGCAGTGTGCCGCTGTACACAACCATACTCACATTGTGGCGAGTGTGTTATGGCAGCGGTATACACACGCGCAAGCCCAGCAGCTGCCTAGGTTCAAACCCGAACAGCAGCAACATCCCTGATCCTGATAATATAATCCGGGAGCGGGGCGCGGCGGGGCAGTGTGGGCACGTGGCGCGCGCGCGCGTGCGGCGGCCAAGACTCCAACGCACGTACTCCAAAATCGTGCAAGTGCAGAATGATACAGAATACAGACAACAGCTGGTGTCCCAGCGGACTGACGGGACTGGACTGGACTGGCTGGTACCGACAGAGGTACCGGCCTGGACTGGACTGCCCCGAATACAACACAGGCCTGTGAGAACAGGCCAAGGGGCTGGTCTCACAGGCCAACCAGAGGTCCGCTACAACCGATCCCTGGCAAAGGATATGAAGTGGAATCGATTGAGGATGAGATGGGCACATACCCAGCGATGTAGTATCTTATGAAGTTCCTTTACAAGCCTCACACTGAGGATCGTTGTCAAACAGGCAAGGAACTCCTCAAGATAGCAAAGTCCGTTGTCCTCAAGTATGAGGCAACCAAGAGGGGACAGTACCCTCGACGCTCTACACGCCTGCACTCCTAGCTCGGAGGTCCTCGCTCTGGGGGAGGGTAGGTTTGCAATGACTTGCCGATATTGCAGCCTGCGACCTGTCGAACCGAGGATGTAACATAGGTATGTTAGATTTGTAATTTTGTTTGGCTGAGGGCTAATCGAGATATCTAACTGTAAAGGAAATTTGTGAGGGACATATCTGGAAATTTGAGGAAAATATAAGGTCTTATAACCTATAGCCGGGTAGAGAGAGGCCCTAGGGGCCGAAACGGAAACGGTACCGGTCAGTCTAGGCAGTCCAATCTAGGTCGAGTCTAGGCTAGAGTAGGACTATGAATAGGTTGTAAACGTTTGTTCAGGGCTTTTTGACAATTGGTACCGTGCATACTGCGAAATGCAACGAGTGAAGTGGAGTGGTACAACTTCAGCGTTGAAGGAAGCGTCAACCATAGTTGGGACCTTCGTTGTTCTCTGACAGCACGCGGGGCTATCCAGAGGTCTGGGCTATCTGAAGTCTGTTGGGAGCAAGAGACATTGATGCCCTGTTGAACCCTCCTCAGGAGTAGGGTTTTGGGGTAGTGATGCTGCAACCATAGTTGTAGCTTGTACCCTCAGAAATCATCTTTGTCATAAGCGGTGGCGCTGCCGAAGATCTTCATCAGAGAGACCTTCTGACACTTCATCATCATTAGAGCTTGTGACACTGGTCTTTTTCTTCATCCTCTGAGAGACACTTGACCTCAGAGGCCTGTTTCAGGGTGATGCTTCTCTCTAGAGGCAGTATCTGGGTGGCGCTGGTTGTTACAGGAGCTCAGGGGTAGTTGATAGTGGTTCTTCAAGGGCTGGGGAAGAAGCGCTGCTCCTTTCTGACCCACAAATGGTTATTGGGTAGCTGAAAATTCGGGAATGAAAATTATGAAGTGAGAGTTTTGGGCACCTGAATGTAACTGAAGTGGTGAAAGGTCCGAAGACCCTGAAAACCACCTGTTTAGGCAGGCTGCATCCTGAAGTGGTGAAGGGTGTCCTAAAGTGGTCAAGTGAGAGTTTTGGGCAGTCTGAAAATCCTGAATGGTCTTGAAGTGGTGAAAGGTCCGAAGACCATGAAAACTTCCCTTCACCACTTGAGGATGCAGCCTGCCTAAACAGGTGGTTTTCAAGGTCTTCGAAGCTTTCACCTCTTCAGGACCACTTTGGATTTTCGGACCTGAATGGTCCTGAATTGGTGAAAGGTCCGAAGACTCTGAAAACCACCTGCTTAGGCAGGCTGCATCCTGAAGTGGTGAAGCGTGTCCTGAAGTGGTGACGAAAAATACGACTGTTGTTAACCTTTTCTCTTCTGACCAGGGTTCTGGGGCTATCTTGGCAAAAAAAAGTTATGAGTTTAATAAACAGTGTTAATACTGTATGAGGACTATCTTTGTTTCATTGTTTTTTGTATGTGATCTACTTGGCTTTCCTATGCGACTGGTTGTGAGGATTCTGTGGAGCGAATTGCACCTCCAGTGTACTCTGTCATATTGCATGGTGAAGTCTTTCGCTATGTTTCTTTCTCCCTGTGCGGTGTGATACTCCTATCCTTTCCCCTTCCTTCTGTGTATGCATGGGCATACCTGAAAGTCTATGTGAGTGAGTGTTGGTCATTTGACAACAAGCAACCAGGTTCATAATATACGACTGTGAAGGATTAGGGTAGATTGGAAGACAGTTTGTCAGTCTCTACAAGGCTAGACCTTAGTACATGCTATGATTTGGCTGCTAATTAGGCGGACAGTCAATCCCCTCGTGAGAGGGCAATCAATGTTGTTCTGCCAGGTATACCTTCTTTAATCTTGTCAGTGGGACATTGGACCCGGTTTCCAGCAGGTGATGCTCCCCACCAATAGATTGGAGCCATCTGTAAACTGGGGCTTGCTATTGGAGGATGCTAGAATCACCTCCAATAGCAGGCTGCCACAAATGTTTTGCCAAAAAATAAAAAAATATAAAAATATAAAAAATAAAAAAAATAAAGATAGGACTGAACACCAACCAAACCCTTACAGGGCTAAGGAAGATCTAGGTACAAAAATTTGCCAGCTTGGGGCTGCTGTCTTGAAACCTTAGACACTGGGAAAACAAATTACGGCACAAGCCATAAAACCGAACAAACGAAAATAAATTTCTGCGACATTACAACTGACCCATCTCTCAACAGTAAATTCAGCCAAATAGCACAAAGCCTAACGAATCAAAAATACCTCCAGCCTTTCAACTGACCCACCGCAATAAAATTTGCCACATGCCAAAAAAAACTAACAACCCAAAAATTCCTCAATCAACCAACTCAAACAAATGTATGCCACATGCCACAAAAACCTAACAAAACCAAGATCAAACCGAAGCCTACTCCACCATGCAAAGGCAGAGCTACCAAGCTTCCGCAACTGTAGGACCTCTCTGGTGGCGTGTTTTGTTGTGGACAAACTTTTTTTCTGAAGTTTGTTGTAGTAGTTAGTAGTTACTGAACAACGTGTGTTTAGGGCATCATACCCTGCCGTGCACCGATGGCCTCGAACCGGCACCCTCCGCCATAGGAACGAAGTATCGTAACCACTACAACCCTTGGAGGTGTTATTAAAAGTGGATCCATACCGGTTGTGATATCCAGCCCACCTCCAGGGATGTAGCGTCCTTGAACTCACACCACACACTCACACACACCACACCACAGACATGGCAATCCACTCACTCCGCTCGGACAACACGTAGCCCCACCACCGCTACTTAACCTGCTCACTCTTGCGGGCCAACTGCCTGCTGGTTCACAAACGCCTTCACAGTAGTTACTGAAGTAGCTCAAAATTTTCTTAGCTAAAGCTGGGTAATGGGCTCGGTATCTCAAACTTTCAAAATTCTATATAAAATTTCCATATGGGACAATGGGCCCGGTTCCCAGCACGTGCTGCTCCCCACGAATAAATTGGAGCTTTGTTCCAAAAAAGTAAAAAAAGAAGAAGGAAAAAGACCGACTAATTGGCTGCCTAATACAGCAGCAGGTAATACGCCTTCCACTTGCAAAACCACTTGCCTTCCTCCTTGGGATAAGAGCAAGCGAGTGTAAGGTTTGTGATGAAAACCTACTTTGCCCAAAACCACCAAATGAGAACCAACTTATCATTCTCCAACTTAGCTAACTTACCTTCAAGTCCCCAGGGCCCAAGCC
>BFEA01000079.1:1939700-1959519 GCA_003427395.1 Chara braunii
ACCCCGCCCCCACCGGCTGTTGGCCTCGCCCCCGACGCTGCACCCGCAGCTACCCCGGTCCCCTAGTGCTGGGTGTGGCCCCGTGGGGGGTCCGGGGTGGGGCACAAAAACCCATTTTTGGGGTTTAGCCCACGGGTTGCGCGCTCTCGCTGTGCACCCCCACTATTTTTTTTTGTTTTTGATTTTTTTTTCCATTTTGCCCACCCCAGGACCCCTGGACCCCCGTCGGGGCCCCGGGGCCAGGGCTCGAACCCTGGCACAGTGTAAGCTGTTGCCGATGTTGGCTGGATCAGAGAAAAGTCCCGTGCCCCCTCCTCCGATCCTTTCAGGGTAACAAGCCTCTTTCTGATCCAGCCAACCTTGTCATTAGCCGATTTGTAGGCTGCGTCGTCATAGAAAACCCACACACTTGCATGGTGCAAATAGACTGAGTCTCGTTCCTTTAATGTGGTTTCTGGTAAAGCTTTGACGCGATGTTTCTTCCCTCCTTGACTAATTAGCCTATCTTCGCGGGGGGGGCATAAATTTGGACATAAAAACGCCGACGCCGTGGTGAGGTTGTCGAGAGGGATCTCCAGGTTATCCTCCCCTTCTTTTTCTCTTTTGACCAATAGGGTTTGACCGCTATACATGCTCTAAAGTTTGCCAGTCCATGTAGAATCATTTTGTACGTTCGTCATTTCCTTGAGCAACTCCTTGGGGGAAGGGGAGGCCTGCTCAGGGTTAGGCAGCTGCAGACTGGAAGCCCCACCGCTTGCTGCATGCCTCTCTGCACCGCTATCCTGCGTCACTTTCTCCTGCCTCTCAGCCCCACTATCCTGCACCACCCTCTCCTTAACCTCTGGGAGATGCCGGCTGCTGGAGTGATGCCCCATAGCCCTGTGGTGCGGAATCGGTGATGCGTGTCCCCTCCCCTTCCTTCGTCTCACCTCACTCTTCAGACTAGCCATCCACCCCTGTATTCAATTTTTTCGCTGATTTTCCGACTCTTATTGGTCGCTCGGTGTACTCTATTTCCTTTGGTTCACTTTTTCCTGACCGCTGGAAATCACACTAAGGGGGTTGGGATCCTAGTGAAGAGTTATGTGGATGACTCAAGGGAAGGGGGGCTGTCGGGTGGGACGAGGAAACGAGACAGGGGGAAGGTAGTGACGAAGAGGGCGGGAAGAGTGAGCAACGGAAGTTCGAAGCGGGTGAGGGAGGGTGAAACGGGACGAGATAGAACAAGAACAAAAGAAGGGGGTGACAGGGGGGACAGGGAAGAGGGACTTCTGGAGAGGATAACCAGTGGGCAAACTGGAGTTGTCGAAAAGGAAGGGCATACGGACAATGAGATAAGGAGGGGGAGAAGGGGGGGGGAGTAAAACGGCGGGGGGGGGAATCGGACGAACTAGAGTTGACGAGGAGGAAGGGCATACACACGACGGGGTAACAGAAAGGTGAAGGAGGAGGAACTAACAATGAGCAATAGAACATCGGGCTGAGGGATAAGGGGGGAGGGCAGTAAGGAGGGAGTCAAGATGTAGGTGGCGCAAACCTCCTAGCGCCTCTTCTTCCTTCACCGGGGACTTGTAGCCTCCCGGGGCCCCAAGGGAAGAGGCTGGGCTTGTGCCTGTCTTGCTCGCTGTCTCCCGGATCGCAGCCTCCTTTGCTTGAATTCGCAAAAACGCTGTCGCGCGCGGCGGTCCCACACCCAGACGCAAAGTAGTTTTGTGTCGGACCTCACGGTCGTGTCACGCAGGAGTCTCTTGGTCACTTTACGAAATACCAACTCCGAGCGTGCGCGCGTGCTATACCTCTCGCGACTCCCTACGACAGGTTAGGGATCCCGCAAGGTACAACATTACCTCCACCTGCGGAAGCTGTCACCATCTCTTAGGTCGGCGTATCCCTGCTGAGCTACTGACCCACGTACGAAGGCTTTTACATGCAATCGCAGAGGTAGGCCAGCCGAGGGCGTTTTCTTGATCGCCGTAGCATAGACATACGCGCGGTAGAACGCCTTAAGACTGACCCGTATATCGTGCCCCAAGGTGCTAACTCCCCGGACCGACTATCTAATCAGGTTGACTTTCTTGGACAGTCTTCCACGCTTAGCTGACTATGACAATGACTCTATGTTTCCTTTGTTCACCATATGAGAAGGCCAGAGCTAAGCCCCTAGACAAATGACTTTCTGAGCTCCGACCAGCTATGATCTCTCTCACATATATATATACAGCCTCCTGATGAGTCGGTGAAACTCCGACGAAACAGTTTATTACAGCCCCTCGTTTGTTGTCCTCTTCTCCCTCTCTGCCTACGGTTTACCGGGCAGTTCTATTTGACGATATATATATATATATATGTAAGTCAGGGGGAGCTGAATAAGCGGTGGACCTCACTTTCACAATTGTTGTGCCCCGTTGCCCGAATATCCCATATGATTCCAAAGTCAGAAAGACAGTTCAAGTGTCCAACACCTGTGCATATGCAAGAAATCACATACACGCATACAGATGCAGACACAGAATGCACTACAAGCGTCAACCTTTAACCCATTCATAACAATTCACTCACGCCCCAAAACCTTGAAAGACAACATTCCTTCTTAAACCTGACTCCTTTTACCCCAGCCCTTCATATTTTCAAAGACCTCTAAGTGTGATTTGGACAATTTTAGGCATAGATACAGGGGGAAGATTTATCTGTTTCCTTCTTAGGTCTTGTCTTAGGTGTGGATATCAAGCCATGGTGGAAGTTGAGTCGGAGTTCTACGGACCTGTTATCCAGAGATAACAAAATTTGCAGTTCCTTACGGATTTCTTCCGTAGTCCTCTCCAAGAGTGGTGAACCTGTAAACACAACACAGTCTGAAAGAATCTTAACGTTTTTTCTTCGACATCGGGGTCTAGAAGATCTCTTCTAGCCTCGTGCCCCAGTGTTTGGTGCTCACCGTCGACTTTCTGCCTAACTTCTACCCTCACTATCAATTCGCTCGCCTGATTGGTCTAGGTAATGAACAGAATTCATTCCCAACCTGTTTGTTCCAATGGTTCTACTATGTTTCTTTCCTCTTAAAAAAAAATTATGAGCCCTATGTCCCTTATAACCTCAAGCAATACCATTCATTGAATTCAGAAAGGAAATCATATGATAGAGATCAATTCAGAATCTCAAGGTTGATAAGTCTCTCTGAGTCAAGATCTCACGTATCCTCCCTCACTGAAATCAGCGAGTTAGCAAGTTATATGGAAGCAGACATCTGGCAGTGGATTGATCAAGATACATTCAAACTTTGTCGATATCTGGCGTGAAGAGTATAAGTTATTATGGCGATGAGGCAGGCTCCTTAGAACCTCGCTTCTCTCGATCGCCTAATATTTATATAGATATAACGATGAGGTAGGCTTTAGAGAGCCTCGCTCCTCTCGATCACCTAGTATATGTATGTATAGATAGATATATGGCGATGAGGCAGGCTTCCTAGAGCCTCGCTTCTCTCGATCGCCTAGTATATATAGATATATAGATAGATATGGCGATGAGGCAGACTTCTTAGAGCCTCGTTTCTCTCGATTGCCTAGTATACATATAGATATATAGATATGGCGATGAGGCAGGCTTCTTAGAGCCTCGCTTCTCTCGATCGCCTAGTATATATATAGATATCGACGCTCAGTCCCAGCCTTGAACCATCCGGAAGCCTTTAGGATCACGCAGTTGGGTCACACGGGACTTGCACCTCATGTCCTAAATCCATCCGGCTGATCCTCAACTGAGTTAGTCTGGACTCTCTTTGTGCATAGATATGGGTTAGTCATTAGGATAAGGTTAGTTGGGTCAATCCATCATATCAAAAGGCTTTGTCACTCATAAGTTTGACATCATTCTCATGATCCCCCAACCCATTATCTCATGGTGAGGTGACCTATAGGCGAGGGAATGTTGTCTGAAGTACACCTCCCTCTCTGTCCATCACACCCCAAGAGGAACATCCATGTAGCGAGACAACAACTCAGCACCTCTTGTTCCTTGCCACATTTACCAACATCAGTTAAACATTTTCAATCAGTTCATGCTCCCCTTCCCTTACTCAAGCATTATCGCTTGCCTCTCGGTCCTCGGGTTTTAACCGTGAAGAATCCCTGACCCAATGTCCTCTCTCCACTAACATAGTTATAGGTAGCTATTTAAATGTTATAGACTTAGGGTTTAGGGTTTATGTCCAAGCGTACGTACCTCGCTGTTCCCTGCCTCCAGAGTTCCGCCTGAACTCCGGCAGAACTCCCGAAATCGCCCTGTCATTGGTCATGTACAACTCATGCAATTGATTGCTGGCTCTTAGGGTTAGCTGAGGTCAGGGTTAACTCAACGGTGATGAAGCCCTCAATTGTATAAATTTGAGGAGGCAGGTATATGAGAGGACCACACAAAGTTAAGCATGGAGAAGGGTGAAGGAGGTGGGCACTTATCGCAAGGATAGCGTCACCTCCCTCTCCAATGCCCCATGCTTCCTCTTCATCTCTGGCCCTGTATGATAATAACGACACAAGATAATAGTAATATTAATAATAATAGTAATAATAATAATAATAATATCCAGAATAATAATAGTAATAATAATAATGACGTAGGGCAATGGTGAAAGTGGAAGGACAAATTGCAGACGGCGAGATCCCCTTGAAAGTCAGGGAGTCCTACTCTGACAAGAGAGTAGTAATGCATTGATGTCATATCCATCGGAATCCGAATACTGCATCGAGTTGACAATCGGAGCCTATCCCTTGCTGCAGCCGACACGTATATCAGGGGCCTTCGTTCTACTGCCTCGTTCATGCAACAGGCTCTCTTTGACTGTGAAGGCCAATGACGCCACTGCCAATGCGGCTGCGAGTGTACAACCGGTATGTTCTCTTCCCCTCTCTCTCATTCTCTCACACTTTGTCCCTCTCTCTCTCTTTTGCGTATGCGTCGCCACGTGACTGTCACCGTGTAACTGTGAATGTGTCACCTGTTTCCTCTGCACGTCGTATGTTTATTGCCACTGTCACCGTGTGCTCGTGTTACTGTGCACTGTCACCGTGTGACTGTGGGATTGTGACTGTGTATTATGTATGTGACATCGTGCCCTTTTCCCGTGTTTGTGCGTGTGTCACAGCATGATTGTGTGTGTGGCTGTATTTTCACTGCGTATGCGCGTGTCATAGTGTATGTGTCACCGTGACAGAGCGACTATGCACTGTGTGCTCGAGCCACTGTGTATCTATGTATTACCTGTATGTCTGTGTGTTTCTGTGGGTATTGCTGTGTTTCTTTGTCCGTGTGACTGGGTCACAGCTTCACCAAGTTTGTGTACGTGTGCGCACCACATCCAGGTAGCCCTCAGCATGTGTGTATGTCACAGCATCCGCATGTCACATTATTTGCATGTCGCAGTACCCGTGTGTGTCATTGCATGCGCTTGTGTCACAGTTCGTGATTGCGTCATTTTTGCCGCGTGTGCGTGCGTGACACAACGCATCTGCATCCGTGTGTTACTGCGAGACCGTGTCTGTCACAGTCCGAGTCCCTCTGCGTACGTCATAGTCCGCGCCCCTCCCCTGTGTATCTATGTGATCATGACTGCGTGGGTCACCGATTCTGCGCGGCTGTGACTGTATTTTTGCGTCACTACGTGACTGCGTGACTGTGCGGATGCGTCCGAGTCACCGTGTGACTGTGTGTTCACTGTCCCAGACTGTGACTGTTTGCCCCATGTTGTGCATGACTGTCCCAGACTATGTCTGTCTGTTTCAGACCGTGTCTGTTTGTCCCAGACTGTGTATGTCTGCCCCAGCGTTTGTGTGATTCCCACCGTGTACGTGCCTGTCCCACTGCGTATGGGCACCTGTCACCGTGTGACAGCGTTGTTTTTGCTGCGTATGCGTGCGTGTCACTATATCTGTGTCATTGTTCATCCGCGTGTCCGTCCAGTTTGTCTGTCTGTTCAGTCTGTTTGTCTGTCGAATCTGTCTGTCTGTCCAGTTTTGTCTGTCTGTTCAGTCTGTTTGTCTGTTCTCTCTTTTTGGGTGTGTGTAGTAAGTAGAATTGTGGGACACCCAGCGTGATCCGGTGTATGCAAACAGAGAGTTGTGTGGCGCCGAGTCATCGGAAGCGAACTCGTACCTGGGTTGCCATATCTCAGAGTATTGAGTGGGCGCATGTCGCCAGTTCGCTGTGTTACTGTTTTGCATGCATGAAAAGTGAAAAGGAAGACTAATCTGATTCTATTACTACTACTACTACTAATAATAATAATAGTGATAAAATATATATATATATATATATATATATATATATAATAATAATAATGCAGGGAAAATAAGCAACAGCGGGATGGCAATTCCAGATTACCACCTCGTATCAAAAGCCCGATAGTCACATCGTGTCCAGCGAGAGGTATTACACCAATACTACCCCAAATGGAGGTTCGTAAAACTGAAACCCAATGTCAAGGAGAGCCTACCCTCCCCCTCATCAGCACAAGAGTCCAGTCCCTCTACTCTCACTCATGGCACTCAGTGCCCAGCCTACCTCTACACAACTGCTACAGCGCAAGAGTTGACAGTGCGACTGTTGTCATCAGCGGCAACCCAAAGTACTTGAAGATGTCGCCCATGTAGACCAAGGTAAGTGCCCTCACATCATCATCATTATCATCCTTTTCTTTCTGCGCGATCGCCATTTCCCCCTTCTGCACATCGACCGCGCACCTTTCTTCCTAGTACTGCGCGTTCCCTCTCTTTCTCGCTGCGTTAGTCATGCTGCTTACCCAGTCTCTTTCTCCTACTCCCTCTCTTTCCATGCGCACTCCTTACTCTCCTCCTCCTGCTCCTCCTTTCTTCCCCCTACTCCTCCTTCTTCTATACCTTCCTTCTACTTCTTCCCCTCCTTCTTATTATTATTTCCCTCGCACGCCGACTGCCGCGCAACCATTCTTTTCTCGAGAGTTCTGCGCACATTCCCCTGTTGTTGTGCTTGTCCTCCTTCTTGTGCGTATGTCCTTCCTCCCATCGTGATCGCCATCTCCCATAGGCTATCTTCCAGGTCCGATACAGTCCGCAAGGGGAAGCATTGCGTTCGGCTGATTGCCCGACCGCTGCGATCATGATCAGCGGCGAACAGGTAAGCACCTTCACACACTTCTCTCTCTGTCTCTCTCTCTCGCAGTCTGTAAATGGCTGAGACTCCTGAGAGGGCAGGTAGGCAGAGGGTGAGGGAGATATGATGGACTTGGAGGAGGAAGAAGAACTCTCCCCCTTTTCTTCTTTCGGTCGAATCCTCTTCTTTTCGCACTAAGCCACAACCCAGGAATGATTAACAATAATAATAATAATAATAATAATAATAATAATAATAATAATAATAATAATAATAATGACTTTGCAAGGGAAATGAGTGGTAAGCGAAGTTCGAAAACCAAGCCGCATTAAACACAGGAGGCTAGATGGTCATGATCTTAAACGAAACGCTGAACTGCATCACGAGTCCCATCAAATAAGAGCGCAGCAAAAGCTCATTATTGACAACGATCGAATAGTCTCATTATCATCATCAACAAAGAACCGATGTCGACATCCTGTCTGGCGTTCAGCGCCCAGACCACATATGGCAGATCCCATCTGCCCTACTCTATAGTGTTGAAGACGACGACAACAATCCTCCTGAAGTACGTGCAGATACTGGCCAATGCAGTTCCCCTCACGCCCAGGTATGTCCCTCGTATCATTCACTACCTGGGCCCCCAACACACAGATGCCACGTGCACTCAAGGACCACGATGCTCCCTTTCTCTCCCTCACACACACACACACACACACACACACACACACACACACACACACACACACATGCACACACGTACACACATTTCATTGATAGGATGAGCAAAAACGGAATGAATCTTCCGCTGAAACGTAGAAATATACACTGCCACTTTTTGATTTGCTCGTTCTATCGATCCGGGTAGCGTGGCGGCAAGCCGTATGTCGTAGACTTAGCTGTTGGCCAAGGTTGGAGACTTATAGTCTCTTTCTTTCTCTCTCTCTCTCTCTCTCACACACACACACACACACCTTGGCCGAATCATGAACGTCTCTCTCTCTCTCTGTCTCTCTCTCTCTCTCACACACACCTTGGTCGAATCATGAACGTCTCTCTCTCTCACACAGACACACACACACACACACACACACACACACACACACACACACACACACACACACGCACACACACACACACACATTCCATCGATAGGATGAGCAAAAACGAAATGAATCTTCCGCTGAAACGTGGAAATATACACTGCCACTTTTCGATTTGCTCATTCTATCGATCCAAGTAGCGCGCCGCGAGGCACGGGTTGGTGACTTGGCTGTTGGCCAAGGTTGGAGACTTATCGTCTTTCCCTCACTCTCTCTCCTCCTCTCCCACTCTCTCCCCTCTCTCTCACGTAGTCCGCAGATACTGAGAAGTCAGGTAGGGAGAGGGTGAAGAAGAGAAGGTGGACTATGAAGAGGGAGAAGGAGAACTCTCTCTTTCACACACACACACACGTATATGTATGGTGGTAGTGTATAGTTCCATGCTATAAGGATAGATGCATTCAATTTTATTTATTTATTTATTTATTCATTTAATTTTTGCTTTGCTTATCCTATCGAGAGAAGCACCGGGGATTGAATGCGAGGAAGGAAACTTACCCGTTTCTTTCTCTCACTCCCCGTCGTCATCAGTCGTCGTCGATCCGTAATCGTCTGACCACGTTGGTCAGGTAAGTATTCCCCTCCTTTATTCCTTCTCCTTTCGTCTCCCTCCCCTTCTTCTTCTTCTTCTTTCCCCTCTTCTTGCTAAGGTTTCAATGAACTTTTCAAAGCACCCTCGGCGGCAAACCGCCGAGATCACCGCAGTCCAGGCACTTCACCGGCCCATTCAATCGGTAGGAGCGACGGAGGCGTGCGCGAAGGGTAGGGACGTAGTCAGCGCGAGCTGATGACTCGCGCTTACTAGGCATTCCTCGTTCAAGATCGATAATTACAACAGTCTACCCTCGTCGCGCGCGAGCCCGCAGCCGTTCGCGCACCTCCTCCTCCTACATTCTTTCCCTTCTTCTTCTTCTTCTTCTTCTTCTTCTTCCTCTTCTTCTTCTTCTATCATTACCCCCCCGGTTACTCTTCCGCGTATCACCCTTCTTCTTCTTCGTGCACTTCCTCTTCGCGCGCTGCTTCTTCCTGGCCACGCCTTTCCTTTCTCCGCTCACGCTACCTTTCCGCTGCTCTCCCACACGTCCCCACGCCGTCGCCCCATCTTGCTCCCTCGTGCTCACTTCCCTCCGTTGCGCGGTCGACTTCCTCCCACTCTCGTTCACTCCCTTCACGCACTAGTCCTTCGCCTTCCACAATCGAGTAAGTGAGGCCAGATCGCTCATGCCACAGTCGGGGACGAAGGGATTGTCGTTGGAACGAATCTGCCTTGGGTTTTGTGGCAGATTCGTCTAAGTAAACCCATCGGCCACAGTTACCGGCGTCGTGAGGAACAAAAACAATAAGAAATAAGAAATGAGAAATAGAAATAAGAAAATAAAGGTAAAAGAAGAAAAAAAATAGAATCTAACTACTAACCTGCCTAACCTGCCAAGTGTCGAGTCACTGTTTCAAACGGGGCTCAGTCCTAGCTAACTGACTAAATCTAACTACTTCTAACCCTAAGGTCGCGGGTTCAAGGCCCGACCGTTCAAAACGGTGCAAAACAAAAGTGGGCTCCTTTCAAAAGGAGCTAGCTCAAGGTCGGGGTGGACTCGATGCCTATACCTTGAGCTTGATAGTCCGACACCCTAACCTACTAAGCTAGCTCCTTCGCGTAAAAGGGGAACAACTTAGTACATAAACAGTAGCGGGGCTCAGTCCGACCCGTGGCCTGAGCCCATTTTTCCTAAGTTAGTGTGTGTGTACGCTTGCAGTTTGGTGTGCCTGTCTGAATGTTTGTCAGCTTGAGTGTGTGTGTGACCTGCAATGACACTTGTTTGAGTGGAAGGCCCGAAGGGCCGGTACTTAGCCGTGGCCGCGCCATTTGAGGGTCGCGGCGGGAAAATTATAAGGTAGCGAGGTAAATCCGCACACTCAGAACAACAGGAAAAACACTCAAGTAGCAGGTAGGCTGGTACCACACCTAGTAAAGGCAGACGTGCCGCTCACTCGATGTCGAGTAGAAGAAGACGAAAGTTGGCATTTCCAGAGGCCGAGTACCGTCAGTTAGGCGGGTACCGGTTCCAGTAGTACGAGTCTAGACCCTGTGCGAACGATATCAGAGTTTGCAACGGTGTCCCCCTTTGCAGACGGACGAAGGCATCGGTCGCTCGAGTAGTCATGCGGTCAGGAAGTCACCTCCCAAGGGGCGACTCCCTTTCTACCTACGGGAGGCTGAGCTAGAGCCTCAACCCCTCTTACGTTGCATTAGTAAGGATAAAGGTACCGCTCGTGCAAATGTCAACAATCGGGGCGCTACCTCAACCCCGATGATATACACTAACAATTGCTCCGGTTGTACGACCGGGGCGCGTATTAGTTTATTCTGACTAATGTACTGACAATTAAGTCTCAGCATACATCGTGGATCTACTCGTCATAACATCAACCCTATCGACCCCTCAACCTTTTCGGTCGAAGGGTATTACTGCAGATCCTAACCTTCACAGCGTGCGTCATAACAACGCTCGCGGATACTTAACGGAATTTTCTCACCGATTTTGCCCCGGCCTCAATGGCCGAGGAATTCGTTTCGAGTATTACGATCAAGCGTGCACACCGTTTCCATTCCAGATTGGCTCCGTCATGGTAGTCGATGCCGTCACCGTGTCGAATGCAAAAACATGGCCAAATACCCTTGTAAGGGTATTTGGTCCGACAACGCCCTCCCTGTCCCTGTCTTGCTCGCTGCCTTTTCTTCGCCCTACTCAGTTTCCTCCCTTCTTCTTCCTCCCGACTCACCCAACGTTTCTTTCTCCAACTCGCGACACCAACTTCTCGCTCAACTCTCACAGCCTCTGTCCTGTTCGCTGCTGCCTTTTTTTTTTTTTTTTGACTCAGTTACTCCTCTTTTTTTTCCTCCCGGCTCACCCTACGTTTCCTTCTCCCATTGACTTTAGGCTCTGCCAGGATCTGGGCTGTCTTTTATGCTCTCTATTCTCTTTTGCTACCGAACACCGCGCCTTTCCCGAAGAAGTTTGTAAACTCCCAGTGTGGGTGGAGAGATTCCCTCTCTGAGGACACCGGGACCACTTCGTCACTTGGGCTCTCCGATCTGTACTACGTGGAAATTATGACGGCCGCTATGTCTGCCCACCGTGGACCAAAAAATCATCTCACAGCCAGAACCTCCGTCGCTGGCTATGGAAGCTCCCCTCCCATGCATACAGCCCCGATTTGAGATGAAAACTGATGGTCATCGTGATTCCACGCGTTGACCGAAGAACGTGCTACCAAACGCAGCGAGCCAATCACAGCACTAGCGCGAAGGCGGCGAACTACTGGTCGAGCGGAAGTGAGAAAGTAAGGCCCTGTCTAATAACCGTTAATAAATCTAAGCGTACACGCAGAAAGAGCATCCTTGAGCATCCAGTGGGGGAAAACTTCTACATAATTATCTAGAATTTTACGATGGATTGTAGTGAAGTTGTATGGTCCAACTTTGCATTAATGAGTTCATAACGAATTTTAGAATAAAGAAACTCATTATTGATATGATGATTATTGTGTTTTGTTTAAATAAAGCCTTTCGTAGGCTGTTTTTCCCTGGAGACTGCCTTTTGGGAGTGGATTCCAAAGGTTTGATTTGCCTGACTGAACCGGATTGCGACTGTAAATAACCTGAAGTGTAGCCACGGCGAATAATCCCCCGGGAATAAGTACGACAGACCAATTGGGCCCTTCGAATCAGAAAATGGGAGGGCCACCTCTTGCGGTCCGCAGCCCTAGAGATTTTTTTTTTTTTTTTAATAACAAAACAACCCCCGCCAGTGCTAGTGCTGCTGATACAAGCAGTCACCACTAGCACCTAGAGGGAGGCTCCATCTATTGGTGGGGAGCATCACCAGCTGGAAAACGGGTCCAGCGTCCCTTATACAGAAATTTATACAGAAAAATTTGGGAACCGTGCTTATGAGGCCTGCCAGCATTGATTACCCTGTATCCCAAGGGATTGACTGAGCAGGTATATCTGTTGTGCCTAGTTGTCCAGTAATTTGATCTTTCCAGCAATTTGATCTTTATCCTTCGTATCTCTTCACCCCCCGGAGAAGGGCGCCAGATGAAACATTAAGCACTGATACAACATTCTAAGGCTGCTCTCTCCATCCCTTCTTGATGTCATGATCAGCGGAACCCTTCCCCAGGGGACACCGGGGAGGGTTCCTCTAACTACAAAACAGTTCAAGGCAGTTCAAGACAGTTCAGGACAGGTTCAAAACATGTTCAAGATAGGATTTCTGCCAGAGACAGGGCATGGGGTGGGAAGGGGTCCGAGAAGTCTGCAGGAGGGCGCAGCGGGAATGGTGGCTCTCTGTTAGTCTAATTGTTAAACACCAATCTATAGTCTCTCATCTCTTCTAAATCCTGTGTCCCTTCTCTTATGTCGACGCTCCACTCCACCTTTGCTATCCAACCTTCTCTTTCTCCCCCTATCCAGTCTGTACAAAAAATCGTGATCCGTCTCTTGACGTCTCCTATTTGCTTAAGAAGCTCTAGTTGTGACCTTTTGTCTGACCATCTCTGTGTAAGTTCCAGATGGATCTGTTGTCGAATCTGTTCCTCAATCTCTAGCCCCTCCACCCTTACCTTTTCCATGGCCAGAGTACATCTTTGCCACCAAAGAGCCCATATCACCGCCCTTTTGCCTAGTCTGTACATGTTCTCTACGAAGGTTGTGGCTGTTGCTGCCCGCTGCGAATGGCCCGACAGTATAGCCTGCCATGTCCAGGGCCAGGGTGTATCTGGTACCATTTTCCCCCAAATGCCGTCCCACCATCTCCATGTGAACTGCGCAATCGGGCATTGCATAAAAATGTGCTCAATGGTCTCCGCCTTTTTGTAGAAGGGGAAAAGATTCTGACAACGCTGGCACCATGGGAGTACTAGTCCCTTTTGTTCGAGGTTTGTGCGGTCTGTCAACAAATCATTTGTTGGCGGGCAGTGGTGAGCTATCTGCCACTCATAGGCTTCGATTTTTGTTCCTTAAACCATTTGATTGGTGAAAGGAGGGTACGGTCCACGTTCAAGTGCCTTGCCCATCTATCGTTTATCACATCTTTTAAATGTTGTTTTGGTCTAAGCATCCTGTAAGCAGCTTTGACCGATGTCTAGTATAGGTTAGTATGGCCTGTTCTTGTCACTCCTCTCTTTTGAGCATGCTGCCAAATCCATTCCTCTGGGTCAAAAGGTAGGTCTTGAATTGGTCTTTCTGGTTGGAACACCACCCTTTGTCCCTTCTCTTCTAGAACCTCCCTCTCTGTAGTGTTGTTTTTTTTCTCCATTCGAAGGGTGCCCTGCTCCCTTGGAGGATGCCTGCTTTAGCAATGACATAGTCTTCATTGTCCCAGAGGTCCCTTACTCTGAGTATTCCATTCTTAACCCAACTTTTCTAGGGCGGGGATCATTGTCCCAGAGGTCCCTTACTCTGAGTATTCCATTCTTAACCCAACTTTTCTAGGGCGGGGATGAACTTGTCATCACGCAGCCCCTCGCATCTGTCACCCATATGTTCCCAAACATGGGTTGGCGATGGATTTCTTCCCATCGGTCGATCGGGATAGACCTTGTCCGGGAGTGGTAGTTTCCTTCAAGTTTGCAGTTGGGATGGCCAAAACTATCAAACCTTTGTCCTCCCCCTTTTGAGCCTTCCTAAGTTCCCTTCCTCGTGGGAGTTTGCGTGGGATTGCCCAGAGGCGGTCCTCCAACTAGGTCAGCGGGTGGACCGTCTGGGGGCTAGTCGAGCCAAATGTTCCAGCGCTAAGACACACCACGGGTTTTGCGGAGCGAAAATAAGCTTTAATCCATTTTACTCGCAATGCATGTCCCTGCGTAGTCAATTTACCCCAGACCTCCCGCTACTTTCGATTGTATGATTGAATTCCAAGCTACCCGACTTATTGCGTTAGCCAGTTTCTCCATCCGCCTTCCATACGAAGGCCGCTGCTTTTCCCTTAAGGCTTCTCAGGGCCGGTTTGCTTAAGGGCAACATAAGGGACCATAGTGTTGCGAAGATTACATTATTTAGCACCAGGGCTCGTCCAAAAAGGGATGTGTGTTTATTTTTCCAATTGTTTAGTTTGTGTCGGGCTGGGGTGCTTATCCATTCGTCGTGGACGTCGCCCCTCTGTAGTCATAGATACTCTCAAAATCCTTATCGGAGCATCTAATGGCTTCCATGCAATACGCGGTAATTCTGGCCGACGCCCCCTCTGGTAATGAATCCACCATCCCTGTTTCTTAGACCGCCAATTCACTCTCATGTCAGATACCCTCGCAAATCTTTCCATCATCTGGTGGATTTCCTCTATGTTACTATGTGTAACCTCCACCATTATTGTAAGTTCATCCGCGAACAGGGAGCACAAAGGGGTTGCATCCTCCGGGATGTGTGTAACTCAAGTTTAGAGATATTTTATTCTCTCAAAGGTTGGCAACACGCGCTTCCATAATGATAAAAAAGAGGAAGGGGGCGATCGGGTCGCTCTGGCGGACCGAATATTGTAAATGTTTGGGCGGTGCAAGACTCCCGTTAACTTGGACACATGTGGTGACGATTTGATGCAGTATTTGTATCCATCGTATAAAGCCTGCTCCAAAATGCATTTTTTCTAAGCACTTACCCATGAACGACCAATCTACATGATCATTAACTATTTCAAAATCGATAAAGATAAGAGCCACGTTCTGGCGTGAGTGCCTCGTAAGCTGGAGGACCTCATGGATTAGCAGGATATTCTCTTGTATGTTCTTATTTTCCATGAAGCCTGTTCGGGCGGGGTAGATGATATCCTCCCTTATTGGGATCATCCTGTTCGCAAGGGCTTTGGACAACATTTTGTATGCCACTATAAGCAGTGTGATAGGTCTATAGTTTCTAATGTCCATCTTATCCCCTTTTTTATACAAATGGGTTAGTATTCCCTGCCCCACCCGTTCCCCCATTCCCCCTGTATGATACACTTCTTCGTAGAAGTTCATTAGATCCTGACTCATGAAGTCCCATGTGGTTTCCCAATTTTTTTTTGGGAAGCCATCTATCTGTGGTGCCCTTTCCTCCTTCATTTGAAGAAGTGCAGTCCATATCTCGCATTTAGAGAGCGGGGCAGCCAGAGAGGAGTTATGTTCAGGTGTCAAGGCTTTATTCATGGGCTCTAAGAATTATTTTATCAGTTGATCGTGGCGTAGTGCATCCAATTTGTCTATGTGTGAAGAGAACCGATCTTTGTATAAGTCATATGTTATCTTTGTGCAGCGAGCTGTAGTTATAGCCGAGTTTGATTCCTTAACATTTAGGTCATTGAGAACTTCGATTGTTGTCCTTGAGATTCGTGCTTTTGCATGCTAAAGAAATGAGATTCCATTGCCCACTCAGTAGAAAATCTGGATAACCTTGCCCTTGTCTGGGTTCACTTCGCATAGTCTTGACATCGGATCTGTACATTTTGGTGCAGTAATTTCGCCTTGCTAGCCGAGGGCCTGCCCTTGCTCTCCGCGACTCTTCTTTTGAATGATGGATGTGCTTGATATTGTTCGAATTGAGCTGGCTGGATGCTGAACTGGATTATATTCGCTCGTTTCACGATTTTGCATCAGCATGGTCATAGAACATAATTCTTTTTGGTAAAAAGAAACAAAAGAAATTTCGGTTTTGGATTTTTGACTCGTGATTGGCTACGAATTTGAACATGACTCCAAGGCAAAAGTTGCTTGTATTGTTATTTTACATGACACATTTCTTTTTTCAGATTTTTCTGATAACTTTTTTTTTTTTTTTTTTTTTAATAATTTTTATGTTCGCGTTCGGAGGGTTTTGGGCGCTTGTTCGCGTTCGCCTCCGAACGCGAACAAGGTGCTACGGAGGTCGTACTCACTCCTTGCTTACGAGTACTGGAATCCCCCCCTCCCCTTCCCCCCCCCCCACTCTATTTCTCCCTCATCTGACTTTTCATCTGTTCACACCCGTCCTTGTCTTTTCAATTTCCTTTCTTTGCTTACTCATCCCCCCCCCCCCCCTTTTTTCCTCCTATATTCTCTAAATAGCCTTGATACTTCATTTTATCATCCTCTTGGCTGGAAATAGCTTGTGCAATCTTTTTGCTTTCAATTGATTTGTGATGAATGTGTGCAAAGCATCTCCACGCATGAGAGTTCCTGTTTCTCGCACAATAATTCACCTACCGGATGCTGGTCGTTTGATGTTTGGTTGAATTCCGTATGCGCAAAGTTTTGCACCTGGCCATGACGTTACTCACGGTGGCTTCGCCACACACACACACAAAGTCTACCCACCCAGACAATCTTTTTATAATGTTCTTTTGTTTTCCTAACTCATACGAACACAAGGTTTCCAGTTCTAATCCTTCTTTTTTTGTTTTTTCTAACTTTTGTCTTCCCAACTGAGCACCTTTAAGTAGTGCCCAACAATTTGTCATTCCTGATTTGGAGACCCTGCATCACTCTTAGGGGGGTTAGTCAGTTAGGGATGTATGTCTGCCTTACGGTGACGACAGTTGCTGGTTGGAGCAACTCCCTGGCTCAGTGGGTGGTGGGAACCAACAGTCTGCTAGGTTCACCCGTGATGTGAGTGGGTGATGTGCCGCTCTGTGTTGGATGTGTGGACTGCCTTGTCTGCGCTCCACCGCTGCCTTGCTGCCTGTTCCGCTTGCTTCGCAGGTTGTTCTTGCCAAGCTATGTCCTCGCTGTGTGGTCTGGTCTTGTTGGTGTTGCCTTAAGATTCGCTGCTCCGCTGCGTTGACTCCCATCTGCTGGCCGTGCCTTCCATGTCTGTTGCTTGCATGCCTTGTAGTTTGGTTGCCTTGTTTGTGTTGCCTTATGCATCGCTGCAAGGTTGCCATACTGCTCGTCCGCTCACCCTGCCGTTCCTAGCAGTCGTCTTCGTCGTTATGCAATCAGGTTGCTCGGACAGCGTTGCCTGGTGCTTCGTAGAGTTGCTGCCTGCTGCTTTGTGCATGGCTGCGGAGTTGGTGTTGCTTTGTGCTTCACTGCGCTGTTGCCATGCTGCTTGCCCGCTTGCTCTGTCGTTCCTTGCAGTTGGCGTCATGCACCCATGTTGCCTCTACTGCGTTGCCTGGTGCTCCGCAGGGTCGCTGTCTGCTGCTATGTTCCACTTGGGGACAGTCTGCCTTCAACATGGGTCAACTCGTTCATGCCCGAGCTATCAAATACGAGGATTGCGCAGGTTGTCCAGAGTTCAGCATCCTGACAACTCTATGCAAGTCCGACAAAAAAATCTATCACCATTTTTATTTTTATTTTTTCGCTTTGTGGTTTGTTGCTACTTGTTACTTTGTCTGCTTTGTTGCCTTGTTGCATTGCTGCTTCTCGACTTCCCATCCATTCTTTCTTGCTTTGTACTGTTTCCCTGCCCAACCGACCGACTCCCCCACGCCCTCCAGCCTACGTTCCATGCTGTTGCTTCACCGCACTAGTGGTCCTTGTTGCCGCCTCGTTCATCTGCCTAGCGCTGTTTGTCCCCACGCCCGCCTCCCCCATGCCCTCCACCCTTTGTTCTTCGCTGCGGCTTGTCGTCCAAGTGCCGTGTTCATCTTGACCTTCGCCTCACCATTTTGTTTGAATGGTTGAACTTGCCTTGCTGCTGGGTTGTTTTTTGTTTTTTTTGTTTTCTTTGTTTCATGGCTTTTGAAAGCTGGACACTATTAAGCATTCTTTTCTATGGGCAAACCTGGCTGAGGGCTCTTTCCCTGTGTTGTTTATAAGCACACCTTCCGACGCAACATGCCGCGGCATGGTCACCAGAGCCTCGTACCATAAAAACAAACACACGCAGAGATTCATCTCTTTATGCTTGCAAATGGGTCATCCTCCGTAGCTTTGTTGCTGTCCGTGTGTGTCCTCCCAACACTTGCCAAATTTCGTGCCTCTTTGCCTTCTGAATGCACTTCCCGATGCAAATAGTGGTTGTCCTCTTAGTGTTTGTCTAACATGGGTCGTGCATGTGTCTGTGTGTATGCCTGTGCGGAGTCCGTGGGGCACCGGGCTGTATGGCCTAGTGCCCCCGGACACTACCGTCTTCACCCGAAAATAACGCCCGGGCGTTATTTTCAGTAAATTGGTGGCAACTTCGGTGGGGTCCAGAATTAAAAAAAAAAAAAAAAAAATCAAAAACTTCTGTGAAAACAATATGTTGTCCAGAATTGCAATGCGACCATCTTTTGGCTGAGGGTCACTACAGAATTCCTTAGAAACTCGGAAATAAAAAATAAAAACAAAAATCAAACCAAAATATGCCCCTTCGAAGTCAAAACCCCTTTCAACCCCCTTTAAACACATATATCCCTCCCTCCCCACCCTTTCAAACCCATGTATACTACCTCTACAGGCACTCTGCCCATGGAACATTCAAATATAACGTGCGGGCGTTATATTCGAAGGGGCATTCTATTGAGAAAAGGAGAGTAAAAACGAAAATTCGGGTGACAACAGTAGTCCATCTCATGGGTAGGACACACACACACACATACAATCAGTTTTATGTCTGTTGGCCTTTCTTCTGTTGTCTGTCCTCCCCCTGACTTTTTCTAAGTATGTTTTGTGTGCCCAACCGAGCACCCTTAAGTAGTGCCAAACAGTCGGTGGTTCCTCGTTTGGAGCGCCTACTGCACTCTTATGGGGGCCGCTCAGTTCGGGATGTCTGTGTTGCCTGTAGGTGACGACGAATGGTCGTCGGATTGTCCCCCTGGCTCAGCGGGTGGTGGGAACCAACAGTCTGCGGGGTTCTTTCGTGATGTGAGTAGGTCATGTGC
The DNA here is from genome assembly GCA_003427395.1 of Chara braunii. NCBI lineage: Eukaryota > Viridiplantae > Streptophyta > Charophyceae > Charales > Characeae > Chara > Chara braunii. The sequence continues at coordinate 1,958,749 of BFEA01000079.1, forward strand.
TGTTTTGCTCCGTGTTGGATGTGTAGACTATATTGTCTGCGCTCTGCCACGGTCTTGCTGCCCGTGCCGCTTGCTTTGCAGGTCGTCCTCGCTGCTCTGCCGCCTTGCCGCCTACCCGCGGGTCGTGCCTCCCGTGTCTTTTGCTCGCGTGCCTTGTGGTTTGGTAGCCTTGTGGCGGTGCCTCGTGCTTCGCTGCACGGTTGCTGGCCTGCTTGTCTGTGTGCTCTGTCGGCCTTCAGTGTCCTTTGCGTGCATGCCTTGTATTGGTTGCCTTGTTGGTGGTGCCTTGTGCTTCACTGCACGGTTGCCGAGCTGCTCGTCCGCTTGCCCTGTTGGCCTTCCGCGTCCTTTACTTGCTTGCGTGCTTTGTAGTGTGGTCGCCTTGCTGATGTTGCCTTGCGCTTCACCGCATGGTTGCCGAGCTGCTCGTCCACTTGCCCTGTCGTTCCTTGCAGTCGTCTTTGGTGATAAGCGGTTGGGCTGCCTCTACTGTGTTGCCTGGTGCTCCACAGGGTTGCTGCCCGCTGCTATGTCCCGCTTGGGGACAGTCTGCCTTCAACATGGGTCGAAGGGTTCATGACCCAAACCATCAAATACGGGGATTCCGCAGATTGTCGAGGGTTCAGCCTCCTCATGAGTCGGTGCAACTCCGACAAAACAATCTTTCATCTTTTGTTTTTTTTCGCTGTGTTTTTTTGTGCTGTTTGTTCTTTTGTCTGCCTTGTTGCTTGTTGCCCCCGCCTCATTCTTCTGCCTAGTGCTGTTTGTCTG
>BFEA01000079.1:1965249-1986475 GCA_003427395.1 Chara braunii
GAGAGAGAGAGAGAGAGAGAGAGAGAGAGAGAGAGAGAGAGAGAGAGAGAGAGAGAGAGAGAGAGAGAGAGCGGACCGTTGACGTGTGGAAGGGTGGAGTTCATGTTTTTGGCTGTGCAAGAGCTCCACATTCTAAAACTAGAGATTTTAATTTCGAATTTTGAACTTTGAAGTTTGAACTTCAGTCCAACTTAGTAGATTTCTTGCTTGAATGCATTGTTAAATTGTTTAATTTCTACACTTGAACTTTGAATCTGGTCCATATGGTAGACAACAGAATTTGGCCTTTGTGCCTCAGCTATGACGTAAAGTTGCCGAAGTGAGGAAAGTGAAAATCATGCCACTCCTCATTGTTGAGCGGGTGACGACAAGCTGGCGGGGCGATGGAAGCGACTGCTGAAGGCACTGCAGGGACTCCGTGAGGACGGTGGCGGGGTGAAGGACAAAGGAGGTGCGATGACATGATGCGGGAAGGTAGCGGGTGGAGGCTGGGCGGTCAATGAGGCGACCAGTTGACGTTATGCTTCTTCTGAAGTGGAAGATGGTGCTCATCCAGCTGTAAGAGGAATGGCGGCCACCTTGCTGTGGGAGATACGCGACGTATTGACGCCAATGGTCCTTGACCAATGGTAATAGTTGGCCGGCGCCATGACCAGCCGCTGATTCGTTACCCCCTCAAACAAAATTGAGAGAGATACCCCCAGAGGCTAACGGTCGACGAGATACTCGGTCGAAGGCTGACTCAGCGATATGACTATGCCGATAGTCGGGGGCGTATGTGGGGCCCATTGATGTCGACGGTTCGTGGGTGGTTTGATGGAACGACTGCGCTGACAATCAGGGGCAGACACATGGGATACCGACACCAATGGTCCTTGGCTGATGGAGTGGTCACCTGACATCGTGATTCTTCGAGGCGTTTGCAGGCAAGTTGATGTCAGGTTTTCAGGCGCCACAACTCTTCGAGGTATTCGCAGATAAATCATGACGGGATGCTAGTGGCTGCCTTGGTTGCCCAACTTGGCGCAACGACAAGGGAGAGGGGCGCCATTTGACCGTGCGTTTGGCTGACGTTGAGGCATTCCTGCGTATCTTCCAATGAGGCCATGCTGCTACGATCAATACAGTGTGATTCCTGCTCGTGACGGCGGAGGGGATCCGGCTAACATGAAGAGGGGGAGTAGGTAGGTTTATAGTGTGGGCAGGGGTGCAGGGTGGGGAGTACCACATGTGGGGGAGAGGGCTGGGGACTACGGGCCCTGGACCTCACTGCGTAAGGGCCGAGGCCAGGCAAGAAAGAGGGAGTTGGGAAGTGGCTTCGACGTACGGGTCGACCTGAACTCTGATTGAGCAAGGTCCACGACACAACATCCAACACAGTGAGGGGTTGGAAGGGGTCAACCTGGCTTTCAACCAGTGGTTGGGAGAGTATTGAGCTCAGTCTAAGTTGGGTGACAGGGGTTGTAATCGATGGAAAGGGGGGGGGGGGGGGGGGGGGGGGGGGGGGGGGGGGGGGGGGGGGGGGGGGGGGGGGGGGGGGGGGGGAGTATCGAGAGGGACGACAAATTGGGCTTCATGGAGCTTAGCAGCCCAGCGTATGTGCTCGACCTGCGGTTGACCAGGAATGGCCAGGTCAACTATGCTACATAAAGGGGATGTGTATAACTAAAATGGTAAATGAGATCATTTACCTCCACAACACTTACATCCGCACTCACATGGTGGTGTGTAAGCTACCGGATTGCATGCGAAACTGGTCGAGGGCGGACAGGAAAGCATGGGTGCAGACTCTAGAACCGGCATGGTTGATAGGAAAGGGGCAGTGGAAAGGGGAGTTTGAAGTAGAGGGAGGTACGGTGGTCACCTATCTACCCCATTAGAGGAAGTCGAAGATTGGCTAGTTAAAAAACGAAAGTAGGAGTCCCTCACGTTAGAGGACAAAGGGTGGGCATTCCCCTCCTCGCATGGAAAACGTCGACGGGACGTGAAAAGCAGAGGGTGGAAGAGAGACGATGATGGCCTTGGGTGAAGGTATTCAGGACGACACCGGTGGTGGCAAAATAGGTGCGAGGTCGAGTCAAGGCTTTCTTCGAGAATATTATAAGGTCTTTTGGAGAAGAGCGGGAGTACACAGTACATGATAAACACCTACGTCAATAGTATGCTCGTGGCTACGAGACCGTATACCACCCAAGAGGTAAGGGTCGTCACAAGTGAAACGCCATTCTGTGAACACTGCTTTATGCAAGGCCACTTGGATCGAGATGGGAGATGTCTCTCTAGAGAGGAGACGGACCGGGAGTTGCTGGAGAGAGAATTGCATCGCTCTTCGGACCCGATTCGACAGACGGATGCCCAAGCTGAGTGTGATGCATGGCACATCCTAGAGTCTCTATTCGACTCGCATATCCAGCAAGAGTTGCGCCAAGCTGAAGCTCAAAACTGCTGGTCAGAGACTCAGAGCCGACGTCGACCTCATTGGATGTGAGCACACTTGAGTGAAGGAAACAGAGATGGGGTGGCAAACGGGTAAAGCGCGAAAGGCGAGGTATGGACGAGCCAGAATATGAGCCCATCCAAATTGACGAAGCCCCCTAGTGGTTATTTGGTGAGGAATCTGAGGATGATAACACCACTAGCATCCCCCTGCCCCGCCCCAATCTGTCCGCCATCCCTCGCTCGGCCACCTTCGGGCACATGGAGCCACCAGTGCCTAGGCTAATCACCATATCGTGTTCACAAGCTTTATTGCCCCTCGCCTTGGCCCCTGCCCCCTTCTTCTCCACTTCTACCATACCCTCCTTCAACACCTCAGCTTGCCCTCTGCCTGGCCCCTTTTTCTCCCGGTTCTACCATACTCTCCTTCGACCCCTCAGCTTGCTCTCAAACCCTGCTCTTTGTCCTGCTGTCGTGGGGCCAGGGGCACCCACATTCCCTCCTCGCCTTGCCCCCCCGGTCCTTGTCGTGGACTTGTTGCACTTCCATCGAGCAATCTCGATTGTCACTCGTTCGTGGTTCACGCTCTAGGGGCGGAGGGGAGGTTGGATGAACCGGGACAGGAGCGACCAACAGGGAAAGTTAGTGATCTTAGATCTGCAGAATGCGAGTATGTGATCAGCCTGGGCACCAATGGCCCCACACACTCAAAGATGGTGGAACAAGGGGTGCTGGATAGTCAAAGGGCCGACCCAATGGAATGGATGGACAATGAAGAACATTCGCAAGTGGAAGGGGGGGGCGGGACTTGACCGGGGAACAACAAAACATGATGGTGTAAGGAAGAGGAGCGGACCAACTGCAAAAAGAGGAGGGGCAACAAGACATCACGGTGCGAGATAGGGGAGAGGATCGACTGCAAAAGGAGATTTAAGGGGGAGAGAGGGTTAAGACGAGGGACGAGGCAAGTGAATTAAACAGAGAACAACAAAAACAACCAGTGCAACAGCTGGAGGGGGAGCCTCGATCAGAGCACCTTAGATATAGGGGTTGGGCAAGAGGACACAGGTACCCTAGGCAGAGAACATAATACTGCATCTTCAAGCGAGTGTAGGGAAGGGGCGCGAGCGGCATGAGGTACAGCAAGCGGAGAGGGGGGGGAGCCCGAAGACAAGCTGTGTCAATCGAATACTGCTGTAGGTGAGAGGGCGGGAGGGGGCTGGCTCGGGAAGAGGTGGGAGAGGTGAATTGGAGTATGAGCGGGAGGAGGGAGAAGGAGGAAAGCAATAAGCGGGTGGCGGGCAACAACGCTCAAAGAGCTCCAAGTCAATATGCAAGCTGACACGGTAGGAAGGGATCAGTCGATGTCAGGCCAAGTGTGCGAGAAAAGAGAGAGCACCGACCGACCTGGAATGGGACAAGGAAGAAGCTGGCAACGACGGGACACCCCAGAGAAAGTCGATCAAGGGATGGTGGCTTGACCCCTTCCAATACATCGACATGACAGGAATAGACTCGGGTCAACCTTGGATACCAGTAGGAGCCGGTATGGATGGCGGATATGGGGCAGAGGGATACTAGAGGGAAAAGGGAAAGGGAGCGATCCCTTCCGAGGGGTGGGCGCACATAGAACTGTGAAGGTGCAAGAGCTCAGGTACTGGTAAAGAAGCGCAAGGCTTAGGATCCCCTCCCCACCGCCAAGAAAGCAAGTAGGACAGGCTGGAGATGAGACTCCACGAAGAGACGTGGATGGTCAACGGGGGGCACTCCCCAGCGGGGCTGCAGTGATAGTGGAAGTACGACTAGGAGGGGAGACTGGGGATACAGGCAGGATGCGGCTGAGATACAGGAGGGGAGGACACAGAGGGTGCTAGGGACTGGAGTGCGCAGGAAAGTCGGGGCGGGGAGTCTGAAGGAGACAGTGATGAGGGGCAGAAGCGGTCACAATGGGGATCATCATCATCAGACCGAGATCATGGGGAATCCTTGAGGAGGGAACAAAAGATGGGACACGGCAGCTCCAAGGGTATGGATAGCAAAGGAAAGTATGGCAATAATGACTCCTTAACGGTCCATAGTACAGGTTGGAACTGGGCAAGTGAGAGTGTTAATCAGAGGAATGAAGGAGAGGATAACGTGAGTAAGACAATTGGGGAGGCAAGAGGGATGCAAACGAACGAAGGGCAGTCAAGTGCGAAGGGTACTGAGGGGAATGAGGGTGGTGACGCTATGAGTGATGATGATGTGGGAAAGCGAGTTGGGAAGGATAGTGGGGGGCAGGCAAACGAGAAGCGGGAGGGGAAAGTTTCTTAGATTCATCAGACTGGGCAGCGGTTATGCGGTGATCATCTTCCTCCTCTCTGCCGTCCCGAAGATGCGGGTACTCCGGAGCTCAGCTCCCTTGGGGCTACGCGGATAAGTTTCTCCAGAATCAATTGGCCACCAGCGCGGCCATGGGACTTTCATATCGCCCATGATATTACTATGTCGATCACTAGGAGCATTAATGCCAAGCTTCCATTTGAAGAGTACATAGGGAGCGTCAACTTTTGGGAAGGGAAGGTGTGGTGGGAGAAACGGGGGAACTGAGGTGTTGCGTTTTCTTCTCTTTTCTTCTCTTTTGGGTGGACCCTGAGGATCAAAACACCCTCTCTAAAGCTAAAATAGCAACTTGGTGGAGTAATAAGAGTAGGAAATGTATGGCGGTTAGGATTAGAGAATGGCTAGAGGGAGAAAGCTCTACAGGCTTTAAGTAACTTGGAATATCAAGGGCATGGGTCTCAGATCGCTAGACCCCAAAAGGAGGGAGCTAATGGCCTTTGTTAAACTGCTAAGGAAAGGTGGCCTGCAGGAACGGGAGTAGGTGAAGAGGAGGGGGAGAGGATCCTGCTGGTGGTGTATAGGGAGGAGGGGGAGCTAGCTGCAGGGACGCATGATGCTATGGACTGGGCAGTGAAGTCGGGAGTCAATGGACTGCCTTCTTCCCCCGAACATAACACATACGCGTTGTAAACGAATACAACACATATGTTGCGTTTTATTCCTTTAATCCGCATATGCATTGCATTCGAGGGCAGTGCAGCAACTTTTTGGACAGTAGGCTCAGTTCTGGTCCATGGCCCAGGGCATTACACACAAAAAATGTGGTGTCGTATCTTTCCATGTTCTGGCCGAAGATTCATCCCCCTTTTGCCATTTGAGGCCTCAAACTCAATCTCTCGGGCAGATACACGGATCTACTAGATCTTCTTGCAGATCCTAAATTCTTAATATATTGCTACGAGACTATCAAGAGTAAGCCTACCGCATGACTCCTGGAAAGGCGCGAAGCGCTCTTGATGGACTTACCGACCAACATTGTTAGAGGCCGCTTCATCTTCGAATAAGCGTTTTTTTTTCCGAAAACTTGAATACAACGCATATGCGTGATGTTCGGGAAGACGGTAGGTAGCCCATTGGAGGGGCTGGATATGATGGGCTACCTCCCAGATGCAGAATTGACCCATCTACTTTGAAAACTGTAGGAGTCTGTAAGGGGGGCAAGCACAGCGATGAAGTCCACCTCCCCTTCTGGTTGAGCAAGACCAGAAGAGAATGAGTACTGGATCCTCAGGAGTGGCACCTTCCCCCCCAAAATCATAACAAGCGAAGTATCCTGCCGCAGCAAATCACCACGAAGCCATCGGTCCCTGCTCCCAAGTCTGAATGTACCAGAGGAAATCAGAGATAGATGGCCTGAAAGAGAATGGGTCCCTCAGGCGCTGATCCTCAGATGGAATGTTGGGAGGTGGCAGGAGCAGTGTGCGATCACAAAGTCCCTGCCTGACCAGAGACATGCAGGCCTGCTATGGCAAATACACCATTTGGCAGTTCCAATGGCACAATGGATGGCAGCAAAGAGTCGGCATAAGCAGGAGTGCAGCTTGGCTCAGGGATGCGGTCAGATCGGATCAATTCCCCACCTGTTCTTACACTGCCCTGCAATTGTGGACTTTTTGAGGTGGTGGTCACCAGTAATGACAGAACCACCCCCATGCATGCTAAACGAGGAGGATGGTGCACAGATCTTCTTAGGGACCCGAACAGCAGTGAACAGGGAAGATAAACAAAAGCTTTATGTGGCCGAGGTGGTGAGAGGGGCGGTGCTCTGGAACATTTAGACACTGAGGAGTGAGCGTATCTTCCAGGGCAAGGAGGTGTGACTATGCAAGGTGTAAGAGGCAAGGCCCTGACAGAAAAGGGTAGTGCTGCTAACTGACCTGGCCAGACAGAAGCAGTCGCAGAATGGTTGTAAGAAGTTTTGAGAATGTGGGAGGAATACCCAACCCTGGTGAAAAAGGATTTGGTGACAGGTCCTTTTGGCTTTGGCTCCTTGCTAATTTGGAGAACCAGGTACGTGTTGTGGTAGCACCTTAGTGTGTAATTGTTAGTCAGGGGCTCAGTAGGTTAGAATAGGCAGCCCGTGTAGATGTAATATAGGTAGGGGGATGAGGCCGGCCGTGATAGAGCAGGGTAGAGATAGCTGATCTCATTCAAAAAAAAAAGAAAAAAAAAAGGCTGTTGTCTTCTATGAAGCACCTATGGAAAAGAGAGAAACCTGAAGGTGGTAGTGCTGAAATGATTTTGAGAAGATAGTTCTAAGCAAAGGGACGGAAAAAGATATGCACAAAAATGAGAAACTTGGGGACTGAAAGGGCATGCGGGCAAAGTGAGTAGCCATGGGAAACAGTAGTAAGGCCTGGCAGGAGGAAGGGTATCCGCGGGAACAAGGTCCCCCTCCCCGAGCATACATAATGAGCGTCTGGGTACACAGTCCTGTTTCCTGGCCATTATATATGCTCGGGGAAAGGATGCCTTGTAGGTGACCATGGAACCCTTCCCAGCCCCGCCCCCCGTACACGTCTCGGGCGGTGGGGGTATCTCTCTCTCTCTTCTCAAACAAAATTGTTGACTGCTTGCCGGGGATGAGCAACCGGACTGATGCCCTCATAATAGAAAGTGCCTAAGTGGTTTTCAAAGAAGAAAAAAAAGAAAAACAGAAAAAGAAAAAGAAAAAGTTGCTCAAACTCTAACTTTCTTTTGGGTGCCTTTCTTTATCTTCTGGCTAAGATCAATCATCAAGTGCAGCATCTGTTGCTTGAAGTTCAATGTTCCATGAACTTCAATGGTCATTGAACTTGATTCAGTTGGAACTTGAAACTTTGGCCATTGTTCTGCCCGGTCCCTGCTCTATGGGATCTCCTTGTCTGGCATCCCTGGTAACAGTGGACCGATCCAAACGGTCCACGTGCACAAATGTCTGGAGGTCCCAATCATGTCCGGAACACCAAGAAGGTCCAGAACAGTGCAAGCATAGATCCGGCTGGACGTTCCGGTATGTCTGGTGTTTGGGTCCAGAGTAACCATGAATACTATACAACCTGGTTATCTAAGGCCATTCAAAATCCCAATCTAGCCGATCAAGAGAACTGTAGTACTGCAACAGCTGCTGTGCTAATTTGCTAATCTGCTTAGCCTGTCCGTTAGTCTCAAAGTGATTACATTATGTCGTTTCGAGTTCTGAACCAAGCTTCACTGCGAGGTTCTGCCGCTGTTCAGCTGTGAACCTAACATCTCTGCCGCTCACAATGCTCGTCCGTAATCCAAATTGTTTAATCCTGTTGTTTTCAGATTCAGTAATTCCTAACTCAGTCTTGGCATTAGAAAGTTGTGGTATGGATCTGGCAAACTTAGAGAATCTGTCAATAATAACCAGAATCTTATTTGTTCCCATTACTTATCACTAGCATATCCATGAAGTCCATAGCCAGAGACTAGCCTGGTCCTTCGGGAATGGGACAGCGGCACAGAAGCTACCACCGAGCTCCGTTTGTTGGAGACTCTCAAGTACATAAATGTTTGGGCTGTTACGCCTCATTAAGGTCACCATGGTATCCTACAACCTCAATGTGCTCCTAATGAGCTGTCTCAGGTCCCCACCCGAACATGTCATGAATTTGTTGGCCAGTGAGGCTAACAACAGAAGCACAACCTTGCTTCTCATAGCAGCAAAGCGTTGCAGTTAGGTCCGACACACTAGCGTTCTTCAAAGCCGCCTCTAACTGCAAAGCTTTGCTGCAATGAAAAGCCAGGTCGTTCTTTTGTATATTGGCCTCACTGGCCAACAAATTCCTGAGATTTTCTGGTAGGGACCTAAGGTAGCTCATAGAGCACATAGAGGCCGTTGGGTACCATAGGGACCTTAATGAGGCGTTCCACCTTCCCGGTAACAGTCCGGACATTAATGTACTTGTGAGTCTCCAACAAACAAAGCTCGTCTGTAGCCTTCTGTGCCTCTGTCCAGTCCAGGAACCGCTTCTCTACAAGGTGGACAACACTCTCTAAGATCTGGGTCCTAGTCCAGGCCACAAAATCTCTCCCAAATCCTGCCGTCATCACCACTCCGTTCAGCCATGCTGCTGCAGAGCCTTGCAGGAATGATGCAGCCACAACAACTTTTTTCTCCAGCTGAGTCTCCACCATCCTCACAAACTCTCGGACCATCCTCAACCAGGTATCCAGGATTTCACATTTCATTTTCTCGTGAAAACGCTCCGGCTTATCCAACGCAGTTTCGAGGACTGGGGGATATGACAGCAGTGAAGGGCCTGTGGCAACCAACGCTGGGCATAGCCCTGTTGAGGCCTGTTTGGGACTGAAGAAGTCTGCACCACGGTGTATGATGCAGCCGTGGGTAGGATTAGGAGCTAGACGCATCCGGTCAGGAAAGAGACGGCGTTTTCCTATGTACTGCGTTGAATAAGAGTGCACATACCAGGGCTCGAAGAGCAGGAACCAGACCCCGAAGTGGCAACAGCACCTGAAGCGCAATCTGCGTTCTTGTCCAACCTGACAGTTGGAATCCCATTTTGACAGCCGGTATGACCAAGGCATGCCAAACGAATACCCCGTTGGTCTCTGCTGTACCAATGGGACTGCACGGAGATGTCACAATCGTCGCCAGGACTGTTGTCCTTGCTAGAAGTTGGTTCAACTTGGACTTGATATACTCAACTTGTTCTGTTGGACATAGTACAAGGGATTACAAAGTTTTCTCTTTCTCTGGTGTGCTTGTTGCTGCAGCCCAAGTTCCTAACTTCCCCCGCTGTTTGCACGTGCCTCTTTTCTACGTTGTGCTTCCTATACCATTCTTGCTTGTCTAAGTTCCTCTTCTAACCACTGTACACGAAGGTCCATTGCAGACTGATCGGAACGGTTGCTTGCAGATTGACTAGACACGACTGGGCTGGTTACTGATGAAGCAGCGGACTTCGAACTCGGTTTTGCTGAAGATTCAGTCATTCCAGATCTTCCCCTCCGCCCCCTCACTTGCCTTTCCCCACCATCAGGTAGGTTGGAGAAAACAGATGGGACTTCAGCTGTATAGCTCTGCGATATCCTCCTTCCCTCCAACTGTTCGGCCCATAAAAGCTATATCCTATTCCAACCTTCCACCGTTCAGTAGTTAACTGGGTGTAAATTTGACTGTGAATACCTAGGATGACTCGAACAAGTTTCAACGGTCCTGCTATACATACATACAAGGCCCTAGCAACAAACATGCTTTTTGACAGCTAAAGACGAACAATCGAAAAGTAATTAGCCTGGTTAGATTGCAGATCAAGTTTACAGTGTCGGTTAGAACATATGAACCTCACGGTGTCTGTTAGAACATACAATCGGCCAGTCCTACGGTCTAAATCAAAATCAACAGCTAATGCTAGAAAACAAAAACATGACTGTAGTTAACAGGAAGTTCAAAGGAGAAATTAATTGGCATCTAATTCTGTTTACGGTCACGAAGTTCCATTTCCCACCTCCTTACCCGACAACTAAGCGTTTGGTGTGAGACCAATGTGTCTTACAGTCAGTGGCCCGCCCTGGTGCACAAACAGGCAAGCATGGGGGGCTAGAACCCATCAAGAATTATTTTCAGTCGCAAACACGAGGACTCAGTCATCACACTTCCTTTTCATACAGCGCGAACTAATGACGACTTTCTTTTCATACAGTGCAAACTAAAGATGATATGTCTGCACATGCACGCGTGACTAAATCCCACAACATGTGCTTCTTCCATTCAAGCTCCTTCCGCCACCCTTCTCCCAAGAGATGTGCCAGAATAAGGCAGCCTGTCAAGGTAGTGCCCGCTCACAACTCACGAAGAGAGGACTCTCAAGTGAAGCAGGATCTGCTGCCCCATTGTGTGCCCGTCAGGTTTGATAAGCTGCTCCTAAATCCCTTCTTCATTACTACCGATAAATAGGATGGGATTAGAAAGGAATAATCCTCTCCAAAACAGCAGTTTACCTCCCCAATCCTCGTACTACTGAACTAGTACGACAATCCGGGCATTACCATCACTACTTTGACCCTTTCTAACGTCCAGGAGAACAACACTTTAGCCTCCATGACGTACTACTGAACTAGTACGATGATCCAGGTTACCGTACGGGCTAACAATACTTCAGCCTCCATGACTTCGAGATCCAATCTTCCTGCTCTTTCTTTCTACCTCCTTGTCGGCGGGACTCGCGTGTGCGCTCAATCCTGCCTGCAGTAGTTGTCGCAGTCTCTGCTATGGCCACAGTATCGTTCTCACTCTTTCTCTTGGGGGTCTCTTTATCCTGCGTCCCACGGCTAAATGAACTACCATTCAAGATTGAGCCAGCAGTTCGCAGAAGAGGAAATAGCAGGACCAGCAGTGGAGCTGCTGTGCTCTTCTGTGTGACAAACACTGCATTCTTCGCGCTACTTTGTTTCTAACTCATTGCTGTCTTCCACTTTTCCCCCTATGCATCCCTGCCGTGCGACTCCACTCTGTGCTCCAGTGCAAGGATAACTTAATGTTGCCTACTGCTGGTGAGTAGTACGAGATGATTAGGACAATCGAACGAGCAGCACTATAACTACCTTACACTTCTGATCAGTTCCATAAAAGACAGTGAAGAACTGCACAGCCTGGATATCGTTCTGATTAGTCTTTGGATTGACCCTGGGACGAACAGAAAACGTCAGTCCTATCCTAACAACTAGTCAAAATAAGGCCGCAATTACTGAAAATAGACAATACGGCGAGCAAAAATTGACACATTATACAAGCAATCATACATTTTGAACCTACCCCCTTAGGTAAGGCTATCGCTGGAACCAAGAGCGTGACTTACAAGGAAAGGACCTACCCCAATACAAACCAGTAGGCGGCCAGCCCGATCAAGATCAATCTGAAGTTGGAAATAAGCTGGCTTTCCCTTAGACCACCAGCGCATGCCATACATCTGCCGGGAATCCATTTCAGAGGCTGAAATGCGACGGCCGCCGCTGATGTATTTTATCGACGGGGCGCCACCTCTGACTTTTTCGGAGTAGGCTGGGGCCATGTACTAGCAGTTTAATGCACATCACAAAATACTCAGAGACGCAACAGCTCCACTTCCCACAGAATTCTTTTACTTCGCTCTTCAAAGTACTTCCCTCGGGAATAGTCTAACGTCGCAACAGGACAACGGGCCACCAAACTGGAAGTCTTTATAATTCTTGCTGAGGCTTCGTGTGATCAGCTCATGCATGAATGAACTGTGTCCACATCTCGAGCTGTACATCATCCCTGGGCACTTCCCATACACCACCCTTCACCTACGTGATGCGCCAAAAAAAAGGTACTCTCAAGGAAGCGCGGATTCACACCTCACAATGAGACAACACTAGAGTACAACGGCCTTCCTCACAATAAGAAGAGTATGGACGGTAGATGAGGTTATAGATACTTTCTTGATGTTGCCATAACCACAGGTTACCCCACCAGCTGTTGATGATTCATTCATGTGATGACCAGTCCAGGCAACCGAACCACCGATGAGATAATGCCACCAACCACAAGCGCCACCACATTGCCAGATATTCTAGGTAACTTCCGCTCATCCACTCTCTACCCAATGGATGAGTGTCCCAGCCTGCCAAAAAATTAACATACTGGCTGTAGACACTAGCTGACACCACAAGAGTGTCAAAGAACCCATTCTTATACCGAAATGCAAAGAACCAGGCATATGAGAGCACAACAATTTTGAGATGGCTGTAGACACCCACTGACACCACGAAACCCAACTCCCCATCTATAATGGTGAGTGTCAAAGAACCCACGCCCATACCAAAATGCAAAGAACCATGATATGAGAGCACACAATTTCTGAGATGCGATCAGATCAATCCAAGAACACGAGCACTGATAATGAAAGCCCCCTTCGCTCTTCTGAACAATTAACACAACAACATAGCGGCCCTAGATAAGGTGTTTCCGCCTGCACTGCTGTCTAGCTCAGAAAGCCAAAAAATCTACACACACTAGCCTACTACCTCTCACTCTCTCTCCACTCTCCTCAGAAAGCCAAAAAATCTACACACACTAGCCAACTACCTCTCACTCTCTCCCCACTCTCCTCCCACCATATCTTGCTGAGGAGTCCAATCACAAAGGTACTCCCTGGCCATGCACCCGGTATCTGTCTGTCCCCACTGCTGCCCTCCTCCCCTGACCTTCCCTGACCACTAACCACCACCTACCCTGCACATCGCCACACAAACCCAGCTATGGGAGCACACATGTGAGCGGCTACCGCTATACACCTCTTCCCTTTTCAGGCGCTCTGTCAATGCCGCTGCCCAACGTGTTTGTTGCCTCAGTCTGCCTGCCAGTCCCCACTGACCTGGATCCTGGCCCAGGTACCTGCCCGGTCTAGGTCCTGACTGGAGGCCTAGCGGGTAGTTACCTCGGTGGTCTGCATAGGGGGCTAGTTTATGTCAGGCCACAGCCTTGTCTTAAGGCCAGCCTGGATTCGCCTGGCGGTCTTCGTTTACGTTTGCTCGAGTCCTAAAGGACTTGCACATGCCCGTTTTGACCTGGGGAGGGCAGCCTCTGGATGAGTCAGCCAATCTGGACAGGTGAGGTGCCACAATTTTTTTCTTTTCTTTTTTTGGAAAAAAATTATGATTGCATTTACAAAAGTAACAAAACCGACACCGGAGCGCAGCAACTAACCTTGTTCCCAACATTAGTTTATTGTTCTTGCCAACTTCTTGGAGCTCCCTAGCCGTTATCTGTACGTGAGCGCTCATTTTCACTCCATTGTGAGTGGTGAAATGCTGTCCAACTGATTGCTGGATTGCACCCTTGAAAGTTGAAAGTTGAAACCCACATCATCTTCCTTCCATCTCCTACTTTCTTCTCCAGCGGCATGTTTTGATGGAACCTTTCTTCTTCATCACCATCTTCTTCCTCCTCCCTAGACACAACCCACTGTGACGTATCACCTCAACTTCACCACACCATCATTGGCATTTCATTCCGCACCACATCACCATTGGCATGCCAACAGTCCCATGCCACATCAAGAGTGCCACATTTACTGTCTAGTGCCATGTCATCAGTCTGGTACCACATTTTCACTCACTACATCAGCAATCCAATACCCCATCACCACTCCGCTGCCACAACAGAAGTGCCACATCAACAAGGCCATCTGCTGCCATTGACAGGCAGTTCCTATGCAGAATGCTCCGGCCTCATGGCTGGCAGCAAGAAGGAGAAGGATTTGAGCAACCTGCCGGAAGCTAAGGGTACGTCTCTGGCTCTTGAACAAAAACAGGGTGCGTCTTCTCAAGACCATCAGCTGATATGGCTCCTCAGCTTGCGCAGATGCAACTAAAAATGCCCGACGTAGCTGAGAGCAAGAAAGCATCAAAAGAAGGAATATGAACGCATAAGCAATGAGGAAGCTGCTGCAAAGCCGAGGGCCAATGAGATTTGGTAGCTGCTATGGGAAGAACACCAGAAGGAACAGAGGTCAGAGTGGAAGCTTCTTTTTTGGCAGCAGCAGGGCGTGCTCGTGCAGTTCTACCAAAGGTGACGATGGAAGCAGAGAGGCACTCCGTTGTGGGCGCTCAGCTGTGTTCTATTGTAGGTATCATGTTTGCAGCAGATTCAGACCTGCGGGCTGTGGCAAGTGGCCATTCACGACCGAAGCCTACTATTGGGTCGGTTTGAAGGCAGCCATGCCGAGCTCACTCGGGCTGCCAACGATCTGTGCCGTTGAGTGCAAGACATCGAGTTCAAGCCACTGTCCATAGCCAGCTCTTCATCATCTCAAGTGGCTGATCGACATCACGGCCATAGAAAGTCAGTTGGATAAATCTTACCAAAGGGTTGACCGCAGTCCAGCCAGGACTTACTCAGCATTGATCGACAAACAGTCTGCACATATCTGCACATCTTGGGATCATTTCAGACAGACCTCACGTAGCTGCAGCAGACTGCTGCTGTGGCAGCAGCAGTCCTGCTCATCCAGTTACAGTACCTATAAGCTTCCCAGCAGGACAATATCACAGAGCAATCTGGTTCGGCCGTGGCATATTCAGCTTGGCCTTGGTTTTGCACAAAGTCCCGGAGGAGTACCGTGTTGCATTCCTGTACCTCAAGTTAGCTGGCGCTTGTCAGGCTTGGTTCCATAACCTCACTTGGCAGCACAATGTCGATTTGCCTACCTGCATAATGAAGTCATGTGGGGCGATCTGCCAGCAATCTTGAAGGTTGAGGACCCAAAAAGGTTTCAGCGAGAAAGATCTTCATAATCGAACAAGCTAATCAGCCTTCACGCCACTGGATCATAGAACTTCATCAATTGGCTGGTACTCCTGAACTGGAGCTCCTCGAGATTGGCTCTTGACTTCTCTCTGAGTCTGGCAAGGATGCACACAAAGGTTCTTAGGCTATCAAGGCAACATTGCTGGCAGCAACCGTCATCACCGATGTCACCCTGGACCCCACCCTTCCAACCGATGTCACCATGTACACATCTGGCTATGGGACGCGGGTGGTGCTCGAGCAGCATGACAACAAGGCTTTCCACCCCATCAAGTTTCTCATGAGGAAAGCACTGCCCCTCGCTCTGATCAATAACCCGAGGAAGTAGTTTTGCCTTCGTAACTGTGATTGAAGAGTTCGCAACTCTCCCTCTTCGGGTGCCACAAATTTCAGCACACTGGTCCCCTTATACAACACAAGATACACAACAATACTTTGTATGGCCTTGGACATCAGCAAACCCATGCAATGTTGGATAGATTTGCCAATATATGGTCGAGGCGACGAGGAGACTAAATCTTTGAGCTGCAGTCTATCAAACTTTTGCACTTCAGAAGGATCAGCAGCCCCATTTATGGGGATACCATATTGGTTTTCATGACATCTGCACACAATGTTCGCCACCCACGCCTCCAGTGTTGTGTTTTCGGCGAACTTTTCGCATCCAAGATGAGTTTCTTCTTCTTCGCTCATCGAGCAGGAATTGTGGTCTATTCCTGGTGATTGAGCCTTCCTACTAGGCTATTCGAGGAGTACCGCGGCGTAAACCTCGCAGGTAATCTCCACATTCACCCCAGCATGGCTCACCTTCCATAACACTTTTTCTGTCCGGCCTTAGTGACTGACGTGATGGAGCATTGTTACTACGGTCCGTATAGCGAGTTGTGGCCTCTTCCGATTCCGCCTGGGCATCACCGGGCCATTTCTCGTAACCGGATGGTTCACCACAGCATCTTCACTGCTGTCAACTGTCTGAACAAGTATTCACGCTTCTTGCCTTACAAGTTGCAAGTACCACTTCAATGCCGAGGAGTTGGTAAGACTTCATGATCAAGGCTTATCTCCCTGAAGGGATCCCAAGAACACTGTCTGCAACCACGTCACATTATGTCCAGCTTTCAGACAACCCTTGTGTAGTGTGGTGCTTCCGTTCGTAAGCTGAGTATGACCCATTTGAACCAACATCCTCAAACTACCGACAAGATGGAGAGGGCTCTCACCAGACACTCAGGTTATCCTTCGAACTGTCAACCACCTTGGCCAGAGGGATTGGGAGCAATGACTCAATAACACCATATCCCCGCATGATCTGCATATTGCCATTAGAGCCTGAGTGTGATGTTCCCAGCCCACTGATTCCCTCATTCCACGTCAAGGTGAGGCAGATTTGCTCAGATTTCTGAACCTGATTCCAAAAGCCTAAGATAAGGTGATGAGGGCCCAGCTTCACATGGAACAGCAGGCAAATCGCCATCGGTTACCTTGTTCGTTCTCTGAGGGTGTCCTCCTTTGCATATCAGCCGAGGACTTCGGTTAGAAGCAAACTATAACTTGCGAACTCCCCAAACGGCTCCGCCCATGGAGGATCTTGTTTCCCAAGGATAGCAAAAGCCCTTCATTTGTGCTGGAGGTTCCGCATTGCATGCACATTCATCCGGTCTTCCATGCGTCAAAGCTTTTACTGTTGCATCGATGCCAAGAGCGATTCTTTTATAGACCAGCGTTTCCCAGGAGCCTCCTCTGTAGACAGTTTTAAGTAGGTGGTAGAGCAAGCCTACAAGGTTCACATCCCATATTGTGACCTCAGGCAATCACTGGCAGCCTCGCAGGTTCCACCTGCCCACCTGAGTTTTCGGTGCCTTCTTAAGGTTGGGGACGGGGGACTGTGTGGTGGCATTTCCGTGCCTACCACACTCAGCTGAGATCCAAGGCATACTCTAAGGTTGCCCCATGGTTGCCCGGTCTTACTTTTGGGTCTTGGAGCAACCTGCACAGCAGGTTAGATAGAGGGACCAGGATCCTGTTTTCTTTATTTTAAACCACCAGTTCAGCCGGGTAAAAACAAGGCTCTTTCCGGTGGACATGGAACGACCCTGCCACTTCAGCGTAACGGATTCCAAGGGGTTCACCGCGTGGTGTGCAAAACTGTGAGTAGGCAATTTTTAATTCTGATTTCTGAGCACAAAAAATTCCAAAAGAAATAATGCAGTGTTAGTAAGTAATTACTAAATAACCAAAAAAACAAAATGGTTTGACCCACGGCAAATATCGTTGCCAAACCAAAAGCATATTTCTATGAAAGCCGGTATGACTTGGTGTGACGTCTCAGGCCCAGGAGGTGGTCTTTATTGGTTCATTCAATTAGGGTTGTGCGACACAACAGCCCTCGGCGGGCCTCAGGATCCGCTAAAAACGGGCTAGGTCACCCTAAGTGAAGTAGGCCTAAGGGAAATGTAGCCGGGCCAGAGAAAGGCCAGCAGGCATTTTTCTGGGCCTTAGAGCAGGCGCCAGCCCTGTAACTAACCAGTAGGCCCAACCTCCAGTTAGTTACAGAGGCTGGGAACAGCACTCAGCCCCAGTAGGGTGCAGGCACTGCCTGGCAGGCGTGGACTATAATGGAAGAAAAAGGGCCGTCTGCTGTACGTAGACGAGGATGGGAATCAGCAGAAGTTAACAGTATTCCAGCCATGGACTGCTTAGAGCAGATTGCTACTTGGAAGGCTAAGTAAGGTGGCCCATCATAGGAACCAGCACGAGGTCGATGAAAGATCAAGAACCGATGGGAATCAGCAGAAGTTAACAGTATACCAGCCATGGACTGCTTAGAGCAGATTGCTACTTAAACTAATTAAGTAGGCCCGTCATAGGAACCAGCACGAGGTCAACGAAAGACCAAGAACCCTAGATTACCAGGATGAGGAAGGGAGGGGATTGACAAGAAGGTTTGGGAAGACCAGTAATATACGGGTAAATGTACGAAATGTTGGTGAAAGAGGACACATAAAGAAATGCTGGTAAAAGAACAATCCACGAGGCCAAACCAACCAGTGGAAAGTGTGAACCCTTTTGCAAAGTCAGTAGAGGTAGTAGTCCCAGCCCGGCTAGACACTCCCTCAACCTCTCCGAGTAAGATGGTGTACCCCTCACTCATTGTCTAACCAGGAGATGCTGTATTCTTGCAACGTGACCGAATCCCTAGAAAGGCTAGAGGAAGAACTGTCACAGAAAGATTTCACAACTTCTTAGGTAACAACGGCAAAGGGTCCTAAAGGATACAAGACACCTGATGGAAGGACAGTCTATCTGAAGACGCATCCACTGCATAAGACGTGACATTCCTATGGGTGCTTGTATGCTAAAAAATTATCACAGGCAGAACCAAGAAACAATGTATGTTTTAAGTGTCTGTGTCTCTAAAGGGGCAGGACATAGAAAACCCTATAGAGATAGCAAGAGTCGTCACAAAGTACCCAGACCTGCACATTACCCAAGGGAGGAAAACATCGAAAGCCTGATTTTTTATTTTTCTTTTGTTCTCTCTCAAAAGGCAGGATCTATAGTACGTCTTCCGTGGAGTTAGACGAGCTCTGTGAGCAACTAAAGATAACTGATAAGGGTTCGATTAGGCTAAGTACTTCACCTCACTGGTCACCTGTTCTCTTTGTGCCGAGGAAGGAATTGGCACTGATGATAGGGGCCTCAAGGCCATCACAGTGCTAGCCTTTACCTAGGAATTGGCATTGACGATAGGGGCCTCAAGGCCATCACAGTGCTAACCTTTACCTAGGATTAATGACCTCTTGCATAGAGCGCAGGGCTACAAATACTTTCAGCAAGATAGATCTGAAGTTTGTTGTGATGTGTTTTGGGCTAGGTAATGCACCTGGTATGTTCCAGCATTTCATGACTACATAGATAAGCTCATAATCGTCTATCAGTGATATCCCTATCTTTAGTGAGTCTTTGGAGAAAACATTTAGATATGGTACAAAACCTCCTACAGAAACACAAGTAAAAGATAGCATAAAGAAAAGTAAGTGTGGTCATACTAAGATCTTTCTTGGGGATGGCCAGCTACTAGAGATCATTCGTAAAGAATTACAGCAGTATAGCTGCCCCCTTGACTGATCTCTCTCGGCCTGATACCCCTTGGGACTGGAGTACAGAAGTGAATGGGCTTTCAAGGAATTGAAGTCTGCTCTTATGCAACATGATCCTAGTTAACACGGGATAGGTGCAGTACTACAGCATGTAGAAAGAAGAAAGTTAAGACTGGTTGCGGCAGAAGCTGGCAAACCCCAACCTATGAGCACATGCTGTTCAAACACCGGAAACACTATCTCCGAGACAAACATCAAGACTGACCATAAGACACTACACTGGATAAGGAATGAGACCACACCGTCCGATGTACTCAAAAGATGGATACAGTCCATAAACATGTATGACTTCACATTGCACGTAGAAGGACAATATAATGTCGTAGCTACTGCATCATTGTCAAGGAGAGAAGACTTCCTGAGTGCGTTGGTTACTGAGTTTGAGTTAGGAGGGCATGTAAGTCAGCAGGCGGTAGTCTCACCAGGAAGGCAATGTTCTTAAGGAAATCAGCCCAACTAACTACAAAGGGTTCACTACACATGATAGCAAGGGGTGTGAGGACTTCAGGGTGGTGGAAGGTTTGAACAAAGGAAGGACAATTTGAAGTGAACCCAAAGAAGTGCGTATGGGCCAAACACAAAGTTTCATCCCTCGGCCATATGATAGATGGAGTTGGCTTATGTCAGAAGGCAAGAAGATAGTGACTATCAGGAACCGACCCTCGTTCAAGACCCTCACCTAGCTGAGGTCTTTTCTAGGTATTACAGAAAAGCTGAATGAATTTCTTCCACTATATGGCGCAAACTGTTGAAAACGGACCCGGTATGGCTTTCGGATTGAGATTGCACACTCGCATTCAAGAAATTGAATCCGCACTCCATCAAACACATCACCAGTGAAGATAAGATGCGGGCTGGTTTCTTTCCCATCCACTAGAAATCAGATCGCATCTTACTTAGTAGACGGTTGCCTAATATCGCGTGTTAGAAAGAAAGCGGCAAGCCACTCACTTTGCGTCTACTTTCAATTCTAATTTGCTGGATTGATCGATGCTGAGGCTTTCTTTTACGTATGTATTGTATGGTCAATCTTGTGACCTCTCCCTACCGTTTGTAGTTATAGCTGACGCTAGCCAGTAACGGATAGGATTCATATTGCAGAAAGATGATGGTTGTGTGTTCCCACTGGTATAGTTTATGTCCAAGTGCTTTACCTATTGTTTGCGGATTTCATTGAGACGCCATTAGACTCCCAGCATTGTTCTTTTCGGTGATACGGGTGATGACGTGTACAGTTGCAGTCTGCAAACTCCACACTTTTTTGAGAAAATGTTGTCCTTCTGATCTGATTGCTGTGGATGCTGATTGTGAGTCTGCTACATATTCTATGTATGTATGTATTCAGACAGACCCTCTCTCTCTCTCTCTCTCTCTCTCTCTCTCTCTCTCTCTCTCTCCTCACCCCCCCCCCCCCCCCCCCCACCCCCCAAAGCTCGACTGCACAATAGACAGCCACACTTCCTCACATCTCTCACTCTCTCTTTGTGAGTAGAGTAGCATTGTGCAAAGATGCCACAAATAGATTGAGAAATGATCCATTTCAGATCACAGGGGGACATAGCACTTTCTCTCTCTTTCTCCATTGCGCAAGGATGACACGCATAGATTAAGAAATGATTCTTTTTAGATTGGTGAGACAGAGAGTACTCTCTCTCTCTCACACACACTGTCTCTCGCTCCCCCTCACGTAAAACACAAAGCACGATTGTGTTGTGCAAGGTTGACACACGTATTGACAAATTGTTTTTCCAACTAAACTTTGTCTGCGTGTGCATACCTGATGATTGTGTGTATGCGCTCCGATCACTTTTTTTTTCACCAAGACAGAGTGGCGAATCTCGCCAGGGAGTCCGCGATGTGATGTTATGCTGTGACGCGGAGTTAGTTTGGGGGGGACGAGGCGGTGCATTGCAGGTCGGGTGTTTTGGGGAAGGGGGGGGGGGGGGGGGGG
>BFEA01000079.1:1990485-2002477 GCA_003427395.1 Chara braunii
GGGTAGCGGGCGGGTGGGTGATTATATGGACAGTGGATGATGATGATGATGGAGGATGACATCGTGATGATGGCGACGACGATGACGCCGACGCCGACGAAGGATTACGTCATGATGATGGTGACGACGATGACGACGACCGCGACGGCGATGACCATGATGACAACGACGACGACGATGACGACGGTGATGATGATGATGAGGGTGATGATGATGAAGACGATGATGACGACGACGATGGCGATGATGAGAATGACGATGATGATGATGACGATGCATCCCCATGTGCCTTAACAGCCCACTTGTACGGTATGAAAGAGAGGAAGTGTTAAGGGGGAAGGGATACACAGAGAGAAAAGATGGAAAGAAGGCAAAGCAAAGGAAGACAAACGGAAATTAACGGAGAGTAAGGAGTGAGACAAACGGAAATTAAGAGAGAGTAAGGAGTGTGGAGGGTAGATGAAAACATAGGACGGCTAAGAGAAGTCTCGAGAACCACTCTGTCCTTGACGACATGTTGCGGCCATGGGCGTTCTGCCTGCGCACAACCCTGGTACATGCCCAAGAAATGATGTGCTGACGGCCACACTTGCAAGGAGATAATCAACTCATGTGCCGTCAAGGATGTGCATAGCCACACAACAACCAGTTGATGCACTATGTCAGCCGATTACACAGCAGAAGCTAATACAGAAAAGACGAATTGCCACAGTTGAACAGAAGCACAAAGCTTGTATGTTATGTAACACAAACACATACATCTACAGGATGGGACATATCACATCGATAGGGAAAATCCATACCTGGTCTTCGCAAGCCACACTCTGAACAAAACTTGGATGATTCGCGGACATAGGCAGCGCCACATTCATCACAGAACTTGGCAGGGGCTGTTGCAGGCTGCAAGAAAAGAAGTTTAACAGAAAACTGTGAGGAACCTCACAAAAGCAACCTCAGAACCAGGCAGGAAGGCCAGAACAATTTATCCCTCCAATCCACTTTTTTCCTAACTGGGTACTTGTGAGATTGCTTGAATGTCTTTGGAGTTAAAAGAACCAGCCCCAGGTCCAAATATTAACACATCCATGCTGGAATCTAATGACTCTGTACAAGATCCTCAGAAGGCAGCAGCCAGTCATGAACCATTATCCATGATGATAACAAGGATGAATGCCACAGGAAACAGTCGGAACTTGCAGACCAGTTCCCTGGATCCATGTTGAACACATCCAGCATTTGCAGCAAGTACATAATCCTAAAGGCTGGTACATATAAAATGGCACTGTCAAGTAGCAAACTGTTCTAGACACTTGCATGCTGGAATCTATGGACTGTGCAAGATCCCCA
The DNA here is from genome assembly GCA_003427395.1 of Chara braunii. NCBI lineage: Eukaryota > Viridiplantae > Streptophyta > Charophyceae > Charales > Characeae > Chara > Chara braunii. Next base: position 1,991,833 of record BFEA01000079.1, read on the forward strand.
GAAGGCAGCAGCCAGTCATGAACTAGTATCCATGATGATGACAAGGATGAATGCCATAGTGAACAGTCCCCACTTGCAGACCAGTTCTGTGGTTCCATAAACACGTCCAGCATTTGCAGCAAGTACAGAATCCTAAAGGCCGGTACATATAAAACGGCACTGTCTGTCCTTTGGGACATCCGTTAAAATTGGAACAATACAGAGAAGATTAGCATGGCCCCTGCACAAGGATGACATGCATAAATCAAGAAATGGTCCAAAGAGGAGTAGGGAAAGGGGATTAATGATTAGGAGAACAAGAACACAGTATCTTGGTGATGCATGGATTCAGCGAGGACCAATAAAAGTTTGCGCACAATGAAAAAAGAACCCGGAAACTGGATTAATGACTAGAAGAGAGAGGAGGATTCAGTGAGCAGCTATTGAAATTGTACATGTCTGGATTTACAGCATTGGCTAGTAAATGTTGGGAATATCTCTACTATTCAAATTGCTAATGTGACAAACATAAGCTCCAGGCTGTCGTTGTTCGTATCTCCACACGGCCTGGATAGCCGGAACAATGAAGTAAATTTTGCATCTTGGTGTACACGTCCTACCAAACCAAAGGCCCCAATCCTTGTGTCAATGTAACAAATTTTCGATCAAGGTCGTTAGGCCCGGCCGTCCCATCGCCATGAAATCTTACGATCTTAAGATCTCGCCTGGATCGAGACCATTGGCCTGGTACCTTGAGCTCAACAGCCCAGACCTAATGCGCCTTAGGGTAATACTGAATGCTACCGCCTTCGTCTTTTGTCTTTGTGATCTAAGGGTCTTTCAATGTTTTTGTTGTACGCCATGCTACAAGACCTTCCTACACGGCGTATTTACCTGCCCTGCACGACCTACTTTGTCTACCCGACCTCGCTGCCATACCGCAGCGCTACTGTAGCTCAAGCCTAGTGTGTGCATAGCTCTCTCTCTCTCTCTCTCTCTCTCTCTCTCTCTCTCTCTCTCCCCCTCTGTGTGTGTGTGTGTGTGTGTGTGTGTGTGTGTGTGTGTGTGCGTGCGTGTGCGTGTGGGTGTGTGTTATAGATTTTGCCCACAACAGCCCCAATTCCACCCAGATGAATAGATTCAGAATCAAAGCAGTCTTTGTCCTATTCCAGACAACGAGAGCATGAGACGTCCAACATATCAAACCAATTTTATAATTAGAGATTATTAGACAGTTTTTTGGTTGTCCCTGTCGCATGCCGTAAACCAGAACAAGAACCGACCTCTCTCACATAGTACAAGATAGCGCAGCGGAAGGCTAAAATACCAATGATCAACCCAATCAATGTCTCGCAATGCAGACCCAACCTACATCATCAACATTTCAAGGTGTGAAGGGCCTGGCGCTACACACAGGAAGAATGCGCCAGGTCCAGACCATACACAGAGGAAGAGGAGGGGAGCAGACGAAGAAGAGGGGGGAGATGGGAATGTCGTCAGCACCAAGTCCTCGGCACAGGTCCCAAATAGTCCCTCGTCAAATGTCTCAATCCCAATGTGGAGTCTGGATCCAAATGTCGTCAAGTCCCAAAGTCACCAATCTCTCTCTCTCTCTCTCTCTCTCTCTCTCTCTCTCTCTCTCTCTCTCTCTCTCTCATAGTGCAGATACCGAGAAGGCAGGTAGCGAGAGGGTGAGGGAGATATGCTCCCTCTCTCTCTCTCTCTCAGTCCGGTACTAACCTGTCAAGGTGGCGCCTTGTTGCAGGTACATCGAAGACGAAGCTGGAGATATGGCGCCACAGGCAAGTCTCCCTGGCTTCCGCCCAATCTCTCTCTCTCTCCAGTACTACTCTAGCTCCTACTAGCGCCCAGCGCTGAAGAATACTGCTAACGCCACTACTACTGCAGCGCTCCTCCAGAGTGCTGCTGCCGAAACCTGAAGACCACCACCTGCCTCCTGAACTGCACGTGAAGTGCCTGGGAAGTCCCTATGAACTACCTGCAGTCGGCAGGGCGGGCCAGTCCTATATAGTGCCTGTCTCTTATACACATCTAGATGTGTATAAGAGACAGGTCCTATATAGTGCTGGCCCGTCCAGGAGGCTGCTCTTGCCAATGCCAAAACGTGCCAGACCCTGGCGTTGAAATTCAAACAAAGGTTGTCTTGAAAACAGGGCCAAAATGGCCTGCGCTAAAACCCTGGTCTGGTGCCTAAGTTTCAGGGCAGGTCGATCTTACGAGGGCCTGAAAATGGCCCCCCGTTTCAGGCTGAAAAGACTCAGGGCCTGGAGGTCCCTTTTTAGGCTGAAACGACACAGGGCCTACCTGGAAGGCCCTGATTTTCTGTCTGGTCAGGCCTTGCAGGCCCGTGTGGCTGCGTAGTGGGCCACACCCCCCCCTCCTTGAAAGACCGAGCTTACCTGTGAGGGCGAAGCTGCCTGTCTGACGGAGGAACCAAAGTCCGGGTGAGAGGGACAGGTCGTGAAGATTCTTTAGCTAACCTTTGTCCTTCGTAGTGAGCGTAGATCAGCGGTGCAGATGCTTTCAAATCTGCTCCTGAAATCCATAGTGTCGTCAGGATCACATGCTTTGAAGGTAACTTTGTACTGTCGAGGTTTGCTGCCGTACTTGCGATCCGTGATGACGCGGTCAACTTCCTGATGACCATCCATAGACGGAGGGTCTTGCGATCGTCGGCCTGAGAAATCGTCGCTCTTAGCTGGTGTGTATGTCGCCAGCTTCGAGGCGTGACAGACTGGATGGACCGGCAGATGCGGAGGGATGTCGATCACAAAGGATGGGCCATCGGGCTCGTCCCCTGCGGCTGAAAGGACGGTCCATGGTCCAAACCACTTGGCGAGGAGTTTGAGTGAAACATCTTGTTCGAGCGCAAACTCTTCTGCAGAGACCCAGACCAGATCACCGCGCGGATGGGACATGGCACGCGACGCCTGTTTGCTTGCTGCTACATGCGACCTTGAGCCTTTTGCATGTTCGCGCGGGGCTTGAGCCAGCAATTACTGGTACTTCCGAACGGAAGCGGGAGAGCAAGCGGCGTCAATGTCGGCTGTTTGTGGAAGGAGAACATCAGCGAAGATACAGCCTTCCCGGCCACCGTGGTGCAACTCGAATGGAGTCACGCCAATCGCCGGATGCAATAAAGTGTTGTAGGCGAACTCGATGTCGGGGAGGCGGTCAACCCAATCCTTCTGATCCAGACGGATAAGCGTACGAAGCATCATTTGAGTGGTTTGATGTGCTCGCTCCAATTGCCCGTCCATTTGTGGATGCCGAGCCAAACTTGGTTTCATCTTGGTGCCGGATTTCTGCATGAGAGAAGTCCAGAATGCCGACATGAAACGAGTGTCACTGTCTCTAACTATGTCTTCCGGTACACCGTGGCTGCAAATCCAGCCGGTGTGCAAAAGGCGCGCAAGTTCGGGCGTCGTGGCGTAGTACTTGCAAGGTAAAAATCGATCGTAATTACTCAGTCGGTCGACGACCGTGAGGATGTCGTTATGCCCGAACCGGTCGTGGGGAAACAGGTCGATGAAGTCCACGGCAATGGAGAGGCCGGGTTCCCATGGGATAGGCAACGTGCGCAACTCGCCGTAGGGATTGCAGTTGCGGGGCTTGCTTCGTTGACAAACTTCACAAGAGTCGCCATACCGCGTGACATCAGTAATGAGGTCGGGCCACCAGAATCGTTGTCGAAGTCGTGCAATAGCCCGACTGACTCCGAAATGGACAGCGAGTCGTGAGTCGCCGAGAAGGCGAGTCCGAAGATGACGGTCTCGTGGGACACGCAATAAGTCCTTGCCTAGCGAGTGGAGGAGCAAGTACCCGTTGACGATGCAATAGTGGCTGGCCTGCGGGTGATCCGAAGATAGTTGCGCGTAGAGCGTAACGAAATCCGGATTGGACTCATAGCCCCGGATGAAGTGTCGTTGGAGTTCTCGTCGAACGCGAAGGCATGATGTGTCATAGCGCAAAGATCGGGTCTTTATAAGAGTGCATCTGCTGCACGATGGGAGAGGCCGGCGTGATGTTTCGGTGTGAAGTCAAATTGGTCGACGAACTACATCCATCGCCCAATCGTGCTGCTCACCATATCCTGCGTCTTGTAGTAGGTCAACGGGTTGTCAGTGACCCATGTGAACCTACGACGCCCAAGGAGGAAGTGTCGCCAGCGCTTGAGAGCCATCACGAACGCGAGTAACTCCTTCTTCCTTGCATCATCAAGTGAGTTGATGGGAGGCACTTGTGGCTGAAATACTCCACGGGGTGCCAATCGTCGTCGTCGTGTTGTTCCAAGACTGCCCCAATGCCATAGTCGGAAGCATCAGTCGTGACTCTCGTTAGCAAGGTGGGGTCGTAGATGCTAAGGACGACTGCCATGAGCATGACCGTCTTAAGTGCTTGGAATGACCGGCGCGCGTCGTCATCGAATACGAATGGCACCTTTGGCGATTGTAGTCTCATCAATGGCGCAGCGATCCTTGAGTATCCGGTGATGAAGCGTTGATATTAGCCCGCCAACCCCATGAATGAGCGAACGTCCGTGGTGCTGGTGGGCTCGGGCTATATGTGGATGGCCTCGATCTTGTCCGCGAGCGGACGGATGCCCTGCGGCGTCACATAATGTCCCAAGTACTCCAGCTCTTGCCGCGTGAATTCGCATTTGTCGCGGTTGGCTTTGTACTTGGCTTGTCGTAGCCGCTCCAAAATGGTGGGTAGGTGCTCCACATGCTCGTCCAAACTCCGGTTGTACACCAAGATATCGTCGAGATAGATGAGTACGAATCTATCCAGCATGTGTCGGAACGTCGTTGTCATAGCCGCTTGGAATATGGTCGGGGCATTCGTAAGGCCAAAAGGGATACCAACGCGGTCTTGTAGGACACGCGGTTAATGGAAGGCCCAAAATTCGGGGTTTTTCGCCGCATCACTACAAGCAATGTCGTGGAAAATTTTGCGAACAAACTATGCAGGCTCATAATACAAACATAAAAAAACGAAACAAGTGTAATGACCCGTCAAAACACAGACTGAGAACACTGCTGATTTCTGAAGTTCTGCCGATGGAATGGATGCCTTGCTGAGATTCCCGCATTCTGCTGTGTTTTCTAAGTCTATCTGGGTGTGCGTGCTTGTGACCTGCGTGACTGACTGAGTGCTTGTCGGTATGAGTGTGTGTGTGACCCGCGAGGGTACTTGCTTGTTTGGTAGGCCCGTAGGGCCGGTACTTACCTGTGGCCGTGGAATTGAGGGTTGTAGCAAGGAAAAACACTCAAGTGGCGAAGCTAGTGGCCCCGCGGCCCTTGGGCTAGCGGAAAAACACTCAAGTAGGCCGGTAGGCCGATACTGCACTCCACTGCATTTGGCGTGAGGGGGTACTGGAGGCCGAGCAGAAAAAGACAAAGTTGGCATTTTTAGAGTCCAGTAGCATTAGGGTAGGTCTAGGCCGATACCAGTCCAACCAGTCTGAGTCTAGAGCCTGTACGGGTAATATCAGGGTCTGCAATGATGTTTCCCTCCGAAACGGAGGAGGTACCGGTTGCTTGGAGAGGCCGAGCGGCCTTGAAATCACCGCCCAGGAGGCAAGCAGGCCGCTATATCAAGAGGTAGGGCGGAGAGCCCAGCCTCATTCTTCAGTGTGCGAGTTGGGCGTCACGCTGCTCGAGCGCTAGGTGGAGGAGCGCTGGGCACTACAGCGCTGCTGGGAGGAAGAAGCCAGGAGCTTCCACCTTGGCTATGGTGGAGCTCCACCGGTAGGAGGAGGAGGGAGAAGGGGACCAAAGAGGAGAGTGGCGAGGTACTTACTGGCTATGGTAGACACCATCTTCATCTCCTTGCTAGGCGCTGCATCAGGAAGGTCCCAGTGGGGGTAGTGCCGCATCAAGGAAGCTCGCGACAGAGTCAGGCATGGTGCTGAGTGAGCAGCGGCATAGCTGCATGGTGATGACCTTGAAGTGGAGCAGCGGCATAGCTGCTTTGAGTGGTCCTTTGGACAGGAGGCTGAAGCCTCAGTAGTCCACCATAGCCTCGACCTGTATGTAGAGGAAGAGGAAGGGTTGCCATGGCTATGGTGGACCTCATGTTGTGCCTGCAATAGAAGTGGGATTCGAACATTGATTCTGGTTCAGTCATTCAACATTATTATTGTTATTTCTTGTTTGAATAAGAGGGGAGGAGATAAGGAGGAAGGGATTGGTTGGCGAAGAAGAAGAGCCTTGACATTGGTCTATGTTGGAATACATCATCATCTTCTTCTTTCTCACTTCTTCTTCTTCTTCTTTCCCTCTCTTTCCTCTCAAGTTCATTCATTTCTTTTTGCAATTGGATGGCATTGTACTTTCAGATGAATGTATACTTCGAAATTGGCCAGGATCGTACCATAGGCAAAAAAAAATTAAAAAAAAAAACTCAAAAGGACTATAAAACCCTATTCGGAGTAGCTTTTGGAGTTCGCCAATTTTTTTCCCGAATTTGGTGTTTTTGCTAACTTCTTCGTTACTCATCCACATACACTGAAACTGAATACGATATACGCTCAAGCACATACATATCAAAAAAAAAAAAAAAAAAAAAAAGCAAAAATTCAAGGAAATATGGCGGTTTCAGTGAAAAATTCGCCGAAAATAGCACCACCCATTAACCACGAGTGGCGGTCCTCTTGCCGGATACCAAGTTGGTGATATCCCGATTTGCGGTCAATCTTGGAGAAGAACTTGGTGCCGCCCAGCCGTTCGAGGAGGTCGTCGATGCGCGGAGGAGGGTCGACGTTCTTGACGGTTTGCGCGTTGAGCTTGCGATAATCGATATACAACCGCAAGTCCTTGTTCTTCTTCCGCACGAAGAGAACGGGAGCGTCGTATGGCGAATCCAGCCTTTCTCAAGAAGGTCGTAGAGTTGTGCTCGTAGCACACTCAACTCTTCCTCGCTCATTCGGTAGATGCAACCACACGAAAGTACGACCCCGGCCTCGAGGATGATCTTGTGGCGGATGGGCCGATCCAATAGTACTCTGTGTGGGGCTTCGAACACGTCACCGTAGGTGTCGAGAAGCTTGGTGATGTGTGGATCCGTCGATGCGTCCGTCGTTGAGATGTCATGGGGCGGGAGGGCGTGGAGAAAACACACACCCATCTCCTCGATGTTGTCTCGGGTGATGGAAGCTCGAATGCTCATGGCGGACACCACATGACAACTGATCGAAGGGGTGAGGTGGAGGCACCGTGCATGGGACTAGTACTCCGTTCCGATCACGAACGTGAACGGTGCGGCGGTAGAAGTTCACCGCGTGGTCCACGCTTTGCAGCCATGACATGCCCAAAATCATGTCGAATTGGGTGTCCAAAATGTCAAAGGACACAGCCCCGCTTGCATGCGGGGCGAAGTACATGGGGATGGAATCAATGCACCGGGCGATTGACTTGTGCGTGTGACCGTCGACCAACGTGACTTGCGTGGGCTGTGACTTCCTCCGACCGTGTGGCCCAAGGCCAGTGCGTACCATAAAGTCTTGGCTGATATATTTGCAAGTAGCTCTGCAATCGATCAAAGCGTTGCAGGTCGCTTCTCCGATTTGAATGCGTATGTACAACAATGGCGTGTTGATGAAGTCATACCGTTGTGTCTTGAACTTGCGGTCGATCTTCGCCATATAATTGTGAAGGTCGACAACGTCTATCCGACGTCCATCAACGGAGCTGGTATTGCAGTGTGCAAGTAATCCTCCAATTGTGCCACGAGCACGTTGCAATGCGGTTTCCGCAATCGACCGGTCGGGGGAAGGGGCATCCATTGAAAGTCCGTGAACGTCAACGGGTCGAGCTCTTCAAGTCTTGACCATGACGTCGAAACCCCGACGAAATTTGGCGGCGAAGTTGCCGAATTGGTTGCCGATGGTGGTGTGGAGTGGCTGGTCCAACAGTGGAACCAAGTGGACAGCGTAATCCTCGTAAGTGAATCGAGGACTCATGACATCCGCATTCTCCCTAGATGTGTAGGAGGCTGGTAGCAAGGCGGCCGAAGCTAGCGGAGTGAGAGGTGGAGTCGCCTCACCTCCCGCGCAACTCAGTTTCCCGAGTTGATGCAAGGTCGAACATCCTCCTTGCCTTGATCGTGGCATTGGGACGTTTTATGCTTGGTGTTGTTGACCAATAGTAGCAGCCATACCGGTTGCGCCACTTGTATTCGGCCTCGATCAAGTTAAACTTGACACATGGTACTGGTTGTCCGTTTCCGGCCGACGATGCGATTTTCGCCTTTCCTTTTCCACGGGAGTTGTTGTTGCTTCGCGGCTGGGCAACGGCCACCTGATCTCCCTCACGTGATGTTGAGGTGGCTGCCGGGTCTTCCACAATGTTGTCCGGTTGGACTGCAACGACATGTTGCGGTTGCGGACCAAATTTTCCCTTCTCCACATAGGCTGGCTGCCACGCTGACTTCTCGTGTGCAGCAGCCCGGTTGGTCTTGATGATCTCTCACGCCTTGTCGATAATTTCGACAGAGGTAGTGTACTGCTCGAGATAACCGAGTGCGAGGCTTAAGGCGGCACACGACCGGTTGTGGAACTCTCGGTGCAAATACAAAAATGGCAACTCAAGATTGGGCGTTGCCACGATCTTTTGCCATTCCGTGAGCCAATCGTGTGTCGTTGTGTTGCCTTGGGTCATGGTGAAGAGGTAGTTCATCGCAAGCGTCGGGGTGTCATTAACGATGAACCGCTTCTTCCATTCTCTCGCCAGAACTTCCCAGGAGATCTTCTTATATAGGTGGTTGACCTGGACGTCGTAGATGGTTGCCATGTGGCTGAGCCAAATCTGGCATCCACCCTTGACGTTGAGGAACAGCGCCGAGATGAACGAGTATTTGGGAACCTCATGTCCCAAGCTCCGTTGTAAAACCTCCCACCAGACAAATGGGTCTTGATGCTTATAGTTGTCAAACTTCTCGATCCGGAACGTCGACATCTTGTAGTGCTTTGATGCACTGGTGTTGCGATCGTTGTCGGGCGGCTGGTGCAGCTGCATGAGTTCGGTCTACAAGATGCCGAGCTGCTCGTTGATGGTGGATGGTGCGGCGAAGGTGCTGATGTCGCCGAGCATTGCGACTACATGGTCAACTCGTTCTTCCAATTGGCGGGTTGAGGGTGCAGTGTTGGACTCGCCAGCATCTGGTCTTGGTGCGGCCTGCTCCAAGTCCTGTACACGGGAATTAAGTACCCGTGTAGCATCCTCGTGCAAATCCTTGTGGTTCTGCACTGTCCGTCGGAGATTCGCCAGTTCCTGGTGCTGTTTCGCCAGTTCGTGGTGTTGTTTCGCCAGTTTCTGGTGTTGTTTCTCTAACTCGGACTGCAGGTGGTTACAAGTGTAAACCAACCGGGTCACGAGTTTGGAAAGGAACTCCTTGTGCTGCTCTTCCGGTGTCGTGTCGTTGTCCTCGGACTGCAGGTGGTTACAAGTGTAAACCAACCGGGTCACGAGTTTGGAAAGAAACTCCTTGTGCTGCTCTTCCGGTGTCGTGTCGTTGTCCTCAGCTGGTTCAAAATGTCAAAACTTGAGCCTTTCGACGCTGGCGGCTTCGTGCCGCTGTAATAGGTCCTGGGCCTCCTTGAGGCGTGCCTGCGTATCTGCGTCTGCTTCGGCCTGAAGCCGCTGCTTTTTTTTCAGCCGCTGCCTCTGCTGCAGCCTGTAGGCGGGCTGCCTCGGCTGCCGCCTGGCGTACCTCAGCCTTGATCAGTGCGAGCTGAGCTAGAAACCGCTGATGGTACTCCTCAATGGACTCGCCGGCCAGTTGGCCTATCATGACCAGTGATGAACCCGTCATGGCGGCCGGCACTGCTGACGTGGCACTTACCAAACCAGAAATGCAGGCAAAGGGTTGGGTGGGAGGGAAAACGCAAGAAGGTAACCAACCAAACTGTACTTTCTTCCCGGTCCTAATCAACGGAATAAAATAAAAATAAAAAATAAAAGCAGACGAACACCTCCCCCCTTTTTTTTTTTTTGTATATCTGTCGATCAGCTATGAGTGAGGCATTTCAGAGGCGTACTATCAGCGAGATCGAGGCAAGGTTCTGCAAAGTTTCGACTTTCAAAAAAAATGCGATCTTGAAAAAAACATTTTGCACGAAAAAGACTGGAAGTTCCACTTTCAGAGAAGAATATATCCAGTCCGAGAATATGACAACCCCCCTAGTTCACCTAATATGCCCAAAGTAAAACAGAAAACGAAATGCCAATATCCGTAGTTGCGAAAAAAAAGGAGAGAGAAAAAAACTTGCAGGAATTTGACAAAGTCCTTCTTGATTTACTAATAAACAATCGATCAATCAATCAATCAATCAATCAATCAATCAATAAATCATTCAACAATCAGTGGATCAAGCAAGCTGGCTACTTGATTGGGCGGATCATCTGCTTGACAGGTCCGCTCCGATACCAAACTGTCGCATACCGTAAAGGTGCAGACCAGAACAAGAATCGACCTCTCTCACATAGTACAAGATAGCGCAGCGAAAGGCTAAAATACCAACGATCAACCCAATCAATGTCTCGCAATGCAGACCCAACATACATCATCATCATTGCAAGGTGTGAAGGGCCTGGCGCTACACACAGGAAGAATGCGCCAGGTCCAGACCATACACAGACGAAGA
>BFEA01000079.1:2006491-2042701 GCA_003427395.1 Chara braunii
ACACACACACACACACACACACACACACACACACACACACACACACACACGTGGCAGTGTATATTTCCATGTTCCAGCGGTAGATTCATCTCATCCTATCGATGGAAGTACCATGAGGTCAGCCGCGGGGTTGGAGACTTACCTGTTCTCTCTCTCTCTCTCTCTCTCTCTCTCTCTCTCTCTCCATCCACACCGGGATTTCTCTTCAATGCAGTTCCTGAGTCCCTCCTCCCTCGTCTCTCCTACTTCATCCCACCTCGCTCGTCTCTCCTACTTCATCCGTCCTCCATCTTTCTGCAATTTTTTATTTTGAAGTCCGCTTGGCAGCGAATACCCTCCCCATTTGCCGTGTGCTCCTCCCTCATCCATTCTCCCCCTCATCCATTACCTCCCTCCCTTTTCCCTTCTCATCATGCTTGTTTCCGTTCTTCACTTCCACCATCCCTGGTCGGTCCATCTTCCATCTCTTTTTTTGTTCGTCGGTCGACATTCCATCAGGCTGTAATCGTGGATTCGCTTTCTGTTGGACTGAGCACCTTCATCGGGTGGTCACTGGTGAAATAATATCATATTATATTATGATATTATTTAATATATCACGGACTCTTACTGTATTACGGAGAGAAAAAAAAATAAATTACACGCATTTCCGCACGCACGCCCCAGCGCACCGGCGCATTGCGCACTGGAGTGCCGCGCACCGCACTGCATGGCGCACCGCATCGATGCGCCGCAAGTATGATTGAAACCATTCCATTTCTCATTCTATTGAAACCATTCCATTTCTCATTCTTCTTTTAACTCCCCCTGTATTGTGCCTCTCGCGTACAAGGCTCGCCACGTTGATGAAGTTGAGCGTGAGCTGCACCCATCCCCGTGTGCCATAACGGCCCACTTGTACGCTGTGAGAAAGAGGCAGAGTGAAGGAGGAGGTACCAGTCTTCATGATCTTCTTAATAGAATAAAAACGTATTTCAGTGAAGACCTGTATCGTTTCCTCTGCCTTAATAGCAGGCTTTTTAACTCCTCCAGACATTTGGTTTCAATTGTTGTGTGTTTTTAACTGTTTTGTGATGACCCGACCAAACATGGACTGAAACACACGGCTGATTTCTGAGTTTTGCTCATGGACTGAATGCCTTGCTGAGTTTTCCGCTTGCTACTAAGTCTGTGTGTATGCGCGCTTGCTGGACTGCATGTCTGTCTGAGTGCTGGTTGGCTTGAGTGTGTGTGTGGCCCGTAAGGGCACTTGTTCGTTGGGCCCTCAGGGGCGGAACTTACCGTGGCCGTGGCATTGATGATTGCAGCGGGGGAAAACACTCAAGTGGCGGGGAAAGAGGCCTGCAGCACTTCAAGCAGCGGGGAAACACTCAAGTAGCAGGTAGGTCGGTACCACACCCTGAAGCAGGTAGATGTGCCGGGTACTGGAGGCCGAGCAAAACAAGACAAAAGTGACATTTTTAGAGGCCCAAAAGTTGTCGGCTAGGTCTAGGCGGGTACTAGTCTCAGTCTAGGACCTGTACGGGCAATATCAGAGTCTGCAATGATGTTTCCCTCCAAAAGGGAGGAGGTACCGGTTGCTTGGGAGGCCGAGCGGCCTGGAAGTCACCGCCCGAGAGGCAAGCAGGCAACTATATCTCCAGGCGGGGCGCAGAGGCCAGCCTCATTGTCGGTGTGCAAGTTTGGTGACACACTGGTTGGAGCGCTGGCTGGAGCAGCGCTAGCTTGGAGCAGCGCTGCTGGGGAAGAAGCAAGGACTGGGAGGAGGAAGAAGGACAGGAAGGGGGAGGAGCGCCAGAGGTACTTACCTGGCTATGGTGGCAGCCATCTTCATCAGCTTGGTGGGCGCTGCAGCAGGAAGTCCCCAGCTGGGGTTGAGCCACACCAAGAAGCATCGAGGCAGAGTCAGGCATGGCGGCCTGAGCCAGAGCAGCCATAGCTGCTTTGGGTTCTCCTTTGGGCATCTGGGCAAGGCCTCGTAGTCCACCATAGCCTCGGCCTATGAGAGTGAAGAGTGAGGGAGGCGGCCATGGCTATTGTGGACCTCAAGTCATACCAGCAGTAGAAGAGGGATTCGAACATTGATTCTGGTTCAGCCATTCAACATTGTATTGTTATTTCTTGTCTGAAGAAGAAGAAGTGTCATTTGTCTGTGCTGGTGTACATCATCTTCCTTTTCTTTCTTACTTCTTCTTTTTCTTCTAATCTTCCCTCTCCTCCATTTCTTTCTGCAATTGGACAGCATTGTACTATCTGACGAATGTGTATCTCGAAATTGGCCAGGATCATAACAGTTTTACCTATTTATGGTCTCTGATAGAATTAGCTATATTTTATGCTTTTATTTGGCAAATTTCTCAAGACAAAATAGCTGACAGATCTGATATATATGTCAACATATCGTCAAACAGAGCTGCCCACAGAGAGAGAGAGAGAGAGAGAGAGAGAGAGAGAGAGAGAGAGAGAGAGAGAGCTTCTTCTTCCTCTTCTGAGTCCACCATCTCCCTCTCACCCTCTCGCTACCTGTCTTTTCAGCCTCAAAGCCTGAAAACAAGGGCCTACAGGCCCTGTGTCGTTCAGCCTAAAACAGGGCCCTCCAGGCCCTGAGTCTTTTCCGCCTGAAACGGAGGGCTTTTTTCAGGCCCTCATAAGATCGACGTGCCCTGAAACTTGGGCACCAGACCAGAGTTTTAGCACAGGCCATTTTGGGCCTGTTTTCAAGACAACCTTTGTTTGAGCTTCAATGCCAGGGTCTGGCACGTTTTGGCATTGGCAAGAGCAGCCTCCTGGACGGGCCAGCACTATATAGGACTGGCCCGCCCTGCCGACTGCAGGTAGTTCATAGGGACTTCCCAGGCACTTCACGTGCAGTTCAGGAGGCAGGTGGTGGTCTTCAGGTTTCGGCAGCAGCACTCTGGAGGAGCGCTGCAGTAGTAGTAGTGGCGTTAGCAGTATTCTTCAGCGCTGGGCGCTAGTAGGAGCTAGAGTAGTACTGGAGAGAGAGAGAGATTGGGCGGAAGCCAGGGAGACTTACCTGCAGCACCATGGCTCCAGCTTCGTCTTCGAGTTACCTGCAGCAGAGCGCCATCTTCACAGGATAGTCCCTGGTACCTGTGTGTGTGTGAGAGAGAGAGAGAGAGAGAGAGAGAGAGAGAGAGAGAGAGAGAGAGAGAGAGAGAGAGAGTTCTTCTTCTTAATCTTCTCAGTCCACCATCTCCCTCTCACCCTCTCGCTACCTGACTTCACTGCATCAGCAGACTACGAGAGAGAGTGGGATTGGTGACATTTGGATCCAGACTCAACATTGGGCTTCAGACATTTGACGAGGGATTATCTGGGACTTGTACCGAAGACTTGGTGTTGACGACATTCCCATCTTCCCCCTCTTCTTCGTCTGATCCCCTCCTCTTCGTCCGTGTATGGCCTGGACCTGGCGCATTCTTCCTGTGTGTAGCGCCAGGCCCCTTCACCCCTTGTGATGAGGATGATGTATGTTTGGTCTGCATTGTGACATTGATTGGGCTAGTCATTGGTATTCTAGCATTCCGCTGCGCTGTCTTATACTACGTGACAGAGGTCAGTCCCAGTCAGGTCAGGTCTTATATCTAAGTCTTCCACTGCACTATTATATTCCATTTTTGTATGTATCAGGATGCACAGTGCTTGTTGAGATTCCTCTAGCACTGCATTGTCCATTCAGTCCTTTTCATCACATTGCGGATCCTTGGCTTTACATACATTGCCCAACTGATCTGACACGTGTGCGGGGACTAAGTAGTTAATTAGTTTTTATTGATTAATTGATTAGAGCATACTAATTAGGAAATCGATTTTATTTTTTTTCTTGGATTTTGTTTTCCTGCTATTTCTGTTGTGGGAAATCGCAATAGTGCAACACCTGAAATTTCCATTTTCGTTTTTCTTCTGAAAATTCGAAATTTCGTTGTTGGAAATCCGGAATATCTTTCGTTTCAAAAAAAATTGATTTCCCGTTATTAGGAAATCCGGAGGTTTTTTCTTTTTTTTTTTTTTCCTAAATTTGTTTAAAAAAAAAACGGTATGGGAAATCCCTCTTGCAGTTACCATTTTCCAGACTCTGTGTACTCTCATCTCAGTAATGCCGAATACTTCTTATTTTCTTTTCGGAATTCTTTTTATTCGCAATTCAATGATTTTCACTATCTGATAATCATTTGCAGTCTGAAAGTTCGAATTTTTTTTCTCATTGGGAATTTCGCACTTCAAGGGAGATTGGGAGACCTACTGAACTTGCAAAACTTGGGATTTTTTTTAATTTTTTGATTCTTTTCTGCAAGTTCAAACTTTTCTACTTTTGATTAGTGGCTCCATATCTGGGCGATCAACCCACCCTTCCCCACCTATGTGTTACATGCCCCCTCTGGTCTTCTCTACCTCTCTCCGGGTACCCCCTGCGGCGGCATTGGTGAGTTGCCACATCACAGGCCACGTCAGCAGGACACGTCAGCAGTGTCATGTCAGCAACCAGTCACCGCAGCAGCAGGTCATGTCAGTGCATGGTGCTCACCCGCTCAAAGACAAGCAGCATGGATCAGCAGCCGGGAGAGACTACCAAGGCCTATGAGACCCACATGCTGGACATGGTAGCAGAGTTTAAGCAACGGGCAGTTGCGGCAACATCTGCACGTAAGAAGGAAGATGAGGAAGCAGAGGAACAGCGTCACCTCGCTGAACAACAGCGACAGGAGGACGCCGAGGCAGCAAGGAAGGCCGCAGACGAACGCTGTCGACTACGCCGAGACAAAATCCTCGAATGCAAGGGGGACATTGAGGTGATCGCCGGCGAATGGGCAGTGGCAGCTGAAGAGGAGGATACCCCCCCTGCTGTGCGTGGCCTTGCAACCACAATCGAACATGTGAGCGACTTGGTCGCCACCTTTGCAGCACAGCAACAGGACATCCTCTGCGTGGACACCCTGGTCCGGAAGCAGGCTCGAATTATCAACGAACTGCTTGACCGGGTACGCCGGCTGGAACAGCAGCCTACAACAGCCACCCCCATCGGACCCTCCAACTCGACGGACCGCGTCAACGTCTTGGAAATCGACGTCGGGACTCTCAAGGACGGCGCTCTAGCGACAAATCAGCGGATTGACCAGCAGATGGCATAAGCGGTTCCAAGTGGAGCCGTCCGAGCTGCAGGCAGCCGAGAAACTTCAACAGTTCTATCAGAACGACCTGGCAAGCACGGACTGGATAACCGAGTACCAACGCTTGGCGTCCATGCCCAACTTGCCGTCGACCTTTGTCGCCATCAAACACTTCTTCATCAGGAGGAGTTGTCTGGCGTTGCAGAACGCCTTGACGCAAGTTGCGGAGACGCTCACCACAAGTGAGCAGCTGTTTGATAAAGCCTCGCAGATCATCCTGACGAACACCGAAGCCAAGAATTTGGGCCGTTCGCCCGCTGCGAGCCAGGGCAGAGATCAGCATCAGCCAAAAGTGGCCGTGGTCGCAGCAACTACGCCGACAAACCTTTCAAACGGGGCTGCCTCTTCTGATGAAGGAGACAGATTGACAGCCGCCCCGGATGGTGGCCACCCCGCCAGAGGGCGAGGACGCGGCAAACCGAAGACCCACACCAATTCATCCACCGGGGCCGGGCCAGCAGCTCAAGAGCTTTGGACACACAACGGTATCTCGGAAGGGTTTACCGCACCCATACTAAGTATCGATACTGTTTGTGGTGCAGCAGCGCGGTGCACGACACTGCGCAGTGCCCCACGCAAGTCAAAGGCAAATTCCCTTCGGGAAAGTGAGCACCGCGGAGAGTGATGCGGCTGCACTCTCGACGCCTTCGGAACGGGTTGCTTCACGAGCAACCTCTCTTCATTCCGAGGCACATGCGGAAGTCGACAGTCCTCTCTTATATTCTCATGAGAACTATGCTGCCCGACTCGTTCCTTCGCTGGGTTCTCAAGCTCAAGGACAAGATGTGTGTGCCGCTTCTTCTCCGTCCGGCAACAGCGACAATGAATCGTCTGAGAGAGAGAGAGAGAGAGGAGGTCACGAGGACGCCGGCAAAGACAAGTTCTTATGGTTTGACAAAATATGCTAAGCGCAGGCAATTGCAATAGAGAATGATCAACGTCCGTGAGCAAAACTCACCGCAAACCATGGGAAAGCAGTTCACATCACTTATATATGGGCAATGACATTTAGCATAGAACTACCACAATACCCACCTACCAACGACAATTGGAAGGTCCATCAGAAATGAAAACCAAGGCACCAACCACGAACTTCAACAGCCCACTTGGCTATTTAGTATTGACAGATGAAATGGAACCATGAAGAAAACTTCCTCTCAATGCCCCGAAGGAATTTGATGCATGACAGCTCATACAGCCAACATTGCAGAGAAAAGGTGACAATTACCGAGACAATCATCATAGGAAGTGGAGAGCCTTGCAGTCGCATGCCTCTGTGATCAGTCTGCATGCACAACGACACACACACACGAATTGTGACTCAGAAACATATTCTCAGATCTTGACCGTACATTTTGTCCAACTCTTGTCCTTCGGGACATCCGTTAAAATCGGAATGATACAGAGAACATTAACATGGCAACTGTGTAAGTGTCCTCCTAGACTTCCAATGCCAAACTCGCTGTCAAGAAAATGTCAGTCTGCTCAGTTTGAGCAAATGTGATCTCCCAGCCTTCACTTTTCGTCTTCTTTCCATCACTCACTTACAACTAATACCTGTTGCGCCTTTGCTAGTAAAAAAAGAAAAGAGAAATGAAAGAAAAAGCATAATGAACTGTCCTATCATTTGGGCTTCTTTCATAATATGAAAAAGAACCTGACAGCAGACACAGGAATCCGCAGGCAAGGAAACAGGAGGGCATGCCACCAGAGTGACCAGACCATTTCTCGTACCCCAGGTATATTGTTTGGGAAGCCATTACCTTCTCAGCGGCGTTGTTTGTTTTGTGAGATTTGAAATGACCCACAAATTTCAGTCCGAGATACCTGAACTTTTCTGAGAAAACAAGGTTATTTGTTGCAGCTTCGCCCACAATAAAATGAAGGAAATAGTGTTAAATGAGGATCGTTGGGGAGGTTGTTCGTTGGGGTGTTGGTTTGGGCGGGGTCGGGGTGATTCTTAGGCCCACCTGCTCTCTCTCTCTCTCTCTGTCTGTGTGTGTGTGTGTGTGTGTGTGTGTGTGTGTGTGTGTGTGTGTGTGTGTCTCTCTCTCTCTGGGCGCGGACGCGCGCACACTCGTGCACTCGCGTGTGTGATTTTCTCTTTTTTCCTTTTGAAAGAAAGGTCTCGATGGACCACCGTCCACGGATCATGGGCGCGTAGTTAGAATGGTCTCTCTCTCTCTCTCTCTCTCTCTCTCTCTCTCTCGGCAGAGTGGAGCGCGCACAGAATGCGGGGAGAGAAGGGCGGAGGAGGAGGTGATCCGCCATCGATTCTCTCTCTCTGGGGCGCACGCGCACGAGCGTTCACGTTGCACCTAGGTCATGAAGAACGTAGCACGACGCACCAAGTTCACGTAGCAAGAAGCATCAAATTTACCTACTAAGTAGAAGAGAGATGAGAGAGAGTGGATAGAGCGAGCTGTGAGAATGAGAGGAGAGTGAGGAGAGAGAGAGAGAGAGCACGTAGCACACAAATCCAAAAACATTCCACCAATCCGTAGCACCAGCTCATGTAGCACGAACCACGTAGCACACGGGTCCAAAAATGGTCCACCAATCCGTAGCACCAACTCATGTAGCATGAAGCTCGTAGCACCATAGAGCAAAGCACCAATCCACATTTTATGGCGAAGAGAGAGAGAGAGCACCAATCTACGTTGCACCAATCATGGAGCATAAACCACGTTGCACGTAGCCAGTAGCACGTACCAAGTTATCATCGCACTAACTCGAGTAACGCGAACCACGTAGCATTAAGCACGAATCACGTTGCACCAAAGCGCGAAGCACGGAGAAGCACCAGTTCACCTACCACAAAGAGAGAGAGGGAGAGGGGGGAAGAAGGGGAGGGGGGGAGAGAGAGAGAGAGAGAGAGAGAGAGAGCTATGGTAGCACTATTCTCATGCCAGGTTATAGCTTCAGTAGCACTTCGCTACCGTGGTTAGGTCGGGTAGGCATAGTATGTCGCGCACAACAGGTAGGTACGTCGTGTAGGCAGCCTCACACTAGGGTAGAGCTACGGTAGTGCTGTCGTGTCGTAGCTAGGTCGGGTAGATAGGCATGGCTCATGCAACCGGTAGGGTAGAGCTACGGGACTGTTGTGGTACAATAGGTAGGTCAGCTAGGCAAAGAAGTCCGTGCTGGGCAGGCAGGTCGGCCCATGTCATGCAACGGGCAGACAGGGTACCCTCACCGTAAACTTCTGATCTGGGCTGTCGGGACCGATGTACCGAGCCAACGACCTGGATTAACACGTGATCTTAAAATCTTAAGACCAGGTGCCGATCCCAACCGTCGCCCCGGTACAAACCGGTGGCCTGGATTTCAGATTTATTACATGTTTCCAACGATCCAGGCCGCAGGCCAGTAGCACAAACTGCGGCCTGGATCACAGATTGGTTCCATTAACGATTTTAATAGTGTAGGGATGCAGTCCCATTCCCTCTTTCATAGTTTGCTAAAGATTCTGATTCTGCATTTGCTCGCTGTGTTACTATCCTGGTCATTTCCAAAGTGCAAATTCACAAGGAAAGGCAATCCCACCCAATTGCGAAAGAAATGAAAGCACTTGCAAAGAGATAGAGACGAAAGAAGAGAGAAAGAAGTAGAAGAAGAAGATGTACACCAGCAAGACCAATGGCAAATCCCCCTTCTCTCTCCACCTTCCTCCTCCTCCTTGACTTTGCCAATCTTATTCTTCTTCCAAATAATAATAATAATAATAATAATAAGTGGATGAACCAGAATCAATATCTGAAGTTCCCTCTTACTGCGAGCACATCAACAAGTCCATAATAGCCATGGCTTCCCTCCTCCTCCCTCCTCTCACATGCCAAGGCTATGGCGGACTTCCAAGGGCTCTGCCCTTTTTGTGTGATGGACAACACAAAGCAGCTATGCTGCTGCTCATCAGGCCGCCATGCCTGATTCTGCCTCGAGCTTCCTTGGTGCGGCACTACCCGAACTGGGGCCTTGCAGATGCAGCGCCTATCAAAATGATGAAGATGGTGTCCAGCATAGCCAGGTAGGTACCTCGCCACTCTCCTCCTTTGCCCCCTTCTTCCTCCTCCTCAGGCTGGGCTGCTCGCCATAGCCAGGCTGAGCGCCCAGCTGCTCTCCTTCCTCCAGGCAGCGCTCCAAGTCCAGCACTTGACTCCAGCAGTATGTCGCCAATCGTTGCACACCAGAAATGAGCTACATGCTCCTCCCGAAGATAGAGCATCCTACTTGCCTCTTGGGCGGTGACTTCCTAGGCCGCCCGGCCTACCAGAAACCGGTACCTCCTCCCGTTCGCAGGGAAACATCATTGCAGGATCTGATATCGTCCGTTCAGGACCCAGACTGAGGCTACTTGGACTGGTACCGGCCTACCTCTAGCCTACCGCTACAGGACCTCTAAAAATGCCAACTTTTTGTCTTCTTCCGCTCGGCCTTGAGTACCCGACACTTCTACCACTACTTGAGTGGTACCGGCCTACCTTCTAGTTGAGAGTTTTTCCCACGGCCTACCCCCACTACTTGAGTGTTATTTTCCCACTGCAACCCTCAAAGTCACGACCACGGGTAAGTATCCGCCCTGCGGGGCCTCCAAAACCAACAAGTACCCTTGCGGGTCACACACACACTCAAGTACTCAAACAGGCACGCAAACCAGCAGGCACGCACACACAAACTTGGAAATCACAGCAGAATTCAGAAATCTCAGCAAGGCATTCATTCCACCGACAAATCCCATAAATCAGCAGTGTTCTCAGTTAGTGTTTTTGCGGGTCATTACACTACCCCCCTCTCAAGAGCGAGGTCCCTTCGAGCGAGTAACTCATTCAGAGTTTGTACAAAATGTGTCATATATATATATATATATAGAGAGAGAGAGAGAGAGAAGGCAAAGAGCCCTTTCACATTATTCAAACAATCCCTGCAGGTACTTCAAAGGTCCCTGCCAAAAAGTGGCAAGGGTCCCGTCGGCTAGATAAGGGTAGTTACTAGAAGGAGGGAGCAGGCTGGCTACATACGGTGTAGCTTCAAATTCATGTCCGTATTTCATAAATTATGTGTTACTGACTTGTTAACTCGGCATGTGATTTTCGAGGCTTCATTCCAATGCTCACCAAATGTACAAAACTAGAATGAATCTTCTCCTAGAAATTGGAACCATACATGCCATATGTTTTTCTTTTGTGATGAGTGGAGCCAGGCTCTTAGGTCCACTACACGTAAGAAAAGGAAAAACAAAAAAACGAGACAACTACTGTAGTGCTTGTAATACTTTCCTCACCCATAACTCTTCCAACACAAACCCGAATCCTAATCTAGGATGTATTGCTGGCCTGGTCGTGGTCTGCCAACAGTTCAATGAACATTGTTCCAAAAACATGGGAACCCTGTTGATTCTTTGCAGGGGACCTTTTGGAAAAGATAATATATCAGCAAGTAGTACGAAGTGGCCCCAAAATTTTTGTTTTTTGTGCACTTCCAATTTTCAAAAGGGAGGGACAATTATGGTTACCACGACCTACCCATTTTTTTTCCTTTTCTTTTTGTAAATGCGCCGCATCACGTGCGTGCGCACGTGTGCGCATGCACTATGCGACGCACGTGCGCAACTTGCGCGCACGTGATGCGCCCCATGTATGGGTTGGATGCGTGAAAGACCGGATACGTACATAGATGAGGTGGTACGACGATCACTTACAAATGGCCAAATTACGTGGTACGGCGATCACTTACGAATGGCGAAATTTGTCATCTCGTATCACCTTCATAACCTGCCAAGGACCATAGCACCATGGAAGAAGCTTTCGTGATGCTCCCTCTTCTTCGAAAATTTCAGACAACTTGATCCAAAAATAACTTCCTACTTTGAAATTCCCTTCTTTGTGCGATTTGTTAGCATGTTGATCATGGCATGCCGACGCTTGTTCATCGCCGCAATAGCAACTTTGAGCAAATGTGCATACTTGGCATTGTAGTCAGGCATGCCGGGCGTTAGACCAAGTGACCGATCGACGAACAGATAGCAAAGAGGATTGCGCAGTTGCCAACTGTATTGCAGTTGATTCGGTGTCACGCCAGTTGTAGAGTGCAAGGAGTTGTTATACAACTTCTTCACTTTGTGTAACTCCTTGTCCCACGTGTTCTGATTGGGAACAATTAACGCACGAAGCAGTTGAATGACGGCCTGGTTGATTTCCTCAGCCAGCCCATTGGCTTTGGGGTATCGATCGGAGGCCAGCGGGTCAACATTGAAGAGAGATCAGTTTGCGTTTTAATTCACTGCAAGGTTTGATGATCTGAGTAGACCTTGAAGCGGCGACCCAAGAGGTAGTACTTCCAATGCGCTAGCGCCTCTCTCAAGGCATAGAGCTCACGCATATATGTGGAGGTAGCTACCTTGTGGCTAAGCATGCATTTGCTGTCATATTCAAGCGGACGCATGCCATCGCCATCATCTTGTTGCAGCACTACGCCAATACCATACTGACTCGCTTCCGTAGTGACCACGAATGTGAGATTAGGATCCACAATGCGAAGCACAAAATGACTTACCAAAGTTTTTTTCAAAGCTTGAAACGCAGTCTCGCATTTCGCACACCACACATAAGTGACATTTTTGCTTGTTAGTCTGGACAGTGGGTGAGCAATGACAAAAAAAATAGGTACAAACTTTCGGTAATACTAGGCCTAACCAAAAAAGGAATGCAGTTCGCGTACATTCGTTGGTGGAGGCCACTTTCGTATGACCTCAACCTTGGTCGCCTAAGGCTCAAGGCCGTTTGCAGACAACTGGTGCCCTAGACAGATGACGTTGTCCCTTCCAAACTCGGATTTCTCTAAATTGAGGTGCAACTTTGCCTCATTGAGAACCTGCAAACTTCCTCAAGGTGCTTGACATGCTCTTCCATGGACTTTCTGAAAATCGGGATGTCATCGAGGTAAATGACAACTATCCTGTTGAGCTGATGGTGAAGAACCTTTTCCATAAGGCACTGAAATGTGGCTGGTGCAATTATGGCTGGTCATAACGATAAATTTGTACAACCCATCGTGTGTCTTAAACGAAGTTCTGCGCTGGTCGACGGGATGAACTTCAATTTGCTGGTAGCCAAACTTAAGGTCGATCTTGGAGAAGACCTTGCACCCACTTGCAGCATCCAACAAATCAGCTACACGTGGCAAGGGATAAGTGTTTTTTTTAGTGATACGGTTTAGTCCATGATAGTCGATGTACATCCGAAGTTTGCCTCCTTTCTTTGGCAAAAATAAGACATGCGCACCGAACTCGAACTCACTAAGCCTAATCAATCCACAATCAAATATATCATCAATCTGTCTTCTCGGCTCCTCCAACTCCCCTTGCCCTATACGACAGACGCAACCCTTTAGAGGAACACCCCCTTCTACTATCGCAATCTTGTGTTTGACCGAATGCTCGGGTACTCCACGAGGTTCAACCAACACTTTCGAAAAACGATCTAGTAGACGACGAATGTTTGATGGGACTTCTGGTGGAGGATCATCCTCATCAGGAGAGAGAAAATCAGCTTGAAAATTTACAACATGAACAACCAAATTTATAGTAGTTGGATTAAAAGTAAATGAAATAAAAGTACTTGGAGTAGAAGTAGAGTTATTTTCTAAGGTAGAAAATGCAGCAAAAGTAGAAGGCACATGGATAGGCTTTACAAAGGCTACATGCACATGCTCACCTTCTTTGCACATGCGCAGTTACCTGCATAATTTATTCTCACTCAAAAGAGTCACTGAGGACTCACGCGTCTCGTCCAACATAACGGAATGCTCATTCCACTTGGCATCACGCACCACGAACTAAGTATCCGCCCACGTGGACCTCAAACAATGGGCCTCTAACCAGCCCAAACCAATAATCGCGTCGACGAGACACTTGTCGAGTACATATAAATTCAACTCATGTGTGACAGTACGATCTTCGTCAAAGGTGACGCGCACACCTTTGACAATATGTGTTGAGGTGACAACCTCTTGGTTACCTACCTGGGTCTGACAAGGGTTCTGCAATTCCACTTTCTTCATTCCCAGGCCCACCTTACGAATCTCGTTAGGAGAAAAGTAGTTGTGTTATCAATCAAGACACGGATGTATCGGCGGTTGATGAGCAGCTTACAGAAGATCAGTTGCACACCCCCTTGAACACAGCGTTACTGCTTGAGTTGTACCCAATGTTCCGTGTGAGAATGGAAGTTCACTTCCTTAGTCTCCTCCTAAGGCTCAATGTAAAATACTTGGGACTGCAACAACCTTGGATTGAGCGTCGGTCCGGGCTTCAAGAGCAAGCTGTTGGTCGGATTCAGGCTCCTTGGAGAGGCCCGTAGTTGACTGTTCAACTTCTCTTGCAGTAGAGAGTGCTGATAACTCTTCTACACCCTTTGCATATTTTCCTGCAACCGGTAAGTTGTTGGTCGGATTCAGGCTCCTTGGAGAGGCCCGTAGTTGACTGTTCAACTTCTCTTGCAGTAGAGAGTGTTGATAACTCTTCTACACCCTTTGCATATTTTCCTGTAAACGATAGCAATCCTGCACAGCGTGCCCAAACTTTTCACAATGCAAGCACACGCGTGGATTGGATCTTTCCCATTATTTTTGACTGATGCAGAGGGCTTAACAAGGCTTGGTGGAAGCATCCTCTGACTTCTCAAAAATCTTTGCATTCTAGGAGAGGTGTGTCATGGTCCCCTTACTGAACTGCAGTTAGGTTGCTTGCTTGAAGCAATCTTTCTAAGGGCATTACATTTTTCTTCATCATTCATGTCAGACTCAAGGGCTGATGTAGAACAGCCCACATCCGAGTTCGGCTCTATGCCATCATCTAAAGACAGATCATCCGCATAGGACCGCTCTTTAGCCTTCCGATGTTCATGCAGAGCAAGCTGGTTGTTGCTTTCGAACCGCTTGTGTCGAAAAGTTTTACCTGCAGCTAGTGTCCCTGCACGAGTGGCAAGGTCTATGGCCTCTAAGTTGACTAGATCCAATAAGAGCTCTCGCCAAGTCGCATGCTCCTTGAGTCCCAGTCGGGAGACAATCTTCAGGGGCCACTCCCATCACTATATCCATGCAAGACACGTCAGTCCATCCAAGGTTTGTAGTGAACAGACTAGCCAAATATTGTTCCAAAGCTTGCATGGAATTCCTCCACTTTTTGCCCATGAGGGCCTCAAGTTCCAGCCTTGCCTTAAACACCGTGCTTATCTTGATACTGCGCGATGAAGTCCTCAAGAGTACGTGCAGGAGTCACTTTCAGCCACTCAGTCAGGTCAATTCTTTCATAACCTGCACTAACAGCTTGGAGTTCAAGAAAACTCAGTACACAGTGTTTGTGCCCATGATCATACTTCGGTCTTCCTACATTGTTCGTAGTACCTTGAAGTATGAGCGCATGGCGCTGATCCAAGAGGTGATATGCCCTTTCCCGTCGTATTTGGACGGCAGCGTGGCCGCCCTCTTGTCCACCATGGGACCGCTGTATTGTACGCCAATAGGAACTACGACGTTTGAGGTTGGTGACCGTGTACTTGGGACTGGGCCAAGTGCAGAACTGTCGGTGATGCCGCTTGAAGAGCTGGCACCGGATCCTGCACTCGTCACAGTTCCACTTGATCTCCACATGAGGACTGTGTTAGGGGGAAAGACTGGGACAGCAGTTGGATGAGGATTAGGCGGACGAGGGATAGGCATTTGGGCCTCTTTGAGGCATACAATCTCAGCCAACAACTCTTGAGTCCGCTGCTTTGGAACTATCACACGTGACTCAAGATCTACCAAGGTTCGCAGTTGAACCAAGGCTGCTACGGCAGCCGCTAGGTTCTCTTTGAACCGGGCATCACTGAACTGCGGAGAGCCACTTGGGCAACAATACTTGTTGCTTTAGCTGATACCTTTGCCTCCCTCTCTCTCTGTATTGCATCCTCGTAAAGATTTTGAAAAAACGGTTTCCCGCTCTCATCCGCTGGGTCCAGCACGACCTACCATTGGGCAAATGAAGTGTTTGCCATGCTGGACAATGGAGTGTCAATAGATCTCTCGAGAGGGGTCCGCTCTTTGCTCACGTTTGGATGAACGCTCCTCTTCCCCTTCCTCACATTTTAAAAAAGAACACCTTTCTTCCTCCTCTCTCTTTTCGTTTTCTGCGCACACGTCTCAATATTGGACATATATAGCTCAGATAAGAAAATAAAAATAAATCACAAAAGAGAAGGTAGAACTCCTAGCTGGAGCGAAAATTCATTTGGCCTAGAGAACAGCATCGACGCAGCAAAATAAAATAAATAAGAAAAATTCAAAGAGAGGCTTGACTTAACGAACTAGTCAGGTCAGTCAGACTGGATAT
Source organism: Chara braunii (assembly GCA_003427395.1). Classification (NCBI taxonomy): domain Eukaryota; kingdom Viridiplantae; phylum Streptophyta; class Charophyceae; order Charales; family Characeae; genus Chara; species Chara braunii. Next base: position 2,022,050 of record BFEA01000079.1, read on the forward strand.
CTCCTCTTGTCTAACCCAACATAGAACATGTACCACGAATAAGTCAGACAAATGAAAACTAATTGACAAATGAAAACTAATTGACAAATGAAAACTAGTTGAAACAATGGAGATTTCGAAGGGTGGAAACGGTCACTGAGCCAGACGTGAGGTAGTGTGTGAGAACATGCAATAAGACCAATCAAGATAACCTTGAAAGGAATGTCCCTACTGGCCGTGTGTCCCCCAATTTTAGCACCGCAAAGAAATGCAACTGGCGGCAACAAGTTTGGGGCCGAAGGGTCCTATTCCACTAGGCCTGGTCCCACTGAGTCCTAAAGGGTCCCAAGTAGGTCGTGGACAAGGACCAATCAGAAGGGTGTCCCAAGACGGTTCCAGACTGCCTCTACCGTATTGAAAAAGAAAAGACAACTTTGAGCAAGAACCTACTCCAACTGTTCAGGAGTAAAAAGACAATGCACTATAGAAAAATATGTCATTGAGAACACAATACATCATCCATCCATCCATCAGGTGAGAAAGCAATCCACATGCTCACGCACAACCAAGACCGTCGAGAAGAGGAAAAGAGCACAGCACACCCCAACAGGCCATGAAACACCAAGCAACCACCCCTGGGCATACCCGAGTCACAACTCACCCCCCTCTCTCATAAATCCTCCTGCCCCCTAGCTACCACTACACGAAGTGTCCTAGCATGACTAAGAGGGCTCTTCTACACCCATGTTACAACGTCGGATCCTCCGTCAATGCTGAAGACCAAAGTAGCAACTTGCAGCTCTTCAATGAAGATATGGCAGCCTCCGGTCAAGTTTCTCTCTTGAGGAGAAACCCATAAGCCAGTCGATGTCTTCTTGAAGTCTAGATTCCAAGTGTGAGTACCTCTCTCTCTCCACTCCCTCTCGCTCACTTCATTCAGCCACCTTCGTGCCTCGCCACCCCATACAATCACTCAAGCAACCTGGTCAGGTCTGATGTCGACCCTACATATCCTAACCAGGTGGGGCAGCATCCACATTCCTCGCTGCCCCTCTTAACCCTAACTTCCAACCCTAATCCAACATTAGATTAGCCCTAACCTAATTCGGAATTAGGGTTCGGAATTAGTGTTCAGGTAGTTCAACACCCCTTGCCAGCTAGTAAGTCCGCTCCGATACGAAATGTTACGATCCTGGTCATTTCCAAAGTGCAAATTCACAAGGAAAGACAATGCCACCCAAATCGAAAGTAATGAAAGCACTTGCTAAGAGATAGAGACCAAAGAAGTGGAACAAAAGAAAGAGAAGAAGTACACCAGCAAGACCAATGACAAATCCCACTTCCCTCTCCACCTTACTCCTCCTTCATACTCCTGTTCATTTCACTTCAGATCTTCAGCTTATACAATCTTTGTGTCCGTCCTTCATCGTCGTTTGTTCTCTTAACGATGCTCATTTGTATGTATTTGTTAGTAGCACAAAGGGACTGGAGGGGAGGGTGGGCAAAGGGAAGGAAAGCAATATGTGAAGGGCAAGATAGAGCGTGACATGCAAATAGCAGCGGAGAGGTGTATGACGAGCTTCGCAGAATTCTAAATATTTACCGCTGAAACAGACTACTCTAGAATAGCACAGGTTTGAACAAAAAACAAAACAAAAAAAGCAAAAAAAAAAAAGGGTTGAGGAGCAGTTAATGCCTATGGCAAATGGCCACCCCTACAGACCGGACAGGACCGGTTCGGGTGTGGGCTTTGGAAGCGCAGCATCCAATTTTCACAATCACAGTTGCTGCATCGAATGGCATGGCACAGAGAGATGTCACAGGCTACATGGCTCCTACATGCTAGGAACACAGAGGCACGTCAACCGCAATTACAGAGGCATTGTCGTTCCAGCCCCTGTCTACAAATTGGACATGACATGTCGAGGTGCCATACCTAAGTACAGTACTGACAGTATTTGTATGTATGGAAGCAAAAACTCGCTTGAACTATCCCTTCATAAGTTCATAGTCCTCACGGCACAAGGCATGTGAACCACATAGTAGTTGAACCTCTGGCAGGTCATCACAAAGTGGCATGGAGCATCTTTCTTGGGCTTCCTCAGCATTTATTCCTTCTCTATGGGCAGACGACGACAGGGAGGATCAGTCCAAAGCAAGGGCATTCAGCTGCTGCAGGATTTCGTCCGCAATAGCTCACCCGGAGCATATCGCTCTGCCAATGGTTCATATAGAGGTATATTTTCCTCCTCGGACTGCTGTGTCCGTTGTTTGTCTGGGAAGAAAGAGGAAGATCCCATCACAGGTGGTCATAGGTGTATGACCAACACCGCATGTGCGACATGCTAGGAGAGGATGTGGAGGGTGATGGCACCGGGGATAGTCCACGCAGTAAAGACACATACTTTCTATGACAGCTTCCTGGACACATTGACGACACATGGCATGTTGCTGACGTGTCAATAGTATGGAAGGCTGACATCCACAGTTATTTATTGGAGCTGCTATGTCATAGTGTTCGGAGCACAGGACAGGGGATCACAATTTTTGTGTGAGTGGCTAGCAGCAACCACGCCTTCATAGTGTTCAGAGCAGAGGCTATGCCATGTCAACCAAACTGCACCTGTGCAACGACACAACGGGAGGGCACAACTACCATCCTATGGAGAGGTCCTTTCACTGTTTGTGGTAGAATCAGTCGGATTGCTCTCCGGGTAGTGCAGTGCTTGTAAGTGCTCATCTACATACTGTTCCTGATGGACGAGCCAGACTGTGTGTGTGTGTGTGTGTGTGTGTGTGTGTGTGTGTGTGTGTGTGTGTGCCTATATGAGTGTGTTGTCATATTGTGTGTTCGTGTGTGTGTGTGAGCACGTGTGCGTGTGCGTGTGTGTGTTTGTGGGGGAGGGGGGGGTGTCTATATATGTGTGTCTTGTTATTTCTAGTTTTTATGTTTTTCATTTTTTTTAAACGCATGAATTTAAGAAAAACAAACAAACAGGGTTGTAGATCTCAAAAAGATCTACAACCTTATATTTTTTATTATTATTTTTGTTTATTGCTTGCCCACGAAACAATCTCTGCGGAAAAAAATGAAAAGCCCATGCATTTCTTTTTTTTTATTCATTAAAAATTGCAAGGAAGATGAGCAATAACGAACTTCAGCAATCAAACAGCATCATATACACAAGACCAGATAGTCGTGACCTCGAACCAACAGCAGAATTGCATCACGAGTTTCACCAAATAAGAAGACACCAAGAGCTCATAATTGACAATGCTGGTAAAGTCTCATCATCATCATCAATGAAGAACCAATGTTGATATCCTATCTGGCACTCGGCGCCCAGACTACAGATGGCAGATCCGATCTAGCCTACACTACAATGCCGAAGATGACGTCAACAGCTTTCCCGAAGTACGAGCATACAGCGACGAATGTCGCACACTTCCAGCACCAGGTATGTCTCTCGCCTCACTCACAACCTCGTTCCCCGACACACAGATGCCACTTGCACCCAAGGACCACTCTGCGCCACACCCAGCTTACAGCAGCGCAGCTCGGCTATGGCTGCCTGCTCCTTCCTGCTCGCCCGTGAGCGCATGAGCGCTGGCCAGCTATTAGCGCAGCAGCGCTTGCGCAGCATGCAGCCAGCACCCGAATCCCAAATGAGGAGGCAGGCCCTTTGCTATATGAAAGTGGCCTGCCTGCTTGCTGCCCCAGGCTGCGCAGGGCCTCAGCCAAGAAGCTTCCGGTAGGCCCCGGTAGGCTGAGGCCCAGTCCACACAACTCAGGCCCTGGGCCTGTAGTGGTTGCTTGCGCCCAACTGTCAACGGCCTGTGTTAGGCCCTCATCCCGTATCCAGCCCAGGGCCTGCCTTCGATACATTCAAACAGGCTGCCCAGGGCGCGGGTTCTTCCAACCAACTGGCGCTGCGCAACTGCCTGAATTTCCTTGAGTTGCGTGGTGCCCTCAGGCCCTCGTCGTGCCTGCCTTCACTTAGGGCGGCCGACGTGATACTTGGCAGGGCCTGAAAGGGGCTCATAGGGGCATAAGCCTCGCAAAATATAGCAAAACTTCACAAAATATATACATACATGTAGGGTTTTCGATATCAAAAAGATCTACAACCCTATATTTTTTCTTTTTTTTGGTGTATTTTGTACCCGAGAAAAAAATATTCCCACGCCCACTCAAACCCCGCTCGAGGTGCTTTGAGCGCGGGATTGAGCGGCGCTCAAACCTAATAAAAGTTTGTAGGAGCAGCAGAATCATCTACGCCAAATCTTGATTAAGTTGCATGAGTCTAACTTCAAGATTAACCTGAAGAAGTGTTCATGGGCCAAGCGCCAAGTCCAGTATTTTGGACACGTCTACATGGAGATGGAGTGAGACCGGAGGACGCCAAGATAACAGCAATTCGTGACTGGCCAACCCTGCATACGTTGACTCAGTTGCGATAGTTCTTATGATTGGCCAGCCACTACCGGAAGTTTGTTCGTAACTTCACTTTCATTGCTGCTCCTTTTGGCAGGCTGCTGCTGAAGGAAACCATTTAGAATTGGGACAAGGGCTGTACATCAACCTTCACGAGCTTGCAGAAGTCCGTCATCGAGTACCCATTCCTTAAAAAGTAGTTGATCCATCCTTATCGTTTGTTGTAACTACCGATGCTAGTCAGTATGGCATTGGTGTTGTTGTCCAATAAAATGATGGAGATGGGTACAGACCCGTTGACTTTATGTCTTGTAGACTGCCTAGTGAGATGGTAGTAGCCTCTACTTATGAGCGTAAGCTCTTCGCCCTCAGACATGCTTTTGACCACTGGTGGTATTACCTGATGGGACAACATTTCAAGGTCTATTTAGATCATGAAACATTGCGATGGCTAAGGGCCCAAGCCCGGATGACGCCTAAGTTGACGAGTTGGGCTGGTGAGATTGATCAGTTTGACTTTGAATTGAAACAAGTCAAGGGTAAGTACAACATCGTCGCAAGTAAACATGCAGATTTCTTTGGTGCAATAGTGACTTACCTGAAAGTTGGCGCAGATCTGCAGCAAACGATCAAGGCTGCCTACGCTAATGAGCCCGTCTATAGTACACTGATAAAGAAGGTGCAGACCACACCTCGTGAAGTCCCTAATTTCAGAATGGCCGATGGATTGCTGTTTGAGAAGACTGGTGTGCATCATAGGCTTTGCAAACCTTGCAGCGACAATGGACACAGTCTGATCCTAGGGAAATGCCACGAAACGGAAGGCCACTTTGGCTAGCGGAAGACCTACTCAAATCCTACACGCGGCCAAGCATGAAGCATGATGCCATCACCTACATCCAAGGCTGCCAAGTGTGTCAGCGAAACAACACTTCCACGCAGCCTCCCCTCGAACTGTTCAAGCCCCTGCCTATCCCATCAGGCCCTTGCGAATCTGTATCTATCGATTTCATGGACACTAAGGTCAACAGTAGTAGTGGGAAGAGTCAGGTCATGGTCGTAGTTGCAAGTTTTGTAAATTTGCCGTTTTTGTACCATTACCTGCTGCAGCAAAGACACATCTGGTCCTCAAAGAGTACTTTAACCATTGGGTCAAGGATTATGGTCACCCGTTGAGTATAGTCAGTGACTGAGACATTCCATTCACAAAGGGACACTCGCAGCAGCTAATGAGGTCTACGGATCTAGGTTAGCTATGCCATCTGGAAACCACCCTGAGACAAATGGCGGGACACGGCATATGAATAAGATTCTACAACAAGTACTGCCTCTGTATATTAGACCAGACCAGCAAGATTGGGTTGAGCATCTTCCAAACGTAGCTAGCGCATATAACAACTCCTTTCAGCTAGCTACCTCGCAGATCCCGAATGAGCTGCATAAAGGCTGGAGTCCCCTACGTCCCATAGACTGTTTGAATCCGGATCAGATCCAAAGATTACCACCTGGCACACTTGAGTTTGTCATCCACTATGAGAAAGATCTGCAACGTGGGGCTGAGAACATACGGAAGGGCAAGCATCGAATGACGCAACAAGGGAATAAACACCACTGTCCTTCATAGTTTGCGGTAGGTGATATTGTCAAGGTCGAGTCCAAGGAGTTTGTACCCGAGGAGGGGATCTCGCAGAAGTTACTACCTGCCTACAAAGGGCTGTGGCAAGTACTAGATGTCAAAGGTGACACAGATGGACCGTCGTACACCATCGAGATTCCACCCCATCTGCACACCTACCATGTTTTACACAATTCTAAGCTCGCTCCTCCCTGTGTGACTAATCATGTGTTCCCCCACGCAGATCCATGATACCACCTGATATGAATGGAGGGTACGATGTAGAAAAGATTGTAGTTGAAGATACTTTCCGTACCGGTTGTAGGGGAACACCATAGAAACAATACAAAGTTAGCTTTGCTTATCAGAAACCCAACAAAGACCGCCGGTTCACCAGGGATGAGTTGCTTCAAACAGCCCTTCACATAGAGTCCTTCTATGAGCGGGCACACAGAAGATTGAAGATCTATGATCATTAAAGTTTTGATTCTTCTCGGAGTACCTCGAAATTAGGCCGGCGGGAGTGAATGGGTTCACGCTGCAAGCTTTCCCAGTCCCGGTTCCAAGGTCCTCAATTATCCCAGTTCAACACCCCGATAGATAGTCTTAGCGCCTGTAGCATCAGGTGTCGCAGGCCGGTAGGCTACAGTACTGTACAATACATGCAGGAGCACTTCAAGTCCCCAAAAGTCCAGTTTTGCAGCAGCCTCGGAAGAAAGTTGGCAACTTGGCAAGGCTACAGTGTCGGAAGGCAGTCAGTTGTTCATTTTGCAAATTTGTGGAACTGGTGCTGGAGCTGGATTAGATGAACAGAATGCCTAAACAGTAATGGACTCTCGTGAAGGTAGGCTCAAGCTAGCGTTTTGCGCAGCTGTAGAGCGTAATGGTCAAAGCCTGCCTGATTGTGAAGACCTAACAAATCGAACAGAGACAAAAGTTGGCCATAGTGATATGGGGGTCTCGTGCGGAAGGGCTCTCGCTCAACGGATCAAACGCGGGGATAACAGGCTAGCCAGGCAAGAGGGAAGAAGACCATCGACGGCCATAGCTGCACAAGCTTGGCAAGGCAGACCGCAGAGGCATTCAGGGTAAATGTAGGACATCGAAGGAGGAACAGTAGCGGGGAGCATCAAGGGGTGAACAGCGCAAGGGGAGAGAGAGAGAGAGAGAGAGAGAGAGAGAGAGAGAGAGAGAGAGAGAGAGAGAGAGAGAGAGATGGATCGGTCCAAACTGCCCAGTCCCGATGTGTGTGTGTGTGTGTGTGTGTGTGTGTGTGTGTGAGAGAGAGAGAGAGAGAGAGAGAGAGAATCTCAAAACTGACGAAAAAAATGGGGTATATGAGTTGACTTTTAGGTTGGAACTGTCAAAGTACAAACCAACATTTCAGGCCCCCTTTAGGGCTGACATAACCTGGACATTCCGCCAGCCCCAATCCCGACACCGGATTCTGGGAGAAGAATCTGAAGTGTGAGACAAGGCCCTAAGTAAAAATAAGAGCCTTCTCTCTCCAATTGGCATATACACTGGCCATGGGAGATTTCCATATAGGGTCAAAAGTCTAAAGCTTTGGCCTCCTAGGAGTTATATCCTGGCTGAATTCAGCCTAGATAAAGTCTAAGCAAAATCAAACGTCATCATAAAAAAGAAGTGAGCTTGGAGCCTGGATCCACCTTCGGTGCTTGAGGTTCATCAAGATCAATGGCAAGAGCAAATACATGAGCTTCCACCTCCCAAACCTAACAGAGATCCGAAATAGGAGAAGAGTCAATAAGCTTGCAAAAAGAAAAGTTAAACTAAAGAGAACTGCTTACTTTTAGTGTATATGGCCCTAGAAAGGGTCATGCATAAGGGAGTGGAAGTTAAGTTGCACCTAAGACTAGACGTTGCTTTGTTCCGGAAGCATCTAACTCTAGATCCTGCCTGCCTATATCTGGGGTTCAGGTTAGTCCTAGGTAGGGAGCTACCTCGGGTCTGGCAAAAGGTGGCGTGGCGTGAAGAGTGGTGGTGTGAGACGCCCAAGGACCTCTCGCTATGACTAAATAGTCTTTTGTCGATGTAGGTTCAAGGGGGAGTATTGCACCTCAAAGTAAAACACGTGCACTAGTGAACAAGTATTCGAGGCGCATGTCCACAATCGTACGTAGGCTCATACGTCACACTGCATGAGCTTCTATACAAGCCCGGTGCCCTAGGAGAGGTGAAGGGGCAGGTTTTGCCCTTGTATATGCCGACCTCTCCGTAATGCTTGGCATGCAGCTTGGAGGCTGTCCCACATTCCTTCTCAACCTATAAAGCTAGGGAGGCCAGTGTTGCTTGCACACGTGGGTGAAGCCTGAATGCTACAGGCATACTCCTTGAGCACTGTGGAGAGCATTATACTCGTTGATCTGCCTTCTCGACTTCGAGCTGCTGACACCCCCTGTGACTGTCTAACAAGTCGTCTACACATGGCAATGGCTCTACATTTTCCATAGTCACAAGGTTAGCTGTTGCAGCTTTGCTTGCAAGGGATTGAGGGGGATTTTGGAGAAACGAGTCGGGGTGGTGGGTTCGGGGGTTCGGGGGTTCGGGGGCCTGGGGGGTGGGGGTCCGCGGTGTTTTTAGAGTCACATTTGTAGTGATGTTGACTGTGTTGATGCACTGCTTCTGGAGCTCAGAAACCTGTGGAAAGACAACTTTTTTTTTTCCGTGCATTTTGTTGGGACTTACCTCTGTGATTCCTGTTGAGGCTTTCGGGTTTGGTGGGTTGGTGGTAATCGGAATGAAACTCACCTGTTGTGTGCCATACGGTTTGGGGGGGTTGGGGGTTTGTGGTGGGGTGGTTGTGGTTTTTGGGCTCACCGGTTCACTGTTGTTGACAAAGTTGATGGATTGTTGCTTGATCTTTGAAAGCCTTCAGGTATGTGTTTTTTTTTTTTTTTTTTTTGCTTCAAAATGTTGGGAAAAAGGTTTAAATGAGGATGGGCGGGGAGTGTGTGGGTAGGGGGTTGGTTGTAGTCGGGCCTGGGCGGTTGTCGGGCTCGCATGTGTAGTGTTGTTGCCGTTGTTGATGGAATGGTGCTGCTACTTTGTAAGGCTTGGATAGTTTTTTGCCATTCTTCATTTTTGTTTCCTTTTTTGTCATGTTAGTGACCTGATTACAGTTTGCATTTCTTTCTGTTGTGGTTTTCTGGGTTGCTTGTTGTTTGAATGTGAACTTACCTGTTGTGTGTGTGTCAGAGTTTGCATACCTGTCTCCCGCTCACCACAATTTCCCCTTTGTGCACAAAAAGTAATATTTCTCAGATATCAAAAGATATGCAATTCTGCGTACATTTTTCCTGCGATATTGCTCAAAAAGGAGGTGCTTTTCGTCTGGTTGTCTCAAGAATGTGACTTCCAGCATCTTACTGACATACTCCCACTATATCACAACTGATCGGAACAGATACTACACTATATCAAACTGATCAGAACAGATACTACACTTGATCATCTTCGTGGTCGTCATTTTGGGGGGCGGGGTAGTTAGTTTGGGCTCTCTCTCTCTCTCTCTCTCTCTCTCTCTCTCTCTCTCTCTCTCTGGTGCGCGCGCCATTCTGTCTCAGGAGGACAAGTCGCTCACGTCTCCTCTTCTACACCATAACCCTGATTGCGACCGCTTTGCCCACAAACTCGGTCCGAACACCACCGCCTGTCAGTCACTTCCTCGCGACTTCAGCTACACTGTCCTCTTGAGCAGGCGTTAGGAACGTCCCCCACCCGCTCCTCTGCACGACGTTCCCGTTCTCTCACACGACTGTCAGATTGCTCATATGGTCTCCCAAGAGCGAGTCTGCATCACCCAATCATCTCTCTAGCCTAATGCACATCGCGAGCGTGCAGTTTCTTTTCTCTTGACGTGACCGTCGTGGCTGACATCAACAATAAAGCACCGCCTCTCTCTTTCTCTGATCGCCCGTCCACCCCGTCTCCCCTTTTGTTGAGCTCATCTTTTTCTCTTCAGTCGTGGATGTGATCGTCCTATTCAACCCAGCGCAGACACCTCCCCAGACATCATCCTGCCGGGGGTGGTCCAGTCCAACCAGCGTCTCCTCTCGAGATTAGCCTCTCACACGCTTTCTTGTCATGCGACCCCCGATCGCTCATTTCCCCTGTCCCCCTTCGAACTAGAGTCAATTAGTACGGCGTCGCACAATTAACGCAGTGTCACACTCGTCACACATATGGCCATTCAGGAGCACGCCTATCCCTTACTTGCCTCTTTGACGCGCGAAGCTCTCTGCTAGCACAAGGACTAGCATGATGTCTCGCCGATCACGAACCGGCTAACCTGAGCGGGATCGTGAGGTCTTCCACTTAGAAGAGGGTCTATTGTCAGTTGGTAGCAGCACAAAATCTTCTTCAAAGCTCAGCACGGTAGATGATGACTATCTCGTATGACCCGACTCTTGCACGAGTGGATGACGCAAACCATAACTACTCTATGCACCGCCACACGTTCTCACGCTCCCCCCGTTGGTAGGGCACTGTCCACTTGATCACCCAACTCCTCCACCAGACCTTCGTTGACCTGAGCTTCTCTCTCTCTCTCTCTCCATTCTCGTGTGTGATCTCTCTTTCTTGCGTCCTTGTCACTACCCCCTTGACCTTAGCCTCACCGTCCCCGCAAGTCGGCTTCCAAACCACTTTCCACTGGCTCGATGGGCTGGTGGTCCCGTCGCCATTGTTCCGGACCTGGCCAGGGCAGTGTTGCTGCCGTGCTAATTTCACTCTCTCCCCCGGAGTCCCGCTCCAGATGCGCCTGCTCTCTGTCTACAGTGTCGGTAGAGGTCTCAGCCTTGTGATAAGCGATTGTCACCTAAAATTCAGCAGTGACACCATCCCGCCTGCACCTCCGCTTGGCCCTGTCTTTTGCTTCGATCACGGCCGCCTGCAGTTTTGGATCCGCCCTCATTTCTTCTTTCCTAGCTCCTTCCACATTGATCTTCAACTTGGCCTCTGCTCCCCCGTTGTAATTGAGAATCGTAGTGATCCAGGGGCCTTCTCCAAACATCGGCCTCCAGCGCGCTAGGAGGTTCCAGCAGTCTGGCCTATAGCCATGCAGAGCCATGGCCGCGTGCTTCTCGGGATAGCCTGTGCTTGGTACTTGAAGCACACGCACGCAGACAGCCCACACTGACCTCTTCTACTCTGCCTCCCTGCCTCAGACTGACGACGTTAGCACCGTAGAGTAACTTGCACACACCTGGTACTCAACAGCTAACAACCAGCCTCTCTAGGTCTTTTGTAGGCTCCCTTCCATACCACGATCCCCGTGTTGTAAATGGGGGACTCAAGTAGCCTTTAAAATTCAGCTTATTAGCAATCTGGAACTCTGAAAATAATAAAATGAAATAAAACAAAATAAAATAGAATAAGGAGAAAAGAGCGAGAGAGCGAACCCCAACGGCCGTAGTACACATGGCCTTTCTGCTATCAGTCCTGGTCACTTCATCTTGTCATGGAGTGATTGCATCCCTGAGACGGTGGTCCCATAATGGGATACCGACCGACAGCCTCTCTCCCCTAAAAGGGGTCGTTGGACTACAACTAATGGGTACCCGTGTCCGATGGCAAGGAGGAGGCTTATGACCTTCCATGGGGGGTGGTAAGCCTCCTACCAACGCGGCCGCAGGTCGCCCCTCTTTTGGGTTCCTGAGTAGTGCTCAGCCTGTTGGGCCGGCCAGTGATAGAGCAAGACGCGAGGAGCCAGGCCTGTCTAAGCCACCAGCCTTCAATCACGGTTCGAAAATGAACCGTTAGTTCCCCCGCGAGGTGACAGAAAGCAGGGTCTAACCGTAATAATAATAATAATAATCATAGTGAAGAAAAAAGGACGAAAAGTAGCGCTGCTGTAACTCAACACCACTAAATATTTCAGACGGGAGTGGCGATTTGACTCAGGGTGCAGACTTGACACTAGATTTTTCTTTTCGTTTTATTGCCTTTTCCTTTTCCTTCGGCAGCGACCATAACACTGCACGCGTTCCGTAACCTGATTACAGAAAGCCCCAGCGCGCACCACTCTGGTTTTTTCACCGTCCCATCTCTGAGCGGGCCTGGACACAGCACGACAAAGTACTGAGCCAGCCAGGAATGTGGGCTAAAAGGCCTGGCGCGCTGCAGGGCATGTGAACGGACTCCTGGCACATTGTGGAGGTAGCGCCTGGTACACAGCAGAGGTAGGGCCTGCTACACAGCGGAGGGCCAGGACACCGCGCCCTCCGACAACGTGCGCGCGTCGTTTTCCCGTGTTTTTTCCACTGGTCAGATATCAAACTGATGGTGCGCGCACAAGTCCGCGCGCCGTTTTTTCGTATTTTTTCCATGGGTCAGATATCAAACTGATGGTGCGCGCACAAGTCCGCGCGCCGTTTTTCCGTGTTTTTTCCACGGGTCAGATATCAAACTGATCGGAACAGATACTACACTTTATCGTCGTCGTCGTTTTGGGGGCACAATTGCAGTTATACTTCCTTAGATACAAACAGAACGTGTGCCCCACATGATGATGAGGTCAGCTTTAACTACCCCTTATCCACAAACTTAGATAATTGTTTGCACAACTACTCAACTCTTCTAGTAATATTCTGTAGACTGGACCCTGTGGAGTTTTATGTCTGCGAACTGAGTAGTTGTGCACAACTACTCAACTACCTGGTTCTATGTCTATGTAGTGTTTGATGTCTCTCTCCACCACTTAATGTCTGCGAACTTTTTCACACGAAATCTTTGTCATATGCCATTCTGAAGAGCCTGTGCCAGCTGAGTCTCATCCTCTGCTATTTGGCTCTTCCTGGTCCCGAGGGCCGCCACCTGTGCACCTAGAGGTTTGCGAGTCTAAGTTTGGCTGGACCCTGTTGCACCTCGGCTGTGATGGCGCTGGCCACCTGATCTTCTTCCACTTCCTCTGCAGCGCCTCTGGATCTTCTTCCTCCTCTTCTTCTTCTTCTGCTTCCTCCCCTCCTCCACTACTGGACATGCACCATTCTTTTTCACCTTTCCTTCTTCACACTCTTCATCTCCCGGCTGGTTAATCTCTCTTGCCATGTGACGTCATTGGTGACGTGTGGCCATGCCAAGGAGCTAGTGGGAAGATGAATTCTCCTTCACCCTTTCCTGCTCTTCATCCCCTCCTCCACTACCGGACGTGCGCCATTCTTTTTCCTCTTCCTTCTTCATACCCGTCATCTCCCGGTTGGTTAATCTGGCTCTTGCCATATGACGTCATCGGCGACATGTGGCCATACCAAGGAACTAGCAGGAAGACGAATTGCAACAACGGTCACCAAAGAATGGGCATGACCAAGAGAGCATATATTTGGTAGTCATCCATTGTGGGGGATTAGTACAACAGGTCAGCCAAGGCATGGCCCTGTTCCGCTTCCTGCCATCGTTCAGATGTACCCCTACTAACCTAAAATTTACGGACTTCATTACCAAGGCGTTGACTTTCCCTTGTCGTTGATTATTTTTCACTATCGGGCTAATGGTGGAGCCCATTGACTGACCAAGAGCCAATCAAAGAACAGGCTGAACGTCCTAACAAATTCTTTTACGTGGTATCACCACTTCGCTCAACATGTTGCAGTTCACATGCTTGCTGGTCACTAATCATCTAGGGGCAAAACTGGCTGGCCGCGCTAGCCGAAAAAGAAAGAAAAAAATGCCCCTGCACTTCAGCAAAGCTTGTCGGGCAGTGCACATCCGCCAGGCCTGAATGAACTGGTCCTTTCACGAGCGCCTGCGACTCATGCCTGTGCAGCTACTATACACGCTTGCCTATCTACTCATGCACTAAACCTAACGGACTTGAGATCTGATTCATGACAACACCAATTGATGACAGCAGCTCGACTTCCAGGAAGGAGCTGACAACTTCCAGACAACAAAAGCAAGACCAGTGCAGGACATACATGGCTTATGGTTAGGAAACACTTCACTCCCATGCTCAAGGAAGACCTCCTCTATAGCTCTACGCTCCATGCTGCCAGTGAGCTTCTCTCCCCTCACCCCTTTCTCCACCTTCCTAATGCCACTAATCATCCTTCACTTTCTATTATTATTGCTAGTAGGTGACCAGTTGCAGGTTCACTTGCAAGAAAACACGAGGGAATACCAACGACCATGTTCTTTCTTCTATTGCGGTAGTTGCTCTTTTCTTTTAGCCCGCGTACATATGTGATGATGGCCTTTGCAGTTCTCTATCCACACGAAACACAGCGTGTATGCAAAGGACAAGGATGACACAGAAAGGGAAGGCATGGAGAAGGACCATGGCAAAGCAAAACCAAAACCAAAACGGCACCTAATAAAGAGAAAGATAGAATCAGCAGGTGTCCTCCTCGATGTCAGCACCCTAGTCCCTTCTCCTCCTCATCCTCATCATTTAATCTCTTCTCCTCCCCCTCCTCATTCTCTGATTGGAGCCATTGCCATCTGATCTTGTACATGTTATCCTTTCTCCATTCCCTCTCTTGGAGACCACGGGAGACTGGCATCGAAGGCTTCCAAATGGGACATGTCTCATGCCAAGCTGAGCACGAAGGAGGGTGAAGTGGAGGAGAAGGATGAAATGCAGGAGGGAAGAGTCAGATAAAGAGAAACAAGGGGAGGAGGACCATTGCGCGGGAAATGGGAATCAATCAAGAGAGAGAAATTAACCACCTTAGCCGCCTCCTACCCTTTAAACCACCAGTACTTCCTAAAGCCGTGCCCGTTAACAAGCCACAATTATAGGAAACGTACGAGCCACTACAGGAGCGCCCAAATTCATCCAACTAGAAACGTTTCCACTGTATTTTTCTCCATGGCCTAAACTCGACCAAGTACTGGTGGTTTAACGATGTCAGCCACACCACATTCCCAACCCTTCATTTGGATTATTTAACCTCTTCTCCGCCGCTCCATTTTCTGATCGTTGGCATTGCCATCCTACCTTGTGTTCATCATCCCTTCTCCATTCCTGCCCTAGTGTGGGTAGGGTAGGGTATACCAAGTGCAGCACAAGGAAGTGTATACCCTAGGGCAGGCCAGCTAACAGTCCACGGGGCAGAAGATGAAGATTGGGTGGCGCAGTCTGGATTCTGGACTAAGATGCCGGATGAAACAGAAGAGGAGAGAAAGGGAATATGCAGCAAAGTTGGAGGCAGTCGTTGATGATGAGGAAAGCGACCTACTGGTTGCGGAAAGAAATAGTTCCCTCAATCAGTGATTGCTCACTCAGAAACGAAAAGAGTTTGATGAGAAGAAGAGGATGGAGGAGAAGGAGAGAGAATCCAACAGCAATTGAGGGAACAGCGAGGCAAGGAGACCGAAGTTAGAGAAACCCTGACCCTTGTGACCGACGCCTTGCTGCATACCGCCCAGGAACTGACCACCGTACAGAAAACGGTAGGGAAAATCGAACTCCACCAAGACGAGTTCCACGGAACCTGGAACAATTACCTCTCCGCCTCCTCTCCTCAAATGATACGATTGTTGACCACACGCACGAACTAGATAGTCTTTTCATTCCAAAACTCACAAACACCATCACAACAGTGAGGTTAGGCGGCGGTGGTGGAGGTGGACATGGTGGAGACGATGGTGGAGATGATGGGAAAGGAGGCAAAGAACCAAAGGGAGAAGGAGACTGAAAGGGGGATGAAAAGCAGTCCGATGGGGGAGAAAGGAGAGAAAAGATGAAGGTGAAACTTCCCAAGACAAACAACGGGACGAGGGAGGAGAACTTTTACCAGTGGGAAGCGCACATGGGCACATACCTGTATGCGCAGTTGATTTCATATTGGGACCGTGTGCTGACGGCAAACTCGTGCCACGATGGGAACGCCGCCAACTTCACCATATCCTTGGTGAAGGCGGCAGGCTGCACAACTATGGTAGAATATTCCCAACAGACCCGTATTGAGGATTTCATGAAGGCCCTGAAGGAGAGGTTTGAAGATAACAAACTGGCCCAACACACTGAGCACCTGATCCCCAGTATTAGCGACCGGAAGTGGAAAAGTGTTGCAGCGCTTAATGCCACTATGGAGGAGCAGTTGCAGTGCCCCGATCACGTCAAAGCAATTCCTGACCCCCTTAGGACCAACCTGTACCCCCGAACTAAGGGAGAAGGCATGCCATACAAGAAGTTTAGCAAGATTGCCGTAGAACAGGCCAGCTTCCTTCAAGAGGCAAAATATTGCCATTATTGCAAGGATATGCATAAAGGAGGCCGGTGGACGAACAAGACCATAACTGGAAACATAGTGGGGAAAGACAACCTTCTATTCATGTTTGCCATCGAGGCACTTCCCTAGGAAAATATAGATTATGGACTGGAAGAACAAAACAGCAGCCAAGTAGCCCAGGGAGGGGACTACACGGCCGCTGCAGCCCGTGCGGGAGGGCGACAAGGAGGAAGAGGAGACCGAGGTAGAGGAGGCTGTGGTAGAGGTGGAGGTAGAGGACCCGCTGCTCAGGGGAGTAGCAGGATGGAAGCTACTACGCGCGAGGGAGGGGTAATGTTTCGCTGCAAGGCGGACGTGGTTCAACAGTCAATGGGGGAAGAGGTAGGGGTCACAACCCGTACCCAGCACACCCAAGGCTTGAGAAAAGCAGACCTTGGGAGAAAATGAACATGGAGTATTCTTTGTGGAAGCAACGGCTCAACACCTATCACTCTCTAAAGTGTGGTGACTGCAACCACATTGTCCCCTTTTGCCTTGAATACAGGTACCCAAAAGGGACCGGCCAATAGGAGTTGCAGTTGCTCCTGCTAGGCCTTCAGACATAAACAAATAGGTAGAAGCGCACGCTGAGCAGGGACCCTCTTATTTGAAGGCCCAAATGGCAGAGACTTACGTAGGCCCCCAGCTAGCTAGCTGTCCAGAGGTCGCCTGTGCTAGGATCTCTCTAGGTGGCTTCCTCGCAGGCATCAATGATGAGTTGACTACTTATCACAAGCCTGGGCCGAAATGAAGAAGAAATCAAAGGGGCAGCTAATAATAGCAGATGTAGAACTGAGTAGCACATGGAGCTGGATGAGCTGCGCAAGCAGCTCGGCGAACTGCTCGAGAAGGGTTGGTTAAAGCCTAGTTCCTCACCGTACAGTGCACCAATATTGTTTGAGCCAAAGAAAGAAGGCGAACTGCACATGTGCATCGATCATAGGGGTCTCAACGCACTTACCGCCAAGAATGCCAAACCGTTGCCTAGGATAAATGACCTTTTGGATAGGGTGCAGAGCTGCAAGTATTTCTCCAAGATTGACCTGAAGTCCGGGTACACCAGATAGAGGTACAGCCCGAAGACCAGCAAAAGACGGCCCTTAGGACACACTACGTCATGCCGTTTGGTCTGACCTCTTTAGAGAATGGCTCGACAAATTTGCAGTTGTATATTAAGATAATATTTTGGTTTTTAGCAAGTCGCCGGAGCATCGGCAGCACCTTCGTCTCGTCTTAGAGAAGCTGCGCGACTCTAACTTCAAGTTGAATCCGAAGAAGTGTGAGTGGCCCAAGCGCCGCCAAGCGTTGTATCTTGGGCATGTACTTGATGGAGACGCAGTCCGACCGGAAGACGTGAAAATAGCAACAATTAGAGACTGGTAAATCCCGCACATGCTTATGGAACTGAAGTAGTTCCTAAGACTGGCCAATTACTACCGAAAGTTTGTGCGGAACTCCACTACAATCGTTGCACCACTGCATAGACTGCTGAGGAAGGAGACAATTTGGAATTGGGACAAAGACTGTACCTTAGCCTTCCAGAAGTTGAAAAAGTCCATAATCAATACCCGGTCCTAAAAGTCACAGATCCATCACTCCCATTCATTGTCACAACTGCCGCGAGCCAATATGGAATTGGCACTATACTCCAACAAAAAAAAACGATGGAGAGGGGTATAGGCCAGCTGAGTTCTTGTCATGTAGATTCCCTAGCAAGAAGGTCGCTGCCTCGACGTATCAGCATGAGTTGTTTGCTTTAAACCACCACTACCTCCGATCCTGTTTTTGCCGAGCCTGATTTTCACAGCGCACCGAGTTTTGTCGAGCCGGCGCAAGTTTCATCCATGAAGAAACAAGGGGAAAAAAAAAGAAGGTGTCCAAGTGGTTAGGACACCGGCTGGAAGTGCGCATTGTGGTATGAGGGTGTGGGTTCAAAACTCCGCAGCCTCGCGCACTCCGCCGGACGGTGCTCTCATAGTACCCAGCCATTCGCACCCCACACTTGGGACGACGCATTGGTAAGTTTATACAGACACTGCCTGCGCACCGCCCAAGGGACTGGTCCATGTTGTTAGTATGCTGGGAGCTGGCTTTGGGGGAGGACTGTTTGAGTGATCGGCCTTTGGGGTGGTCCAATGACTAAGGGGGTTACTCCACAGATGAGGGGTATTCGATGGGTCTGATCTCTGACCCGATGATCAGGTCTGCGCCTAGGTCTAGGGAGTCTCACCGCGGGCTTTGGGGGAGGGTCGTCTGTCCTGAATGATCAGAACCGTTGGATAGTCCGATGATTGGGGTCGCTCCTGAGACAAGGGGTGCTCGAAGGGTTTAGTTAGGCCTCCAGTCCGATGATCGGGTCTGCACCAGTATACTGGCCAGAATGGGGTTTAGGTTAGGGGTCGGGTTAGGTTAGGGTGTCAGTCCGCATGAGGGGTCTGAACCTCTTCAGGTTCCATGGGGGTTGTGTGGGCTCCTGGGGTGTCTTCAGACGTCTTGGGTACCACCTTGGTTTCCCGATCCAGAGGTTCACCGATGGTTGAACCCATACTTGTCCCGCCCTAGTCCTGGTCTGATCCCGCCTCTCATGCATCCTATAGAGTGGTCGTAGCAGGACGGGTCCTACGTACTTACAATGCCTGCAGGCGGGCCCCCGTTAAAATCCTACGATGCCTGCGGGATGGGCTTCATCCGGGATAGTGCCTGGTCTGTCATACCCACTGGAGAGGTCACTTAGGGGTACACATCAAGAGGATTCCTCCAGGTAGAAGACTCATCTGGGCAGGGTAGGGTGGTTGTCGTACCGTTCATAGAAGTGTGGTTCGCCACCAGAGTCTGTGAGGTTGATGCAGGTTGGAAATAGCCCAACCTGCTCTGGGTCGTCCCTGTGTAATCAGGGTGTTCCTCTATGGTAGCAGTCAGGGGTCTGTAGTTAGATCCTTGGCACATTGCGAGTTTGGGAGCCTTGGTCTAGTTAGGCTAGGTCTAGGTAACCAGCTATAGGGGCTCGACTTACGACAGTTAAAAAAGGTAACACAGTTAAAAGTGTAGTCTGCATGGTTGGGTGTCCCCGAAAATGTGGAACCTCCAAGTGACCCCCCCACTGGTTGAACATGCAAATCAGACACTTCCCGAGGCATAGAGCCCAGCCGCTACTACCACATGGATCTTTTAAGAAAAATAAAAATAAAAAGAATAAAAAAAAATAAAAAAAATAAAAAAAATAAAAAAAAACAAAAAAAAACAAACATCCCAAACGTCTCTATAACCACCAGATACATAATATGAGGTGCTCATGTGACTGTGCCGTCAGTGAGGGCTTGTAGGGGACAAACAACGGGAAAAACAAAACAAAAAAAAAAAAAGCTCCCCTATGCTGTGATTGATGGCAGATACAGGATACTACAGCATTGAGACAATTATGTGCCACCCGTGACATACGCCCTGCATGGCTGGCAGGACACTAAAACGACATGGAACAAATCAAAACAAAACAAAAAGTTAAAAAAACAGACTCCTTCCCCACATAGTGGCCAGATACATTCCTCAAAGGCCTCTGCAGCTTCCACCCTCGTGACGGCCTTCCTCGACGTCCCTGGATTTGAAACTTTTTTTTTCTTTTCTTTTTTTTATCGTCGGCCGCCAACCCTGCCCCGAACCCCGTGTTTTAAGGAGTAGCCTACTAGATGGACTTTGCGTTTGTCTTAAAAGGTAGTGGTGGTTTAAGAGAAGCGTTGAACCACTGGCGACATTATCTCATAGGACGACATTTCAAAGTCTATTATGACCACAAGACCCTGCGTTAGTTGAAAACCCAGGTCAGGATGACACCTAAACTGACTAGGTGGGCTGGGAAAATAGAGCAGTTTGACTTCGAACTAAAGCCAGTAAAAGGGAAGTATAATGTGGCCGCAGATGCATTAAGTAGACGTGCAGATTTCTCTGGTGCCATCGTGACGCACCTTGATGCAGGCACCGAACTGCAGCAGCAGATAAAGGCTGCATACGCTGACGATCCCGTCTACAACAAGCTGATTGGGAGAATTTTTCAAACATTGGGTTAAAGATTATGGGCACCAACTAATGATTGTTAGTGATAGAGATAGCCGGTTCACGGGCGAGCACTGGCAACAGTTGATAAAGGTTTATGGGTCAAAATTGACCACATCCTCTGGTAGGCATCCGAAGACCAACGGCCATACGGATCAAATGAACAAGCTGCTCTAGCATGTGCTCCGCATGTACATTAGGCCCGACCAAGTCGATTGGGACAAGCATCTCCCTAAAGTGAAGTCGGTGTATAATAATCTGGTGCACCTGTCTACTGCACGCACCCCAAATGAACTGCACAAGGGTTGGGGCTCTAGCATGTGCTCCGCATGTACATTAGG
>BFEA01000079.1:2066585-2096598 GCA_003427395.1 Chara braunii
CTCTCTCTCTCTCTCTCTCTCTCTCTCTCTCTCTCTCTCTCTCTCTCTCTCTCTCTCTCACACACACACACACACACACACACACACACACACTGCACTCTCGCCCTAGCGTTCACAATGCTTCACCCTTCCTATCCCTCTCACTCCTATGTGTGAAAATACATAAACATGTGTGGGCGTGCGTGCGCGTATCAGTCCCCGTGTGGGCATGTGTGTGCGTACAGGCGTGTGTTCGCCTGTGTACGTGCGAGGATGTGCTCCCGTACGTGCGTGTTTCCACTCTTGTGAATGTTTGTGTATGTCACATGCGTGTATGCTCGTACACCTTCATTTTGTCTTCGCGGAGGCCGGGATATTCGATGAAGAACTTCGTAATCCCAACGGCCGTCATTTTTAAACTATGAATAATTCCTAACACGGACATGAACTTGTAATGAGCATGCGGGGAAGAGAAAGCAACCATAGTTCCAGTCCGGAGACTACGACTTATGCGCCTGTAATGCGCGTGCAGGGAAATTAGAGCAGTGGAGATCACTGGCCACCACCCCGCTTGCCAAATGCGTGCGCCAAAACATGTAGGCCCAAACATGACCGGGTAGAAGGCACTCTTCGAGCCTTTTTTTTTTTTTTTTTTTTTACTGCGAGAAGGATGCAGAGCAGCAAAGAAGCGCTCGAGTCTGTCCGTTGAGCCGAGAGAAGGTTAACATCTCCCTCGACAAGGACGGGAAAAGTCTACGGACTATATGAACACATACGGTTTAGGCTACCCACGACACGGGTGGATCCAACCCAAACTTCCGACGCTAATTGCGCTCAGAAAATACGGAAGAGCCAGAGCGCAGACGGCAGGAGGTGCAAGAGGACGAGGCGCGGACACAGGAGATATCACCGACAACACGGAGAGAGACAGATAGCCAGACAGACAGGCAAAATCTCTACTAGCGTAATAGATGGCAAGAGAGATAAGAATCGGACTCGATGTGAACATGCATGAGAGTCGAGAAAGAATACCAGTTCTTCCCTCGTTGGGACCCCGCGAGCCCCCCCTTACCGACCACACCACATCGTCTCTCTGCCCTCTCCTCCCCTTCCTGCCCTCCACCGCAAGCAAAACCAAAGCACCGATGCGCGGAGCTTCGATGCGCGGCAAGACTTCCCAAAGCTCGAGACAACAAAATCTGTATTCTCCTCCTCGTTCTCTTTTTCCCACCACCCAACGAGCCCGATCCGCGGCCTGTCAGTGCCTGTCCTCCTACTACTTGCCCTTACCTTCCACCCTGGCTGCTTGTTTGGGCGGGACGACCCACCCGCTGTCCTCCCGCACGCACTCACCCAGCTTGGTCACTACCTCCTTGTTCCTCACCCTCGCTCCTTCTTTCCCCCGTCGCTTGGCCTCGGCTGTGGCCGTGGCCACTGCCGCACGCTCCACCCACCGTCGTCCCCCCCCTTGCGGGGGCGTTGCCGCATTGTTGCCGCGCTTCCTGCTTTGCGCTTCGCTTCCAACTCTGCCTCCTGTCCGCCCGCCCAGCCTCGGTGGCAGTGATGCGTCCACCGCCCAGCTCTGCCCCGCGCGCGCACGCTCGCGACGCTGGAGAACTGTCGCCGTCGTCAGCAAAAGCGAAGTGAGAAAGACGAAGCTGCTTTCTGAGGTGTGGAGCGCGGCTATGGAAACACCGCTGACCCAGAGCACGCAAACAACCCTAGTTCCGAACCAGACCTACCAGACGCGCCAGAAAGCGACTCGCCTGCGACAGCACCAACTTGGACCCACCTAACTCGCGGCGGGACAGCGGTCCGCGCCGATCACTCCACCATACCCGGCTGGCGCTCAACAGCCTGTACTCGACAGCCTGCACCCCCCTTTCATCCATCCGATGCGTACTTCCAGCGTATCCCAGCCCTCCGAGGACCGACACCATAATCATGCTTGCCTGGGATAGGAAGAAACTCGTCCGAAAGTCCGTCATCCGAGTTTCCGCTTGCGCGTGCCAGAACCTCCCCCTGTCTTCCCCACTCGCCCAACCCAGCGTGTCCCACACGCCACTCTGACAGGCTCGCCAGGTTGTCTGACATCCCGCTTGTTCCTGTGGCTGGGGGAGCCCTACAGGTAGTACCAAGCTCCTGCTTGTTCGGAGCCCTAAAGCTACGGTTCTAGTTCGCAGCCCTGGGTCTGCGGTTCTACTGGGGTCCGGCATGGTGGTGGGTGGGATTTGAAATTGTCGAAATGCCCTGAAAGTTCGGGTATCAGATACCCCTAAAAGGCATGGGTATGGCGAAGTGCCCATATGACCGTGGTGAAACTGTGTATTGCGCAGAGCGGGGGAGCGCAGCCCGGAAGGAGCGACGACAAGGAATAGGCACAGCCGAGAACAAATAAGGCGGAGCGGAGGGAGCGGGGGTGGAGGGGAGGGAAAAAAGTCCGGGCCCGGAGGACCGTAGGCCTAAGGTAGTGTTGCATCGAAAGCAAGGGGTCAAGCAGAGTTGCGTGGAACGTTGAGGGCTAAAATGGTATCGCACTGGGCTGATCGTCTTGTCCGTTTGCCCAAGGCTTTTTTTTCAAGGTTTTTTTAGGTCATTTTATGTCGCATTATTGCGATCCTTAGCAGTGATCGTTGCCATAAAGGAATCATGTTGGAAAAATACACTCAATATGACAGGTCCCAAAGTGAACGAGGCATCATCGACCACATTGACAAAGGCGCACGACAGAATAAAAGAGTTCTGGATATCTAACTTGCCATCCCATTTTGTTGAACAATTCCTCATGGTTCAGTTGCCTCTTATGTATGATTTGTAAAGGTCAGAAGGCAAAAGAAAATCAAAAGCCTAGACGTAAAAAAACAACAACAACTTAGAAACCAAAATCCCATGTATATACATTACGAAAAACTCACCGTAAACCGAAACGAGAATATGCAGAGTACCAACTTTAAAACAAATATTGTACTCGGAGAATGAAACTAGCAAAGCACTTTTGCCATCCTACAAGTTTTTCATTTCAAAGCGGACATCAAACAAAACAGGTAGAAAAAAAATATTTTCATGGATTCCGCCATATTGGGTTGAGGTCACGTTATGGTGCAGATTTTTGCCAGTGAACCTTAAGACAGCATGTTGCAATGCATTAGCAGTGTCTTTAAACATGTTTTAGTACACTTATAATTTAACACACTGATTAAGTTACTGGAAAAAATGCGATATTAAGCTACTAACAAGAAAGAGAAAAGTTCATTTTCATTGTGAAGTTGTTTGTGCCTAGTCCTGGTTGGGAAAAATGTTCATGGTTGATACGTTTGTACTTTGTTGTACTTTTGTTATTTTGTGGTTATATTTGGTTATATGATTTTTTATATTTTTTATTTTTTTTTACGCTATACTCTATTATCCTATGTTACAATATTATTTATTGCATGGGGTTTTACTATAGTATGCAATTTCGCTATATGATATCGTAATTGGTTATGTTATATTTTCTCATATATTGCTATTGTAGTTGTGCTATATTTTACCATGTCATGCCATGCTTTATTTTTATATGTGGTGATGTTATACTTAACTATGTTATATTTTGCTATACTTCGGTACAAAAAATCGACGAAATGTAATTTTAGTATACATAGAATATTACATCAACGTGTGCATGTTAGAGAAAATTTAGTATATATATAGATACAAACAGGGTAAACGGCATTCGGGATGGGCCGAATGCCCGAACCCACCCGAACGTATGGGACCCCTTGGGGATGCGTTCGGTCGTTCGGGTCGAACGCAAACCCCAAAAAAAAAACAAAAAACAAAAGTTTAAGTAATAAAAAAACTATAAAAAAAAGATATTTTATGGAGAAAAATAAATTAAACAAGATTTGCTTGAGCATTACATCCGAATTCCTTACTAAATTTGAAATAAAATACGGAAAACAAATACTAATAATAAAAATAAATAAAAATAAAAAAATAATTAAATTTAGTGATTGCGCGAGCATGTTTTCGACACCGCCATCTTTGGCGATTTTTCATTTTGTTTTCGCATAGCTAAATGCCCTAAAAATTTATAGAGGTGTACTTCACATAATACAAAACCCATTAAAAATGTTTAAAAAAATAATAAAATGGTTTAGACCCCTAACTAAAGTGAAAACAAAAAGTAAAAACTGAACAAATACATGGGCAAACACGTTTTGACACCGTTATCTTTGGCCATTTTTTTTTTTTTTTTACTTAGCCAAATAACTTGCAAATTTACAGGCATGTACCTTACGGCATAGAGAGCTCACAAAAAAAAAATCCAAAAAAACTAATTATTTTTAGGCTCCGAAATAATTTTTGGCGGGGGCCGAACGCCGTCGGGTTTGGACCCCGTACGGGACCCCGAACGCCCGTACGTACGGAGGTCTGCCCGGGGACCTCCGTACATACGGGCTGGTGACCCTGGATACAAATACACAACAATTATCATGTAGTCGGGTTTAGGGGATTTCGTTACTGTAGTTAGTCATATAATGTTATTATGCTTTGATATAATATACTATAATGTGTTATATTGTGTTTTATTTTATTATGTTATATTTTTGATATATATTGTTGTACTTAATCATACTGTATTCTTATATACTTTGTTGTGTTATATTTTATTGTATTGGTTATATTATATTATTATACCTTAATGCACTATTGTTATATTCCGGTACCGTATACTATCATATGTTGTGTTGTGCTTTGTCGTATTCCATTTGATATATGTTGTTGGATGTAGTTATACTTTGATATACTTTATTGTGTCTTTGTTCTGACGTACTTTATTATGTGATGCTTACAATGTCATGTTGCATTTTTGTTATATCCGAGTGCTGTCTATAAACATTGTACGTACAAAAAAAACAAAAAAAATATAATATTACATCATAATGCATCACACAAAAAAAAAAATCATGTAATAAATTACGATGCAAAAAAAATTTAAAATATAACGTATTTTTGTGATGTTTTGATATGTTATATGATATTTTGTGATACTTTGGTATACTTTGGTATACTTTGTTGTGCTATACGTGCGGTAACTAAAAAATGTAGCATATCTTGTGCAGTGCATATTTCAAGAAACTACGCAAAAAAATACGCTCAACGACAAAAAATGTTTGCCTTATATAAAATTTAATAACACGTCATGTTACTGATCTTAGATTATAGGTATATATTTTATATATAAACATTTAAATATATATAACTATATATGTTTATAACTGATACCATTATAACGACGAAAATTATCCAATCATCTAATCAAATATTTTTAAAAATAATTGTCAGTTTTAATAAAAAATATAAAAATTATCACAAAATGTTTCATTGTTTAAGTACATAAATGTTTATTAAAAATAGTTGAAACATAAGGATGTCAGATCTTACATTTCCATTGCATAACTCGGGTAAAATTATTACGATTATTATTTATGAATTAAAAATATATATATATTTTTTTCTCAACATTAATGTAATAAATTTTTTTGATATAATTATTATAATTTATATCTCACAAACAACCATCAATTTACCAGATTCTCTTTCTCATGCGTAAGAATTATGCCACATTTCTTTTAAAACAAATTAAAACTTTAGTCTTCAAAAATATTTAAATTCGTATTATTCACCTTTTATAAAAACAAAAGATTCAAAATGTTTGAAAAACATGTAAATAAATAATATCAAAAAATTAGAACAAAATTTAATTACAATACTCATTGCGTCAATTTTTTTTTTTTAAATAACGAAATTTACTATCTTATTATTATTATAAAAATAAAACAAAATATTTTTTTTATCTACAAAAATTTTTAAAAACATTGTTTGCACAAATATGTTAGATAACTTCTTAACATTTTACGAAACCCGATTCGTCATTGTTATAATGATAATTATTTTGAATTAATAAATTGTTAATTATTTTTTCATTACCTCTTTCTCTTCGTCACTTCAACATAAAATATGATTTAAGCACTTTATAGTAAATATGAAAATGTATTTGCACAAATTAAGGTCATATATGATAATACATATTATATTACTCATTTTCATCGTTTTATTTTTGACTTTCTCTTAAACCGAAAGTGATACTTTTGTCAGAGTCACAAAGAAAGTATAATTTTCCCTAGCCTTTTCACAAAAGTAACAGTTGTTCGTGTGAATAGGATTGATTTTATTAGCCAATTGTCCATAATATACTGATATAAAATATTAATAAAATATTTCGTTGAATTGATATATTACAATCAATGACATTACAATTTAAATTCTGATTCTATTTTTGAAATTTTCATTTTGTTTAAAAAAAAATCTTAAAAAACTTAAATAGTTTTTAACGTTGTCGAACACATCAAGCCCGGCGGGGTCACACAAGATTTTGCAGGATTTTTTTCCACGAGCGTTTCCGCTTTGGCTAAGTGCATCAACCGTACCTCTCGCGAACCCTTACGACAAGGTATTGGTCACGAGAGACACAACTTATCTCTTCTCGAGGAGTTATCACCACCTTTAGGTAGGCGTATCCCGACCAAGCTACCGAACCATATGCGAAAGCTTATCAAATGCAATTGTAGAGGTGACCTAACCGAGAGCGTTTCTTGTTCACTGTACCATAAGGGGTACGCGTGGTCGAACGCCTTAATCAAACTCGTGGGAGAACAGACGCTTTTGGGGTTGATATCCCAAACGTGGTCCCACGTTGGTCCAGTAGGATGGTCGATCGAACTATGTGATACTTTTCATAAAATAAAACTAAGCTTCGTACCTAAATCGTGCCTAATCCCTTATTAACTTTCAACCCATAATCTTTTTCGACGACAGAATGAGCGGGTGCGGCGTGTGACACTCTGAATAAATATCGTGACGATACAAACTTTATTATATCAACTAGTTGCGCATGAATACACAAACAGTGACAATGATAATGTACTATATGATGCCCATAACCAAGTAGTCCTCAATAATATTGAGCCTTGCTATCGGCATTCAAGTGTCGACGAACACGCATCTTAAGAGATTCATCTCTAGACGCTAAACAATCGTGAATGAGATTGTGCGTCTTACCCTCTTTTGCACAATGTTGAGAGAAGCGGTAGGCGGGTTTCGACCCTCCGTGGCGGGGAAACGCCCCTGAGTCTTGGGAAGTGATCCTATCTTTGGAGTCTTTGGATCATGTCAAGGGGTTTGACTTCAACAGTCGTCACAGACCTCAACGTCCAACGTCAAAAAGGTTTATCAATAAACAAACAAGCAAGCATCCCAAAACCCACATATTCATAATAACTCAAAATAGAATACAAAAGGTGGCAGATAGTCCATCACGTATGTAGATCATGCAACATATGGTTCTCATTCTCACCACGTTCAAAGTGTGGTTTGTACATCAAGCTTTAAACGCTAACATGCATAAAACATACGTAAACGCAAAAGTCATATTGCCAGACATCAATGTTGTTAACTTTACCATTCTCTGAGACTCACACCCCACCTTACACACACAACCTCAACCACTGTCCAACTTTCCATAAAAAGACTCTCGGTTTTTCAAAATGATCATTAAGAAAAAGTATGGGCGAAAATCCCAAGAAGCCTACAAAACGCAGAGGCTAAGACATTGAGTCGGGTTATAAAAATAGACTTGAGTTGAGTTGTAAATCGAACTGTTATTAAAAGATAATAACATTTGTTGAACCTTGTAAGATCAAGCTGAAATAATTCAACCTTAAATTGAATTGAAGGAAGGGGACTTGTAGCAAAAAAAAAAACAGTATCCAAAACTGTATTTTAAGTATATGGAGGATAAACCTCATATCATATCTCACTGCAACTTCTCATAAAACTAAGTTTAAAATATATCTCTGATTGATATTAGAAATTAAGGCAAATTTCAGCAGCATCTCCCATGTAGAGGGTGAAATGTCAAAGTTTTTTCAGATTCATAAATAATATAATCCCCCCAAAATTAAAAAAAAATCAGCAACAATTTTTTTAGAGAAATTGTCTTTCTAAAATTTATACTACGTTAAATATGAGCTTCAACATAAAACTTTGACTTTACAAAGCTAAATTTTGTCCAACTCCTTGAATTGGTAAAACTTTTGGCAACACTTCCCATAGAGAAGTCGGTTCCTAGGATTTATACTAAGTAAGATATAATCTTAAGGACAAAACTTGAATTTTGCAAAGATAAAATTTAACTAACTTTTGAAATTTGTATAGATTTCGGCAACATTTTCTCTAATGAAAATATTTTTCCATAATTATACAAATCTAAATAGGAATGAAAAAATAATTTTGACTTTCATAGGGTTATATTTTGTCCGACTCTCTGATTTACTAAAAAATTTGGCAACACCTTTCCGAGAAAAGTAAGTCAGATATGTGATTAAGAAAAAAAATAAAATGTTCAACGACAAAATTTGACGAACTCGTTGGATTTATAAAAATTTGGGCAGTACGTGCCCTAACGAAAGTGTCTTTCAAAAACTTATACAAAGTCAAATATAAATACATAATAACTTAACTTCTGAAGGAAAAAAAAAATGAACTAACTCCTATAACTCTATTACATGGCGAACATATAAAAAACTACATATAAAAAAACAAACTGATACGGAACTCACAACCAAGAAAAATATATGCAACTAAGATAAATCTTTCACAAAATCCCAAGTTAATTTCACATATTAGATAGTTCATTGAACCCTCAAATGATTAACCTTCTATCTCAACTTAATAGGACATTAAGTTAAGTCATTCATCTTAATAACAATCTAAAAACCTTTGCCTTAATTATAAATGAACAAGTTGCAAAACTACTTCTTTTTTCTCTGGGCATGTTACTAGATAATTTATCTTATAAAAAATATTTAGTTATCATTGAACTGTTTAGTAGGTAAGTTCTATATATCTCTCTGCGATTATTGTTCAAAGTGACTGTAAGACTGAGTCATTCATTTCAGAAACAATGCTCAATCGACCTAGGTTACCTAATATTATAAATAATGCTCAATCGACCTAGGTTACCTTCAATTATAATCCTTAAACCATTCATCTTAGAAACAATGTTTAGTCTTTTTGCTTGAACCTCCTTAAGCCACTAGTACCTCCGAGCCTGTTTTTGCCAACCCTGAATTCCACCACGCTCCGAGTTTGCCGAGTCTGGGTACCACTCCATTTTCTTTCTGATACTCTCACGGAAAAAAAAAAAAAAAAAAGTTTCGGTCGTGAAACTTACAAAAGAAGAGAAAAAAAATAAAAAAAATTTGGTCGTTATTACAATTGTATACATTCTTGGAAGTGGTAGTGTGAGTGTGCCCTCAGTGAGCACATCTCAACTCCGTGCCCAGGTTGTCTGATTCGAAAAATAAAATAAAATAAAATAAAAAATGGGCATACGGAACTGGCCGTGAAAATAGTTGGATACATTTTCCTAAGTGTCAGTGTGATGAGCCGTACAATCGTCTAACGAAACACAGCTTGAGCAGATCACGAATTTTGCCCTGCCTCGTTGGCAGGGGCAGATATTGGAATCGATGCAGAGCGCTGCAGCGAGATTGTTCACACACACATGAACGCTGAAAGCACAGAGTAGCTCACAGCAAACTCAAGTGATGATAAAATTGAAAAAAAATGAACAACAACCCATCACAAAATTCCTTCCTCTGGCCACACACCCTATGGTCCGCCATTCACTCCTTCAAGCTTGTTGCTGTCGATTTGGCGCAGAAGCGTCAATATCAATGGCAGAAATCGAGTTCGCTGAAAAAGGACTACTCTATCGTTCCCTAACTATTAATAGTTCAAAAACCTTCGTGGACGTACTCGAGGCCGGCCGAAACAGACGAAAGGTTAAAGGCAAATCACACAACAAAAACAAATAAAAAACAACGAAAAGCAAAAACAAAAACAGAGGACCAGAGGGACCAAAACGTCAGGGCGGGACACGTCGGGCCTACAACCCCGCGGATCCGACAACTACTGATAACTTTGATCCTAACCTTCCCTACTCATTCAAATGAAGGCCTTGCACTACCGGGCCCCATTCGGGGCAGCAGGTACGGACAAATCTGAATAGGACCTTCCGGAAAATTTCCCCGGGATAGGCTTGCAGTCTTAGGCCGTGATTCAGCGTGAGCACACTTTCACCCACTCTTTCCACAGACATGGTGGTTTGCTTGATCTTGTGCAGCATCCCATTAATCAAAGTTCTCTTTTGTCGAGCACAGGTGTACGAGTCATAGTCTTGAAAGCACCTGTAACTCAGTCTTTCGCTCTTCTCCCAAATTTCTCTGAAAGTTTTTGCACGATGCCAACACTCCACACGCGGCCCATCTATCCGAACCCGACAGCCCAAAAAATCCCACTCCTTCCTTCTTTCATCAGTCCGTTTCAAGGTGGGATTAGAATCGTAAGATTCTTCAAAAGCCTTCCTTATCTCTTCACCCTTCCCCTTCTTGTCCTTCGACCATGCGTCCCAAACAAAAAAGGAAACGTCATCAACTAGTCTAATCCCCTTCACCAATTTCGAGTCCTTTTCCATTTTTTCCAAAAATTTCGACTCACAACAGGCACACAAAATGCAGGCAATCGGGGGGCTACTCGATTTTCCCATCGAGATGCCCTCCTTCTGTCGAATAAGCCTTCAAGAGGCCCACAAATAGGTATTATCGAGGTCGAACTCGATCATTGCTCTAATTAGATCAAAGCTCACTCTCAGCCAACCATCCTCCCCCTTCTTCTTTCCAAACGTCGCACCTTTTTCCCTCGCCCGAACTAAGACCCAATTTTTCCCTTCCTCTTCGTACCTACTTAAAATTCATTCAATTGCCTCTCGTATCGACTCATGGGGCAGCTTACTTAACATCTCTTTGATGTCGTAGGCTGCACCTATTAGCTCCTCATTCTTCTTTCTTTCCGCCCATCTGCATACTTCCTCCTGTTTTTTCTTCAGCAGGTCTGTCGACTTCAGGTTGAAATGATCATTCTTCGGCAGGGAAGACAGAAGGAAGTTCAGCGCCTTCGCTACTCGCCGGTTAGCCATCTTCGCAGGCTCAGAGCAGGATGGGGAAATCGGTCGAAACTTCGCTGAATCCTTATTCTTTGGAAGCACATAGGCTTTCCCCCAGTCCCCTTGGTTATCCTATTTCACGAGAGAGTTTAGTCCTTTCTTCTCATACTCCCTTTTGGCTCTTGCCATCACCGCTTCCTCACTCCTCCATACGACGTCGAAGGCTTTGTTTCACCAGAACATCCCTTTCATACCTTCTTCGTACTTGATTGGGCACATAACCAGTGTCGCTGCCGGATTTTTGTCCAACGGACAGAAGATTAACCCCTCCCATCTTCTTTTTACTTCATCTATACGATCTATCAGCCCATCACCTTCCTTCTTCGTTTTCCTGGTACATTCCCTTGCTTCTTGAATCGACCACGACACCTTCAATCCTGCCTTTAACATCTCATTGTTCAATTCTTTGCATAATCGTACTTCATCTCTCTCGCAGTCGAAGACCCGCACTACATTATTGGAGTTCCGTATCCTTTCATCGACGTCACTTCGGCTTCCTAGTTGGAAGACTACGTGTCCTCCCTGCCTCGAGAGGTTCAGGTCTGCGCACCTGCAAACCGTTCCCATTTGGCGGCTTACCCGCCTATGGTTATGGAGAAGGTCTCCGACTTTCTGGTTTCTTCTCCAGACAAGACAGAGCTTTTGACATCGTAGCTTCGAGACTGTCGTCGAGTCGGACAGTGTGCAGATCTTACTTACCAGCCTTTCACGAATCTTTGCTTTTGACACTCTTTCATCGTATCTAACTCCTACAACCAACCTTCGCCGCAGACTAACATTAAACCTCCTTCGGACCGTCCCATCAACAATATTCTTCAAGGTCTTCCTAGTGCTCTTTCTGGAGAAGTTATTGATACAGCAGAAGACGTTCGCCGATTGTTCGAGTGTAAGTAGCTCCAATTTCTTCTTTGAACATGGGGCCCGCAGAATCTGATGTAACAGCTTCAGCAGCTTCGGATCTCCTTGACGCCTTTCCCGAATCCTGGTGATCTCCAGGAAACAGGAGCTTTTCAATTCACTTTTAACTTGCTTCAGTCTCCGCCTCTCCTCTTTGATAATCCCTTCATACTCGCCAAATCTCATTCTCACCACGCTCCAATCCTCGATTCAGATTCTACCCCCACTTGATTTCAATTCTCTGGATTTCTTTCCCCTTAGAGATTCAATTACCTCGGTCAGCCTTCCTTTACTCTCCTCGTTAGTCACCTGGAAACGCACAATTTTTTCGTTATCGTAGCATTTACCCCCGCTCTTCGTCTTTCTCTCCCTTCTCCCTCTCCTCCTTCCCTTCCCCTTGTTTTTTCCGTCGTTCCATCCAGTCGCGTTTAGGGTCGGGCACCGTCGCCTAATAAACGCCTTTTCCAGGCCGTTTAAATCACCTTTCTCCACGACCGCTACTGGGATTGCCACGTAGGACTCCCAACCCCACTTCCGTAACCACTTATACAACTTATTTTTTCGTCCACCTTGGACCGTCCTTGCTCTCCCTATGTGCTCCGACCACCTATCTTTCAAAAATCTCTCTGTCTTTCCAACGTACACTGCCTTACATCACGGGTTAATCAGAGCATACACACAAGACCTCGGGTCATTCCAACTTTCGCGACTATTTTCAAAAACATCCCTAATGCTTTCAAAGTATTTTCTTCCCCACGTAATTTTGTTCTCAAGAATTAACAGCAGCAATGCATTCCTCAGAATTTTCTCCACTAGCGCGACTAGGCCCCTAGCCTTTACATTCAGTTTACACCAAAGGCGACACTCAAAGAATTCCAAAAGAAGTTTCCATGATTCTGAATTATACGTCTGATTCAACCTGGGGATCTTGAATCTCCCCCCTCATCTGCTCATCTTCCGTTCCTTTAGATGACGTCGAACCTGCATCCTTCTTTCTGTAACAGTAGGTCACTCGCAACTCTGCAAGGACGTCAACAGCGTCATTCAAGCCATAAAAAGACAGCCCAACTCCTTTACACATAGCCTTTAGCGTATCTGGGTAGAAAGACTCCAGAGTCTTCCTGAAAGCCTTCCGAAAAGCTGCTTCGGTAGCATATTTGTCCCCCATTGGAACTCCTTCCCATGGGTCTTGACCCTTCTCCATTCTCACCGCTTGGGTGTCGGCTCTCGATGGCCTTCCTCTCCCCTTCCTCGCTCTAGCGCTCCCTGGTGTTCTGGCATTATCGAGTTTTTCTTGTTTCGGTGTATTCTCCATAGGCGGGCTATTCGCGGTCGCTCCCGTCGACTCACGGCGTTTCATCTTATCCTTAAGAGGTGTAGTTTCCTCCTCTCCTTCATTATCCTCTCCGGATCCCGACGATAGTGCAGGCGCCACCTTTTTCTTCTTCTTCTTACTTTCGATCGTCGCTCCTTTCAACCCTGAGCCCATGATCTGTGCCAACCTCTCTTCATACTCCTCTCTCTGTTGTGCAAGGATCTTCTTTATCGCCCATTGCCTCTTTTGCTCATTTTCTTCCTTCGCACGTTTCCTCTCCATTTCAATCCTCGCAGCCTCCTCTTTTGCTGCCCTCTCATCTTCCTCATGTTTTTTCTTATCCTCCGCTTCTCTTTTTGCTTCCTCGGTCTCCCTTTGTTGATCCAGCAACTGTTTCGCCATCCGTCCCATGGAAGCTAGCGAGTCTTCCAGCTCTCTACTCAACGTTACAACTCTTCCTCCTTGGCGCTGTAGACGGGGACACTGGCTTTTATAGTGGTCGAAATCCCCACATTCATAACACTTGACTTGTCTTGTATTTCCGCCATCGTTGTAACTTCTCCTCCCGTAGTCATCAAAGGATCCTCCTCGTCTTTTTTCATATCTCCTATCACGTCATTCATCCCACCTTTTATCCCTTCTTCCGTCACTCCCGCTATCCCATCCTCCGCTCTCATAACCTCGATGCTTGTCCCTTCTCCCCCACGGTTCTTCCCTTCGATAGCTCATCTTGGACTGTTGCCTTGATCCCTCTCTAGCACGTCTCCGTTCTCGCACTGGTACCTTGCACGCCTCACAATTTTTCTTCGTCACCTTTCAAAATCACGAAGTTGTAGTTACAACAATCACTAACACCAAACTCCAAGTAACTTTCCTTGGTTGGTTATGGTGCTCGATATCTGGCAGATATTGGAATCGATGCAGAGTGTTGCAGCGAGATTGTTCACACACACATGAACGTTGAAAGCACAAAGTAGTTCACAGCAAGCTCAAGTGATGATAAAATTGAAAAAAATTTGAACAACAGCCCATCACCAAATTCCTTCCTCTGGTCACACACCCTATGGTCCGCCATTCACTCCTTCAACCTTGCTGCTGTCAATTTGACGTAGAAGCGTCAATATCGATGGCAAAAACTGAGTTCGCTGAAAAATAACTACTCTATCGTTCCCTAACTATTAATAGTTCAAAAACCTTCGTGGACGTACTCGAGGCCGACCGAAACAGACGAAAGGTCAAAGGCAAATCACACAACAAAAACAAATAAAAAACAATGAAAAACAAAAACGAAAACAGAGGACCAGAGGGGCCAAAACGTCAGTGCGGGACACGTCGGGCCTACAACCCCGCGGCTCTGACAACTACTGACAACTTTGATCCTAACCTTCCCTACTCATTCAAATGAAGGCCTTGCACTACGGGGCCCCATTCGTTGGTAGGGGACTCATAAGAAATACACGAAAAAAAAAAAAAAAAACCAGTAACATTTATAATGTGACCGCCTTACCTGTAAGGTGCATTCTATGGAGGGAGACTTTGAGCACGGCCTCTTGGATTGCCCTGCCCGACGTCATTACAATAAAAAAAACATATTTCCCCCCTTCTTTTCGTTTCACTCGTGGACACTATAAAACTCAGATTATGGGACCTTGCCGACCCTGTACCCCACCCCAATTTCTTCAGGAACTGGCAAAACCTCGTATTTTCCCAACATTTGCAGAGGTACTAGTTATGTAAGAAAAAACATACAAAGAGTTAAGTCATTCATCTGAAAAATAATGTTTGACCCTTTAATAAATTTATTTATTTATTTATTATTCATCTTAGAAACAATGCCCCTGTTTCGAAGTCAAAAAAAAATAAACAAACGGTTAGACCATTCATCTTATAAATAATGTATGAATATAAAAAATCAAGCAATCAAACCCCCAAAGAAACAACAACCATACCATCTAACTTAGAAATAATGTCTGGTTGTGGAGAAAACAAGTTAAAAAAAACATAGCAAACATTATATTTATCTTAGAAATAAAGTCTGGTTCTTCACACAACAGAACAAAATAAAATTGTCAAATCAATCATCTTAAAAACATTATTTGACCCTTCGATTGACCCAGTTAAACACATGCAAAACCACCTTCCTCCCACCTTCCCCGAGTTTACTTATCTCTGTCTAATTTCAAACAACAGAGTATATATGATACTCGCATGCACTTCCTTTACTTAATCTGAATCAAGTCATGAACGAAAGCATAATTTCACAGATAAGAACCAACGTAGACAGATGTGCTAATAAGGGTTTACTGGGTTCACACAAAGACGAAATACATATTCGATCTATGTCTTCAAAACCTCGTCTAGGTTTCAACAGAGCTCCAACACCAGTGGGACGAATCTTTCACAAAGATATTTGTGCGAAGTATGGGTTTTCAATCCCGCCTGCCGCCTTCCTCTCGTAACCAAAGAGACTTAGACTTTGAATAACAAAAATAGAAGGAGAAAAGTCAAACCCTCTATATATAGAAAATTGTCAACTAATACTCCCGTGAGTGGGCTTTGACACCTTTATGCGCCTGAAGACCCATGGAAAAAGACGCAGTAGGACAACGAAACCACTACCAAACACATAATAATTACACTATGACATCCTTTCAGGTTGCACCACTGTCCTCCATGATGAGTCGGATGACTCTCCTAAGCCGCAATATTGTTACCTTTGACCAAAATGCTGCCACGCAATGTAGAAGGGTTGTATTGGAATAGATCACACCCTGTGTGTTCTATTCGACAATTAGACAAAACGAACCAGTACACAGTAGTGACAGCAAGACTCTACATTGGTGCACAGTACTCAACAAACACAACATGTACACCGGGCACAACTCATGTACGACAATACGCAATTAAGAGCGTCGCACATCAAAGACCCAACTTGCTGAACAATGTACTGTGTTTATTCCCAGCAAGCACATAGCGCAATGCTCAACAAAACATTATACACTCAACAAAATGCACTGCGATGCACAATCAACATCGATGCGAAGCAACTTCAATTTTTTCCTGTGGTTTCTAGTTGTCTAGCAATGTCTTCTACTGCTTATCCAACAGCGGTACCTTGACTTACCTTAGGTCCAATTGAACATAAACCTACCGCTAATCTACAAACATGTACAAAAACATCATAAATCAAATGATTCATAAAAATATCCTCACTTATGGGATTTAACAAATAATTATAATGGGTCCTTATTATCCATAAAAGTACTAATTAATTTGTTTTCGTGTTAGTACTTTTCAAATTAATAACTCAAGATGTCTCTTTAAGAGCCTGCAAACGACAACCGCTCTTCTCCTAGCTCACAGTTTGGAGTTGCAAGGTCATCACACTCCCCAAATAACGTCGTGCACAAAAAAAAGACCAAACCCCAAAGCAGCCAACTGACGACACTCCAGATCACAAAGGAACGGTGGGAGTCGTATAGACGGAAGTTGTCCAAAAAGCAGAACCACACTGTTATGACATCGGTGGGGAAACAACGGTCCAAATTCATGTGCATCGGTGGAGAACCAAACCAACGAACTCAGATGTACAGGCAAGCATACAATTGTCATCATCACCAGTGCAATCGAGGATTTGCTTATTGGCGCTCCGCCCTCAGACCACAGTCACATAACTACTACGTAAACGGCTAGTAACGAATTAACCACTTGTCATCGGCAGCAACAACTGAGATTCATGTACATGTTGAGCATGCAACAGTAATCGAGGTACACCTGCAAATGTTGACCATGTAGACCGTCGCCATGACCAAATACGTGCTTTGTGCCTTTCTCATTTCCTTCGTCAATGTGTTGCTTTCACCAAATCTGGCCGTAACCCCAGCCAAGTACGAACAACTTAAGGTAAGCCCGCATTGGCGTTTTTCAATAAATACGTCTCTTATAAAAATCGAAATATATTGCACGAATTAGCTATAGAATTGCTACAATTATTCAAGTGGTAAAAAAATATACGAAATAAATGATAGTTGATTTAGCGAGTTATTAGCAGTTTTTTTTTTTTTTTTTTTTTAACAACCCCTTTATATTATGGGGGGAACCGGTCCGGTTACTTATCACCGACAAGCATACAAAACTAGAAAAAGAACACTTTTAAGAGACCGAAACAACTTCTGAGCAGCGCTAGAACAACTAAAGTACCCAGTCCTACTCAACTCCTTCAAACCCCTATCAAGACCAACGTCTGTTTTCACCTGACTAATATTGGATCAACAAAGAAAACTAGGAGAGAAAAAACAAGAACTAGAATCAACAAAACTCCAGGAAAGAGAATCGAAAAAAAAAACCGTGAGGGATTAGGTCCTTAGAAAATCAAAATATAATAATTACAACAAAATAACAATAGCCCCACACTTCCTCTAGACAGAAAGATCAATCCTTAAGACAAAGCCTATCAGCAGGACCATATACCTACATATGACTACATACTAATAGTGAGCATAGGCAGTGCAAGCCACCCATGCACCCTTCCTTAACGCTGAAGTCCAAAGGAAGGCATGCTCCCTCTAAAAGGCAATCCCTATAATCAATAATTACCTTCTGAGAGCGGCACCCCCCTCCCCTAAAAAAAAAAGAGAAGAGGGGAAAAAAAATACTTAGATTCGTAACAAGTTCTGCAGACCGTCAAAAAAACCCTTCGTGATGATCGTCATTTTCAGGCAAAATTGATGGGCTTACGAGAACATCCTCATCCCTTGTTAATGTCAAGGCTGAACCAAAATAGTAGCTATTATTGTTTATATTAAAATTGACAAAATTAACAAATGGTAACCAAGCCTGAAATAGAAAACACTCTACTCCAATATTACAAGATTCATGACTATGCAGAAAATCAGCTTGGATGCCTTGTCGAATATAGAGAACGACCAACCGCTTAAGGTAAGAAAGAGTGAAAACTCTATTCTGCCGAATACAAGCATTCCTCAAAAGCCAAAATGCAGCAAGGATGACTGCCATAACAAACTCATAAACATAAAACCAGCTATCTTCCCCAACCTTGATATTAATGTCCAACAAAACATCATCTCTGAAGTCTTAAGAAAGGAGAAGTGGTAATGAACTCTTGCACATAATGGGCCACTCCCACCAAAAGGCTCGATGAAGCGAGCACTCCATCCACAAGTAACAAATAGCTTCAATTTGAAGGTCGGATACAAGATAGAGGGAATTAGTATGTCGACTCTTGGTTGCCTGCTACACTGCAGTTGGGATAGCTAAATAAACAGTAAGTTAAAGCAAAGTTGCCTTCTTAGCGTCAGATAGTTGTCGATTAATATTACAAAAGACATAGAAAAACCTCCAACTCCACTCCGACAAACCATTATCAGAAAAAACGTCTGCTTCTCGCATCGTGCTTTAATGTGGGAAAAAACGTTAAAGGCAGAGGCATGCAACCGATACAGATTAATTGTTATAAGTTCATCAAATCTCAAGGTCTTCTTTTGCAAGCCAACATGTGGTACATGTCACTGAGAAGGACCAAAAGTAAGATCCTTGAGAGGAGTACGAACTTTGAAGGGCAAAACTTTCCTATGGTGCTTTCGCCCTCTCTGTGGAAGCACAACAGAAAAATTCCCATGAGGAATGAAAGTTGAAAAAACATTCCATAAAAACAAAATCCTTCATATTTATAAATTATCATTCCAATGTTTGTCAAATTCTAAAATTTTCAATTTAATTTGATAAGTTCTCGTCTAAATATGAACTTTCCCTTCCAACTACATCTACTTGTTCAAGATGGAATGAAAGTCTGGACGAGTTTATGAAATGTTTTAATTAGACTTTCATTCTACTACAACAAATATCGTTTAATTTAGATTGGATTAACCTATTTATGACTGAAAATCCTTACTTAGAAAGACAGTTGAATTAAAATATTTCATGAACTCATCCAGACTCTAATTCCATTTTTAACATGCAGTTCAAATAAGAAGGGGTACCGCATTCTTGGAAGGCAAATTTTCAAGTAAGACGAAAAATTTTAAAATTTGAATGACAATTTTTAAGATGGAATGAAAATTCAAAATTTATAATGTAATTTTACTCTAGAATGATTATTTAATTCTGGGAATTTTTTCTATTGAAGAATGAGCACCAAAGTACTGACATCCAAAAATTCATTAGGGGAATTCACCAAAATCAGGAGAGATCCAATGCCATCATAACCCGATGTACAAACCCATCTAGAAACCTCAACTTTTCCCTCACGTAACTAAGGAGGCTCAATACGGAAAAGGAAAGCATACAAAAGTTCCGGACACAACATAACCCATTGAAACTTATGAACCATGAGGCCTCTTAACAACACAACCCACTCCTCAGGAACAAACCTGAGTATCTCACCAATCCTTTCCCTCCAGTGAGGCGAATGAGAGAGTTGATGCCGAAACTCATTAACATGCCTCCACGTCCTGCGCTCAGAATTAAGAGATGAATAAACAAAATCTCCTTTACATAACCATTGTCGACCAAAAGCCCCCACAGATCCTTGTCAAACAAAAGGCAACCCTTGCTGATCAACGATGAAGGGTTACCAAAAAGGGTTTGACTAAGGACTTGATCCCTTATCCTAGGAGCAACCACTTGAAACCTAAACTTCCTCCAAACCAAAATGATATTTCTCCAACAGGATTGCCTCTTGACTTCGGTAAGGAAGGAAGGGTGAATGAGTGTTGTCCATTCCCGCCATTTGCTTCCAAACTGCTTTATCATCATCCATAAGCATCCAAACAACATTCCGACATTGTAGCGCAGCAACTTGAAACACTGGATCAAGCAAAGGAAAGCCTCCTTCTTTGTTGGATAAGCTTTATCCAAGCAAATCAGGGTATAGAAATTTTGAAGACTTAACAACAGTTCTAATATAATATAATGTGACAAGAGGGAGAAAGATAACTGCCGACACGAACCATACTGTGGACAAAACAGAGTTACGTAGTGTGACAAGAGAGAGGGATATAACTGCTGACATGAACCATACTGTGGACAGAACAAAGTCGTTAATAATAAGGGTTTTGCCAAAGAGTCCAACAAAGACCTCTTTCTTCCACTGCCTTAGTCTACTCATGACATTAGAAAATAATGCCTCCATCTGGGGGTTCACTCCTCCCTCCATAGAGATTTGAACCCTAAGGAACTTAAAGAACCCTCCCCTAGGAAGACATTCAATATCCCATTCCGCTATCACAGCTGGATTGGAAGGCGCGACGACCACGGTGTTATCCCAATTAATCTCAGCTCCCTTGTGAGACATTGCCTAAGCTTCATTAATTTCCCCAACTTGAGTTGAACCAATGTTGTTGAGTCATCTGCAAACACTGAAGATCGCAACTCATTATTCCCCATAGGAAAATCCTTGAGAATAAGAGATTCTATGATTATGTCATGTAAGTGGTCAACATAAAGAACATACAAGGCAAGAGAAAGCATACAACCATGTCTAACTGATCCTGAGATTAAAAAACTTTCTGACCTAAGACCATTCATGTGAATGACAACTTCCCATGATGTAAGAAGCAAGGATGTCTATAACATGAAACATGTCCCAAACCCTCTTTGTTGCATGCCTTCAATTAAGAACACCCATGATCATAAACCTTCTCAAAGTTCAACAAGACAACCACAAGTTCTAATGAAACATTTTTGGCCAATTCCATACACTGATGAGTAATCATAATATTATTAGTTATTTGCCTTCATGGTACGAAACCAGTCTGAGTAGAATGAATAAGATACTTAAGGACCTTACCCAGACATGAAGCCAAATTCTTAGCACAAATCTTGTAGAGATTAGTTTGTTTAGAGATAGACATCCAATTTCATACTTCTGTATGTTTCCCGTTCTTATACAAAAGAATAACTATGGCCGTAGAAAAACCTTTGGGTAACATATGCATATCAGTAACTTAATTAAAAGTTGTGGCCAAACAAGGAGAAAAAACGTTTGATAGATGCTTAAAAATCTCAATGGGGAAGCCATCATAACCATGGGCATTACCAGAAGGTAAGTCAAAGATAGCTTACTGAACTTCTAGTTATGAAAAAGAGGCATCCAACATTAGAACATGCTGCGCGGCCAATGTGTTCGTAACATGACGCCACACATCTTCTTGAGGAAAAAACTCCATTTAATCAGCCGTAAAAGCAGTTTCTTTAGAAAAAAAACACTTATAGTATTCTATAACATAGCAAAGGATATCTTATGAGGAAGACGCTGATTTTGTTGCGGATCGAAAGGATGATTCAAACAAGTCATTAAAGGTGTCTTCTTAGCATGAGCCAATTGCCTGAAGAACTTTGCTATCATTTTCTCCCCAACAATAATCCAAGATGTCTTTGTGAAAGACTTCCATTTGACAAAATCTTCTTTATTCCACTGTTTCCAAGCCAATACCGCCTGATAGCGCCCATCCCACCATTCATCCGCATCCCATCCTTCTAGTGGTTTTTTCTCCAAGGTCCTTCAAAGTCTGTGCCAATTGTTCCCCAAACTGTTGATGAAATATTCGGTCTGCGGAAACCAGTTTCCGAGTATCTTTCACAAGCCTACCAGTGTCGTCGATAAACCATTGAGGGAGGTTAGTATTAGGAGGACAAGAATAAATCGAGGACCACCAAAATTTATGTGTCAAAGAAAAAAAAAACCTCCAAGTAATAATCCAGGAAGGAACCGAAGGGGGAGGGAAAATTTGGTAAATCCCTTGTAAGCAAGAAATTTCTACAAAGACTATAGAATGATCAAATGTTGTTGTTGGGACGAAATCAACATTCATATATAAATTGACAAGGGATTTTTCGACCCATATTTAATCTATTCGGGTTCGCGATATGACATCATTCTCTGTCGTGGAGGACCATTAAAATTCTCTCTCATTTAAAGATCTATGTCGAAAGATGTAAAAAAGGTTAAATTCGGCCATGGCAGATAGTAGTGTCTGGGCATATGACGACTGTGCACCAACAACAGGATTGTCAAGGCCAAACTCAAATACTTTATTATAATCCCCGGTCAAAATAAAATTATTTAACTTAGAAAAACAAGTCTGTAAGGATCGAGAAAACCATTTTCACTCTGTTCAATCCAGTGGAGCATACACAGCAGCAATAAGCCACTTCTCAGAACATATTGTGACCACTACCCATGCCCATCGCCCGCACGAATCCCATAAACAATCATGAAAAGTTCCTTGAAAATTCGGGGCAAATAGGATGGTCACCCCCCCCGTGTGTTCCTGGGCAGGTGCCCAAATCTGCAATTCCTTCCACCAAGACCGCTGAGACTATAATTTACATTCATCTAACTTAGTTTCCTGCAGACATAAAACCTGCAATTT
The DNA here is from genome assembly GCA_003427395.1 of Chara braunii. Classification (NCBI taxonomy): domain Eukaryota; kingdom Viridiplantae; phylum Streptophyta; class Charophyceae; order Charales; family Characeae; genus Chara; species Chara braunii. The sequence continues at coordinate 2,089,279 of BFEA01000079.1, forward strand.
ATAATTCCTGAATACCTTCGAAATTTTCCTTCTTTGATACAATGTGGTCCTAGAAGACATCCCTTTAATATTGCAAGTTGCTATCATGATCTTCAATGAATCGATCAAGTTCTACAAACCTGGTTGTGCTCAAATTATTGAAACGCTTTGAAAGAAAGCCACAATTGGTTGGAAGACAGCCATCAACCACAGTCAAGACTGATGCTGTAAGTTCATCCCTGAGATGATATAGTTGTGGCTGTGACCCTGGTCCAAAATTTATGTGAATTGAATCCACTAGCTGTGTTGCAGAAGAGGGACGACAGCATTAGCAAAGGATGGTTGGACTCTAAAAAAAGAGAAAACAAAGGGAACCTCAATCCCCGAAGGCACAAGTGACAAGAGTCGAACGTCAGAAAGCGGTCGTAGTATGACCCACCCACTATTTTCTGACAAAACCAAAATCCACCATGTACCAGATTCTTTGCATCTCAAACCATGACAAAGAGCCAAGAAACCGAGATAAACCTTGAACCGGATTAGTAACGAGTAGGAAGAGGACTGTGAAGTTATCCATCCGTCAGAAAATGAAAGAGAAAACGGAACACAGTCCTTGATTGATGGAATCAGCAATTCGTTGTGTACGCCAATCAGTCGAAGGCCGTTGATAAGACTGATGAGGATCACCATCAACATAGGCTTCCTCAACGTCCCTCCTGATATTCGCATCTTGAGGACGACCGTCCCGAGGGAGAGAGGATTGAGAGAGTGACGAATAAGTTGAGAATTGAGAGAGTGACAAACCAAATGTCGAAGAAGAGGTCACATGGGCAGTAGATGGTTGTTGGCTTTTCATACCAATTTTCGCTGCCAAACCTGCCTTTGCATCAAACGGTTTGCCATGCCTGTATGAAGAATCAGCTACACATCTCTTCCGTTTGTCTTTTCTTTGTTGATGTTCACTGAAGTTATAAAAACTATCTTTAGGTTCTTTGTACGGAGATAGTAGTGAGACTGGCGAGAAGAGTCAACTGGCAGCGGTGTAAGGCCTGCCGAATCAGGGAGACATCATAAAGGTTCATCACAAAGTACAGCCTTAGTGACCCCATCCGACACTGTACATCGTGCACATTTATCCGAGGATCGTACCAAGTCTCCTGAAAGGGGCAGAGATGTTGGCTTAACAAAGAAAGAAGCAACATCAGTTCTGACAGATTGACGAGGGTGAGAAAAATTGAAGGTCATACTGCAACTTCTCATTTGTCTCATGTCGCTGTTTGAGGACCGCAAGAGACGGTTGGGAAGGCCAACGTCTTCTATAAGCATGTTAAAAAAATAAAGAACGGGAGCGTTTTGCCTTAACTAACCTCCTTCAATGGTTTATGGATGAGATTGGTAGGTTTGTGAAAGATACTTGGAAACTAGTTTCTGCAGACCGAAGATTTCATCAACAACTTGGGGAACAACTGATACAGGCGTTGACGAACCTTGGAGAAAAAACACTAGAAGGATAGGATGAGGATGAATGGTGGGTTGAGCGTTATTAAATAGTTTTGGTTTGGCAACGGTGTTATGAAGAAGATTCTGTCAAATGAAAGTTTTCTATAAGGACATCTTGGGTTATTGTTGGGAAGAAGATGACAAGGAAGTTCTTATGGCAATTGACTCATGGTAAAAAGATACCTTTAATGACATGTTTGAATCATCATTTTTATCCGCAGCTAAAATTCAACATCTTCATCAAAAGATATCCTTTGCTATGCTACAAAATACTATAAATGACTTTTTTTATGAAGAAGATGCTTTTACTGCTGATCAAATAAAGTTTTTTCCTCAAGAAAATGTCAGGCGTCATATTACGAAGACATTGGCCTTGCAACATGCTCTATTCGCAGTTCCACAGTGCAAAATGTTCACACTTAAACGTGCATGTATTAGTCTCTAAGACAAACATATGACTAATGCGAGGATCGACTAGACAACAGGCGCAATGGGCGGTTATATAGACACATTATGCCGACCAGCAACCGAGAAAATGTCAAATAGTACCATCTCGATAAAGGCAGTGGTGATGATGATTAGGGACATGCACCGATCGACCATGCTCTCTAATGAGCCGAGGTAGCCCGACCCTGCTACTGACCAGTACAAAATGAGCATAAAATTTTTCCCAAAATTCAACATGATCATCACGGTGCAAACAAGCACTGTCCTTATGACCATTCAGATGAGCCCCCACCCCTAAGTTTTCTCTCTCTTTCTCTGTCGAAGTGCACATGGTTGTGATCCCGCCCGGGTGCATTTATCCTTTACTTATTCCTTTACTCTGACTTCACCTTCTCCCTTTTCGTCCGTTCTTCTTATTTGTTGCAATCTCACCTCCGCTTTCATCTTCCTCAATTCCTCCTTAATTTCATTAAGTTTGCCTTCACCGCTCTATCATCAATATGCTCGACTCTCCCACGGTGAACCGCTCAACTCTTGTGACCCATACTAACAAACCTGTTAACCCATTGCAAAATCAAACGCGACCATAAAAATCCCTCAGGGCAAGAGCCCCAAAATCGTTTCTTCACTCACCCAATTCCGCTAAGAATCGAGCGAGTTATGCATCTTCCACTGCGCCCAACCTGTTTCCCACCATCTCCTTCTTCGCATATATATGGTGCGGATTCGTTCTTTTTTTTGCATCCGTTGCCTTCATCCTTCCTTCTCGTCGTGTTTTTTTTTTCGTTTGTCAATGTCGATCTCTTTTGCTCTCACAATTTTTATTTTTATTTTTCTTTCTTCGAAAAGGGTTGTGGAGGTGTCGGGGATTATGACTCAGGGAGGATGTCCGACAGAGGGCTTCCCGCGCCGGGGTCAGCCCTACTGGCGGTGCAGCGGGCCCACCCACTTACCCAGTGATCTCTCAAGGGAGAAGCGCACGATCCTTGCAATCCACCCGGGAGTATCGGCCCAGACCGGCCCTACCAGGCCGCTAGCGACAGGGGTCCCCCCTCCCCCACTCAGGGCTTCACCTCCCTGTAGCCCCACCGTCGGGAGGCAGTCTGCACCACAGACACAGTGGTGCCGCAGGGACGGGCCAGCTCCTGTTAGGGGAGGGGTGACCCCCTCACACCTCCCGCACGCTCCAACTGAGCCTGCCCCTCCCTGAGCCACTCACCCCCCATGCCCTCGACAACCCCAAGGGAAGGCACGCGCTCAACCGTTATGACGAAACTGAGTACAAATATATAATAAAGCTTGTACATTTGAGACAAAAAAAACAAAACAAATTCAGTGAAATATGGCAGTTTCGGTGAAAAATTCATCGAAAATCAGACATAACAAAACAAAACAAAACAAAAAGCAAAAATTCAGGGAAACATGGCAGTTCCGGTGAAAAATTTGCCGAAAATGACACCGCCTAATGACCAGGAGTGACCCCTTGGTTTATTTGGCGTGATGCAGTGGAAGTTACAAACCTTTTGGACTAAGGCGAAAACCATTGTGAGAAAATCTGGGGAGGGAGACACCTATCACTCGCTGAAGCCAAGGGCAACAACTTTTGTCACGCGTTGCTCCGACTTCCGAGGTCCTCAACGATCGATATGAAGTTAGGGTTTGCCTTGCCTATCACACCCCCACTTAAGAGTTGAATCTAAATCCCTTTCCCACTCACTGAAATATACAAAATAAATAAATAAATAAAATAAATAGATTTGTCATGAAGATATGAAATCTGGGTTGAAACTCCTATTGCGGTCTTCCCTGCCAAATCCCGGATTTCGAAGGGAGTATTCAAACTTTGTTCAACAAAATTATAAACGGAAAAAAATTGAGTTTAGGAGTTGTTTTCGTAAGTAATTTCGAATTAATTGGTTTTAACAGGGAGCCTACAAAACGAACTTTGCACATAGGGAGTGTCAAGGCGAAAATCGGTCGAAATCCTAGAGGTTGCGCGCAATTAACTCAAGATCGTCCGCTATCCTTGGAGATAAACACGGTGATACACTGAATTTCACTCTTACATCCAGCAACACTCTTTCTCCCCCCCTCTCTCCCTCCCTCTCTCCCTCTCTCTCCCTCTCTCCTTACTCATAGCGACTTTCCTCCCTTGAGGGTCCTCTTACTAGAAATGGAGTACCAGTCATGTCTTTGATAGTCGGATCCGAGTGCTATTTGCCATAACTATCAAGTGTGTTTTCGAAAGTGGTCATTTGAACTATCACCGAAAGACCTGTAGTCCAATGACTGGGTGATAATCACACTAGTCTTCTTAATCGCTAACATGTTTGAACTAAAATTGCTTCAAGGCACGAGAGAAGGTCAATAACACTTGTATTTTTTATCACCACTTCAGGACAGCCTTCACCATTTCAGGATGCAGCTTGCCTAAACATGTGGTTTTTTCAGGGTCTTCGGACCTTTCACCACTTCAAGACCATTCATGTATGAAAATCCTGAATGGCCCTGCAGTGGTGAAAGCTCCGAAGACCCTGAAAACCACCTGTTTAGGCAGGCAGCATCCTCAAGTGGTGAAGGGTGGTTTTCATGGTCTTCGGACCTTTCACCACTTCAGAACCATTCCGGATTTTCAGATTGCCCGAAACTCTCACTTGACAACTTCAGGACACCCTTCACTATTTCAGGATGCAGTCTGCCTAAACATGTGGTTTTCAGGGTCTTTGGACATTTCACCACTTCAGCACCATTTAGGATTTTTAGACTGCCAAAAACTCTCACCTCATAATTTTCATTCCTGAATTTTCAGCTACCCGATAACCGCTTATGTCTTATCACCAAGATTCCTCAAAGTTTCTCAAAGCAATTAAAGATTCATGTACCAACTGCCCACGAGACTGCGTGGAGGAATAGTGCCTTCTCTCAATATTCCAACAAAAGTCATCAATAATCCACAGGGTTGTGACTCTCCCTACTTTGATCATAGCATGTTAGGTCACACGTCTTAGGCACATCTCTCAAATATCATTCTAAAATTTCATCGTAAATGCAACAAATTTAGCTAATAATTCTCACAAGATTTTTGGTCTTTCCTCGTCAGACTTTTACATCACAAAAATGTCAATCATCATAGCACCTTCTTCTGGGCGCCTTCACAAACTCCACTTTCATTCATGGGGTCTAGCCAACCTTTGGGCTTCCCTCTTCTCACACAAAAGACACAACTTTGATTGTGACATTCACATCCATTATTACTCAGGTCTTTTTCAAGTCACCATACAACAATCTTCTTTCAAAATGAAGGGTGCACCCTCCTCTACCGCACTTAAATCTTCATCTGTTGCTTGTCAGATATGCCTAAGTACAGAGAAAGACGTTGCACTTGAAATCATCTTCACAACATGTACACACCAGGACAATCATTCACATGAGGACAAACTCACAAAATTGAGAGTGATTGCGAAAATCCACACAAGACAACGCCTGAGATCCACACATGTATACAGGGTATGGAGCTTTGTGAAAACAAGAACCCCTGTTGATATCTAAAAAAAACATAAATATTATACAAGGTAAGAAAATGTCAAAATGTCGAAAAACCAAAGTCCAGATGTTAATGTAGCTGCGACATCACTCTGACACGTGTCTCATATACCACACCCTAAACTAAAGAAACTCTTAATATATACATATCAATGTCATCAAAACACTTCACATTACTGAAGAATAGAAAGGTCAAAAATGGTTACTCTCAGTGTTGTCTCTATATACACCGAAGTTGAATATCCCTCGTGACTCAGTCACTCAATCATTGATGTACATGAGTCTGATTCAATCCTCAATGTACTTCTCTATATACATATCATTCACTAGGACTGAGTGTCAAGTCTCGCATATCTCTTAACTCTAGACCTTTTCGAACCCTACTGGGAAACACTAGTCTTGGTCACTCATGACCTGCTGCAACTGCCTGTACAGTTGTGTCCTCACCCCATCACGAGTCTTAGGCACAAAAACTCCATTCCCATCTCTCCAAAATCCAGAGGACTCCCTTGTGGCCAATCCATTTCCCTCATCTTTGAGGCTCTTGGGGTAATCGTTGGATCGATGCTTGCCCTTCTTGTAGTAAAAACACTTTCCAATCTTCTTCTGAGCTACCATGTCTTCCACTTGCGAGGGGATAGATGAGGAGGCTGCTGTGATCTCGCTCGTGACCTCCTGCTGAGGAATCCCTGAAGAAGTAGGACATGTTGCTATCTCGTCTGTCTGTGCCAATTGCGCATTCACTTGCCCTTCCGGCCCAGATTCAGTGGCCCAAGATCCCAACGCATCCTCCAACCTTGTGATAAGAGGCATATGCTGTGGTGTAGCTGACTCCTGACAACCCTCCAGGTCTCCCATCGTTTCAGCCTCAACTATAACCTGGTCCGCGCTCTCCTGTAGCTCCTACATACTCATAGTCTCTCCCTGTGTCGTAGGTAAAATGCCCTCGTTCCTTGTGGTCATACCTGATTATCTCACCTATTGTCTCATTTGCACTTGCTGAACTGCTAAGGAAGTAGGGGTCTGTCACTCAAATTTTTCAACCTCAGATTCTTTCCTTGTCAGTATCTCATCAGGCTCCAACATCACCTTGTCTAGTAAGGGAATCTCCTCCCCCTTCTGCGGTCTAGCTCCTTCTTCCCTCTTCTTGCATTTGAAGAGTTCCTCAACAGACTTCCCTCTGATCTCATACCTCTGAATTTTGGTCTAGTCCACCACTGCAGTGAGAACTCCCTGCTTGATCTGGGACTCCATGCCCTTCAGCCTCTTCTCTCATTCAACCTCCTTTGTCTGGAATGAGGCATGTTGGTTGTGGATGTACGTCCGCAACACCTCGGTGATCTTGTTGAGGGTTTGGTTGATCATCTTGAGGGCTCCATTCTCAACCCAAATATCTATCATGTCCGTCTTCACAGCCTCCACCTCCTTTCCTTGCCTTTTAAGTTCCTTCTTCAAATCTTCAACATCTCTTTCTCAGTCCACCCTCTGACCATTGTTATTTCGGGCGGCCAGGCCGTGCAAGGGCCAAAGTAGGTCTCGACAAAAAAAAAAAAAAAAAACAAATCGGAAAAATCTGCAAAAAAACTATGTTATGCAGAAAAAAAAACTGAACAACTTTTACCTTAGGGTTATATCCAAAGTCTTTACCAAAAATAAAAAAATAAAAATAAAGTTAAAAAATTATTTTATTTATTCATTATTATTATTACTGTTTGGCTCGGTGGGGGAAGTGGTCCCGAACCACTCTGGTAGCCTAGATTTTTACATATTTTTTTTCCCACTTTTTTTTTTTTTTTTTTTTTTCATATTTGTTTATTTTTTTTAATTCCCCTCTGTTTTTTATTTTAATTT
>BFEA01000079.1:2097233-2108276 GCA_003427395.1 Chara braunii
TTTTTTTTTAATATTTTTATTTTAATACACATCGCGATCAATTCTCGAAATATCACTAAATAAATTTTGAATTTTTTCCAATGCCGAATTAATATATATATATATCGTCACAAAAAAAAAAAAAAAAAAAAAATATATATATATATATATATATATATATATATCGTCACATATATATATATATATATAGGCTAACATACATTGTTTTCAATTATTTTTTATTTTTACTTAATTTATTTTTCACCGTTATTTTTATTTGATTTCAATTTCTTTATTAAAAAATTCTCCGTTTTTTAATTTTAATTTTACACTTCCACCTTCAATGTTCTACCTATTTCTTTTCCCTCTCAATTTTTGTATCGTTTTTTTTACATTCTTTTGCTTTTTATACACATAGGGACAGGGTCACCAGCCCGTACGTACGGAGGTCCCCGGGCAGACCTCTGTACGTACGGGTGTTCCGGGCCCCGTACGGGGTCCGAACCCGACGGCGTTTGGTCCCCACCAAAAATTGTTTCGGGGCCAAAAACTACATGTTTGTTTTCTGAATTGTTTTTTTTGTGCGTTCTCTATTACTTGAGGTACATGCCTATAAATTTTCAAGTTTTTTGGATCAACCAAATAAAAATTAAAAATCGTCAAAGATGGCGGTGTCAAAACGTGCTCGCCCTCGTTTTGTTTCACTTTTTGCTTTTTGTTTTCACTTTAGTTAGGGGTCTAGACAATTTTATTATTTTTTGAAAATTTTCTAGTGGGTTTTGTATTATGTGAAGTACACATATGTAAATTTTCAAGGCATTTAGCTGTGCCAAAAAAAAAAAAAAATCGCCAAAAATTATCGTATCGAAAATATGCTAGCGCACTTACTAAATTTAATTCTCTTTTCATTTTTATTTATTTTTATTATTAGTATTTGTTCTCGGTAGTTTATTTTTATTTCAAATTTGGTAAGGAATTTGGATGTAATGCTGAGGCAAATCTTGTTTAATTTATTATTTCTCATAATATTTTTTTTTTCATATTTTTTTAATGACTTTTTTTTTTTTTTTTTTTTTTTTTTTTTTTTGGGTCTGCGTTCGGCCCGAACGGCCGAACACATCCCCAAGGGGTGCCATACGTTCAGGCGTTCGGGTTCGGGCGTTCGGCCCGTCCCGAACGCCAGTTACCCTGCATAGGGATATATTTTAGAAATATCACAAAGTATATCATAAATTTACTCTAATGCCAAAAAAGTAGATCCCGAAATTCCTGAAATGCGATTCGGTAACGAAATTAAGAATCGACGTCGGGATATGGCACAACGAGCCTCGGAAATCGTGAAGTGCGATTTGGTAATGAAATTGGGAATCGACGTCGACAGATAACCGATCAAATCCCGAAAATCCCAAAGTGCGATTCAGTAATGAAATCCCGAATCCACATCGGGACATGGTGTAGAAATAACACTTAAGTAAATTACGTAAATCCCGAAGTGCGTTTCAGTATCAAAATCTCGAATGCACGTTGAGATATAACTACCCAAATCATGAAAATCACGAAGTGCAATTCGATAACGAAATCCCGAATCCACATCGGGATATGATATATCAATAGCACTAAAATCCCGAAGTGTGATTTGGTAACGAAATCTCGAATCCACATTGGAATATAACAGATTGAATCCTGAAAATCCCGAAGTGTGATTCGGTGACGAAATCCTGAATCCACATCGCGACATGGTGTACAAATAACTCTAAGTAAATCATGAAAATCTCGAAGTGAGATTCAGTAGCGAAATCCCGAATACACATCGGGATATAACCGATCGAATCCCGAAAATCTCGAAGTGCAATTCGGTAATGAAATTCCGAATCCACGTCGGGATACAACCCTCGAATCCCAAAAATTCCGAAGTGCGATTCGGTAAGGAAATCCCGAATCTACGTCGAAATATGACTGATCGAATCCTTGAAATCCCGAAGTGTGATTCGGTAACGAAATCCCGAATCCACATCGGGACATGGTGTACAAATAATACTAAGTACATCACGAAAATTTCAAAGTGAGATTCGGTAGCGAAATCTCGAATACACGTCGGGATATAACCTATCGAATCCCGAAAATTCCAGTGCAATTTGGTAACGAAATCCCGAATCCACGTTGGAATATGACCGGTCAAATCCCGAAAATCCTGAAGTGTGATTCGGTAATGAAATCCCGAATCCAAGTCGGAATGTAACCGATCAAATGCCGAAAGTCCTGAAGTGTGATTCGGTAACGAAATCCCGAATCCACGTCGGGACATGGTGTACAAATAACACTAAGTAAATCACGAAAATCCCGAAGTGAGATTCGGTAGCGAAATCCCGAATACATGTCGGGATATAATCGATCGAATCCCAAAAATTCCGAAGTGCAATTCGGTAACGAAATCCCGAATCCACGCCGGGATATAACCGGTCGAATCCCGAAAATTCCGAAGTGCGATTCGATAACGAAATCCCAAATCAACGCTGAAATATAACTGATCGAATCCCGAAAGTCCTGAAGTGTGACTCGGTAATGAAATTCCGAATCGACGTCGGAATATAACTGATGGAATCCCGACAATCCCAAAGTGTGATTCGATAACGAAATCTCGAATCCACAATAGAACATGGTGTACAAATAACACTAAATAAATCACCAAAATCTCGAAGTGAGATTCGGTAAAGAAATTCCGAATACATATCGGGATAAACCGATTGAATCCCGAAAATACCGAAGTGCAATTCAGTAACGAAATCCCGAATCCACGTAGGGATATCACCGGTCGAATCCCGAAAATCCCGAAGTGCAATTCGGTAATGACATCTTGAATCCACGTCGGAAGAAAAACGATCGGATCCCGACAGTCCGAAAGTGTGATTCGGTAACAAAATCCCAAATCCACATCGGGACATGATGTACAAATAACACTAAGTAAATCACAAAAATCCCGAAGTGAGATTCGGTAGCGAAATCCTGAATACACGTCGGGATATAACTGATCGAATCTGGAAAATCCTGAAGTGCAATTCGGTAACAAAATCCCGAATCCACGTCGGGATACAACCGGTCGAATCCCGAAAATCCCGAAGTGCGATTCGGTAACGAAATCCCAAATCAACGTTGAAATATAACCAATCGAATCCCGAAAGTCCTGAAATGTGACTCGGTAACGAAATCGAAGTGAGATTCGGTAGTGAAATCCCGAATACATCGCGGAATATAACCGATCGAATCCCGAAAATCTCGAAGTGCAATTCGGTAACGAAGTCCCGAATCCACGTCGGGATATAACCGGTGGAATCCCGAAAATCCCGAAGTGCGATTTGGTAACGAAATTCTAGATCCACGTTGGAATATAACCGATGGAATCCCGAAAGTCCCGAAGTGTGACTCGGTAACGAAATCCCGAATCCACATTGGGACATGTTGTACAAATAACACTAAGTAAATCCCGAAAATCCCGGAGTGAGATTCGGTAGTGAAATCCTGAACACATGCCGGGATATAATCGATCGAATTCCGAAAATCCCAAAGTGCAATTCGGTAACAAAATCCTGAACCGACATCGGAATATAACCGATCGAATCCCGAAAATCCCGAAGGGCGATTCGGTAACGAAATCCTGAATCCACATCGGGACATGGTGTACAAATAACACTAAGTAAATCACGAAGTGTCTGTTTGATAAATACATATATTTGTAGTAAGAAAGAGTGTTTTGGTAAGATACTCGGTGGAATATATACCATCCATTAACCATATCTCGAGAAAGTTCAAACAATTCAGGGCTACCTCCGGAACATGATCGGATACCTGATCACTGTCCTGAACCAGAGCGAGAGTTTGATCAGCCTCATATGCCAGCAGCGCGAGACCAACAGGAAAAGGAAGATGCCAAAAAGAAGGAGATTAACATGATTGAGAGGGCTGCAACAAAAAAGGAGATCAGAGTCCAACTAAGACTGAAAGACTAGGTAGAAATGATAGACAAGATGCTGTAGGGAAAGCAGTCAGTGGAAGTGGAAGTCAAGAAGGTTGTCAAAAAGTATGATCCTCTTTTACTCACAGAGACCTGGAAAGGATTTGACAGGTTGATGGAGGCTGTTGGCAAACCCACAGAAAGGCGCCAGAAGATGGGGGTTAAGTTAGTCTGTACAGACTTACTTAGCTTGAAGGGTCTTGTGAAAGAAGGGTTCGCAGCAACAAAGACCTCTGATGAGAAGATAGGGAGACGAGTAACAAAGATGACGTTATATCTAGATGCGTTTTCAAGATTTCATTACCGGAATACAATTCAAGATTTTCGGGATTTTATCGAGTCTCGTTTTTAGGTTATATCCCAAAGTGTTTTCGAAATTTCGTTACCGACAAACACTTCGAGATTTACGGGATTTTACTAAGTTTCGTTTCTACATTATATACCGAAGTGTTTTCGGGAATTCGTTACTGAAATACACGTCGGGATTTTCGGGATTTTACCGAGTTTTGTTTCTACGATGTATCCCGAAGTGTTTTCAGGATTTCGTTACCGAAATACACTTCGGGATTTTTGGGATTTGATCGGTTTATATTCCGACGTAAATTCGGAATTTCGTTATCGAATGACACTTTAGGATTTTCAGGATTCGATCGGTTATATTCCGACGTGAATTCGAGATTTCGTTACCGAATCACACTTCAGAATTTTTGAGATTCGACCGGTTATATCCCGACGTGGATTCGAGATTTCGTTACTGAATTGCACGTCAGAATTTTTGGGATTCGATCGGTTATATCCCGAAGTGTTTTCGGGATTTCGTTACTGATATACACTTCGGGATTTTCGGGATTTACTAACTGTTATTTGTACACCATGCACCGATGTGGATTCGAAATTTCGTTACCAAATCGCACTTCGGGATTTTCAGGATTCGACCGATTATATCCCGACGTGGATTCGAAATTTTGTTACTGAATTGCACTTCCCGATTGGTTGTATCCTGAAGTGTTTTCGGGATTTCGTTACTGAAATACACTTCGGGATTTTGAGGATTTTACCGAGTCTCGTTTCTACAATATATCCCAAAGTGTTTTCGGGATTTCGTAACAGAATTGCACTATGGGATTTTCGAGATTTTACCGAGTTTTGTTTCTACGATGTATCCCGAAATATTTTCGGGATTTCATACCGAAATACAGTTCGGTTTTGCGGGATTATACAGAGTCTCGTTTCTACAATATATCCCGAAGTGTTTTCGGGATTTCGTTACTGAAATACACTTCGAGATTTTTTGGATTGTACCGAGTTCCGTTTCTACAATCTATCCTGAAGTGTTTTCGGGATTTCGTTACCGAAATACACTTCGGGATTTTCGGGATTTTACCAAGTATCGTTTCTACGTTATATCGCAAAGTGTTTTCAAAATTTTCGTTACCGAAATACTCTTCGGGATTTTCGAGATCTTAATAAGTCTCGTTTCTACAAGATATCCCGAAGCTGCGACTGCCTTCGTGCAAAGATGGAATACAAGGGTTGTGCATTTTATACAATCGAGACATAACTTGCACGAGAAATCAAGTGAAGTCGGAGAGAGAGAGAGAGAGAGAGAGAGAGAAAGAGAGAGAGAAAGAGAGAGAGAAAAAAAAAGAAAGAGATGAAATCCTGGGCAAAAGAGTTAATGGAACGTGTGGAGCAGCTACAACTGTTGATCTCTACACTAAGGACTGCAACAGTTTTGAATTGTGTTATGAGTCGCATCAGCTGCCGAGAACCACCAATATCAAAGAATAGCAAACAATTGGCGTCTAACAGCTGCCAATGTCCATCACGATTTCCGTGTTGTTCATTCCGTTCAAACATGCTACTTCAATGCAGTTGTTTTTTTTTTTTTTTAAAGTTGCAACTACCTTTCTTGATGTTGATTTATCACTAATGCTTGACAATCGTTTTCGTGGTGACATTCCTCATCTGCGAACCTGTCATTTGTCGCTTGTGTGAGTCTTGTTGAACTTGAGAAACGCTGAATGACTGAGTGATTATCTTCAATTTCTTCTTTACTATGATGACTCTGATGTGAATGTTGTTTCTTAAGTTTGTGAGAATTTCTCTCCAAGGGAACTCCACATATACCCTGGTGACTTAGAGATATCAATGAGTGGAATGAAGGTTCGTCTCAGTGAGCGGAAAAGTGCTCCACTGCGGGGAAAAAAATATATATATTTTTGTGTCACTTAGCTACATCTTTTTTTCAAATATTGTTAATTTTTACCTAGGCTTCCAGCCGGGCCGACAACGAAATCTCGATTTTCACGATTTTTTTTAAGTTTCGGATTTTCCCAGCAATTTACAATTTCGTGAATTTTCTGGAATTTCGGGATTATCGGGATAACACGGATACGAGACATATTGAAGTATTTTTCGATGACGATATCCTAAATTTCACGATTTTTCAGGATTTTTATAATTTTGCTAGTTTTGAATTTTCGTGATTTTTCATAAATTTGGGGATTGTCAAGATAACGTAAAAACGAGACTTAATTTAGGGTTTTTGGGATTTTTTAAAGTCATGTTCGCCAACAACAAACCACGAATTTGCTAAAAGTTCGCTAACAAGCTTCGTTAGTCAATTCGGTAAAATTTTTGGCCCTATTGGCCACGAGTGCCTTTCTTCTTTTTGTGTTCCTCCTGTCGTCTGTCCTTTCCTCGTGTCCGACCTATGAAACATATACTCCCTCTTTTTTTTTTTTTCCCCTCACATTCCATGAGATGTATCATGTCTTACTGTTCGTCCCTCTTTTCCTTTGGCTATCTCCTTTTCCTTTCCATCTCTTGCCTGTTCTCTGCTTGGCATTTAGAAGTATAGTAGTTCCTCAATAAGCGTTTGCAATTGCCCCAGAGGCTCGCTCCACAATAGTCCTGACAAAAGACCTGGTGGTCTTCCTCACAAACCGGATGAACCCTCCAACGTTGGATTCAGACAAAATGTTATGTTCATTTGCAAACAAATCATAAGCCCAGAGGAACTCTTCCAAGTTGGAGGAGTCGAAGCGAATGGGCAACCCGTCTCTCCCCACAGGTGATGGGTGCAACCCCTCAATTTTTCTTTCAAACTCCTGCCAAATGAGTGATTCTCTGGCGAATCTGGCGTACCTCTACCAACATCCTAGTCACCCCCTAACCATAGTAATTAGCATGTGTATCAAAACTGATCATGAACATCTCCACACGCCCTCCATCGAAAATAGGAGGGCTACTCTCTCTAGTGTTTCTTTGCTCTCCCCCGTCTCGTAGTCCTCAGTGAAGCTTCAAGTGGCCCTGCCCCGCCCTTCCCTCTTGGCATGGCTGTCAAGGGTATTAAACCTGCACAACAAGGAAGAGAAAACAGGAGCACAAGGGTTAAGCATGTCAAGCATCCAAAGTAAAAGACATATTAACCCTCCCATAACTTCCTAAATATTTATACTTATACATATATATATACTTAACTTTATCCTCATTCTATCATACCATTCTAATATGACAATTTACGTTTCTTTTCTCCGTTATACTAAGGTTTTTCCTTTACAGCTAGAAACCACATGGCTTGCCAGTTCTATGCTCACCTCATCTCGAGCCACAAACTTTTTCAATCTAGAGCCAGATACTCAGTCTTTCCATGCCGTTTCATTCATTTCTTGGATTTGATATGCCCCGTGTTCGCTACATCTCGTGATTCTATACAGTCCCAACCATCGTTTGTCCAGCCTCCTCGACCATTGTTTTTCTAGAGACGAATCTTACAGTAACACGGTATCTCTCACTTTAAGGAAGGAAGGTTAACAACAATCGTATTTTTCATCACCACTTCAGAACAGCCTTCACCACTTCAAGATGCAGACTGCCTAAACAGGTGGTTTTCAGGGTCTTCGGACCTTTCACCACTTCAGGACCATTAAGGTTTGAAAATCCTGAATGGTCCTGAAGTGGTGAAAGCTCCGAAGACCCTGAAAACCATTTGTTTAGGCAGACTGCATCCTCAAGTGGTGAAGGGTGGCTTTCATGGTCTTCGAACCTTTCACCACTTCAGGACCATTTATGACTTTCAGATTGCCCAAAACTCTCACTTAACTACTTCAGGACACCCTTCACCACTTTAGGATGCAACCTCCCTAAACAGGTGGTTTTCAGGGTCTTCGGACCTTTCATCACTTCAGGACCATTCAGGATTTTCATACTGCCAAAAAATCTCACTTCAGAATTTTCATTCCTGAATTTTCAGCTACCTGATAACCGCTTGTGACTTTAAGAGACTCCTTCCTTACCCGTGTCAACTGGTCCCATCCGAACTTGTCATTGGTTTAACTGCCACCTACTCTACTCGCCACTTCTTGAACTTTATCTTCTATGACTCCAATCTGACGCGCCCTTAGATCAAGCAACTCCTCAAAAGACAATGTCGTTTCAAGTTCTTATCGCTTCCAAGTCTTCAAAAAACTTTCAATAAGGAATGTCGCATGTCTGCCATACCATAGTGTAGCCGGCTCGTAGTTGGTACTCCTTCTGACAATAATGTTTTCCACGAAGAAGACAACTCTTAGGAAATTCAGTCACTGATTGGGTCTGCCATTTGTCCACTTTGCGATGAGATTTGTAATGGTACTATGTCCTCTTTCAACTGGTGCGTTAGCTTGAGGATGTGCCGAAGTTGTATACTCGACAATCACACCATATCCCCTAAAAAACGTCTTCATTTTTGCACAAGTGAATTCAAACCCCCTGTCCATTACGAACTTTGAAACGAAAGGATAGCATAGGTAATATTTTTCAATGTATCGAGTCAATACTTTTCCAGTTTTGGTGCGAATAGTCTTGCCATCCACGAATGCTGAGAGATTGTCTCGTGCATCAAAGATATAGTTAAGCTCACCTACCCCTAGTGGCATCTCTAATAGATCAAGATGAACGACCGCTTCAACCTCACGTATATATCTAGGGTGAAGTGATTCCCTAGGTCTAAGGAAAGACCGCTCCTGACATGTTACACAAGATTTACAATAATTGTCAATCATGTTTCTCATGCTATCCCAATAATATAGGTCGTAAATCTTTAGGTATGTTACATCTGCACTCCTATGGCCACCTGCTGTTCCATCATGAAGGGCGGCAATAACAGCAATCTGCCGATTTACGCCACAGACCACTCTTTTGGGATTCCTTCCTTTACTTCTCATAACCAGATGACCGTCTCGCACCAAGAAATTTGGCCGCATCTTGAGGACTCTTTCGCAAGCGTTTTTTTCCCTCACTTCACACGAAAGGATCATTGCTAGTTCCAGATATACTCCGTCATACTCTTCGGCGCGAAAAACATCGGACTTCCAATCCATGTTCGTGCCGGTCTCCGCCCATTCTGCTTCTTTAGGGATTATGACCCCCAGTCGCACGCTCGCCACCATCTTCCTGGACAATCGAGCCTTGAGCTCGTCTCGAAGCCTTGGGGCTGAGGCTAGGACATCCTTCAGGTTCATAACATGCATCACAGTCCAGCCCAAAATGGACAAAATACTACGTTCATGACAGATGGAGGGTAAACACCACTCCACAGCCTAACTCCAGTACTAATGCTCACCTTACCTCCCTCAGAAATCATCAAGAAATTTGGCATTGTCTTGCCAAAGTTTTCCCTAACGGAAAATAATCTAACTCTCCAACTTTCACAAAATTTCGGCAACGTTTCCCATAGAAAAAATATTTTTTCATAATTTTTGGGAGTCCAAAAATGACTAACTATTTTCAGGTTTGTGAAAATTTTGGCAGCACTTCCCATAGGAATTGAAGGCTACCAAGATTTATACAAAGCTGAAAATGCAAAGACAAAGCACAACTATACTTGGGACTAACTCCGACTGCTTCCTCGTAGTTAGAACTGAAGATAGTTTACATGATCCTCCTTTGAAGATGATATCATGAGCTACCACTAGTCTTGATTTCTAGTATGTCGGCCCTACTACATCCCAAGTTTCTCTCCCATCATCCATTTCACCTACCTATAGCTCCAGCACTCAGCGAGCATCTAAAGCAACTAAGTTATCAAAAGATGCCCCAGACGAGTGCCCGTAAACATGCATAAACAAACATCTCTCTCAATCCCACATCAGTTTAATCCAAATAGTTCGTTAATCAATTTTTTTGACCCTCAGTAACCTCCCTTTCCTATAGCATAGGATCAGACCGCCCCAACTTAGGGGTACGCCTGACTTGCCTAAGTAAAACAAATAGGGTACGCACAACTAGACTGCCCCAACTTAGGGGTATGCCTAGCTTACATAACTGAAACGTATGTCCAGGCTGCCCCAACTTAGGGGTATGCCTGGCCCAACATAAACTGTGCACATAAAGCATATGACCAGACCGCCCTAACTTAAGGGTACGCCTGACGACATAAAGCATAAGACTAAACTGCCCCAACTTAGGGGTATGCCTAACCTGCCTAAACAAACAGAAACGACGAATGGTCGGACCGCCCTAACTTAAGGGTACGTCCAACCTACATAACATCAACGACAAAGGGCATATCGCTAGACCGCCCCAACTTAGGGGTACGCCTAGTTAGCCTAAACAGTTTAAGATATGTAAGACAATATGATCAGACCGCCCTAACTTAAGGGTACGCCTGATCTGCCTAAAACAAGTTACAAACGACGTATGACTAAGCCTCCTAAACTTAGGGGTACGCTTAGCCTCCGTAACAACAATTTAGACAACCATAAACACTTTACACAAACTTTATAACTTTCTTTCCTCTTAGGCAGACGGTCAGACCTACCCGAGTTAGGGAGACATCCGACCCTGCCTTGTGTTGAGAAGGGAAAATAAATAAGCTTTATACTAAGTCTCTGCCTTTTTGTGTTATCATGGGCATAGGACCAAACCGCCCTAACTTAGGGGTACGTTCAGCCTGCCCAGGTTACCCTCTCATTATATTCTTCATTTGCTTTCCTTCTCTTTTTGTTCTACCTGACTTACTGACCGGACCTCCCAACTTAGGGTGTCATTTTATCAGATGCATATATATA
>BFEA01000079.1:2108460-2122509 GCA_003427395.1 Chara braunii
AAAAGATACGTTATGGAGAAAAATACATTAAACAAGATTTGCCTGAGCATTACGTTTGAATTCCTTACCAAATTTGAAATAAAAATAAAATACACAAAACAAATACTAATAATATAAATAAATAAAAAGAATTAAATTTAGTGAGTGCGCGAGCATATTTTCGACACCGCCATCTTTGGCGATTTTTCATTTTTTTTTTGCATAGCTAAATGCCCTGAAAACTTACAGATGTGTACTTCACATAATACAAAACCCACTAAAAAAGTTTCAAAAAATAATAAAATTGTCTAAACCCCGAACTAAAGTGGAAACAAAAAGTCAAAAGTGAAAAAAAACGTGGGCGAGCACGTTTTGACACTGCCATCTTTGGTGATTTTTAATTTTTATTTGGCTAAGCCACTTGACTTGAAACTTTATAGGCATGTACCTCACGTCATAGAGAACTCATAAAAACAAATTACGAAATAAAAAATTATTTTTAGGCCCCAAAATAATTTTTGGCGGGGGCCGAACGCCGTCGGGTTCGGGCCCCGTACGGGACCCCGAACGCCCGAACGTACAGAGGTCCGCCCGGGGGCCTCTGTACGTACGGGCTAGTAACCATGTATATATATATATATATATTCTATTTGACGATATATATATATATGTATATATATATATCAGTTTTTATACTTTGGATTACCTTTCAAGTTCATGGCTTATGGCTAGGCCGCCCCAACTTAGGGGTACGCCTAGTCTCATGTCGTTGTCCCCCTCTGAAGAAGAAAAACACACAGAACTGGGTCTACGCAACTTAGAATATCCCCATTCTTGCTTCAGTAACCTACAAGAAACATCTGGAATCTGAGTCTTCCCAACATAGGGGGTCCGTCCTCCTGTTCAGAAACCCCAAAAGAAACAAGTGGTTGGATTGTCCAACGTGATAGGCCCGAACCTCAAAGGTCATACATTCAGCCCAACAAACAAAAATAAAACATAGCACTGAACCTTCTCAACTTAGAGGGATCCAGCCTTGGGTTGACCCGGTCAAACGCATGTAAAACGCATTCCTCCCGCCTTCCCTCATTCATTCTATCTGAGTTTATCATACATACTTGTTAATTTTACCTTTCAGATAATGTCTTGAATTCAAAACAAACAAAACCAACTAGTTTTCCAAGTCATACTTACAGGCACACATAATAGCAAAGGGTAGTACAATTTAAGGAATGGGATCACACGTGTAAAATGAGTTTATACCTGAGTGTTCTCTACCTCCAAAACCTCGCCTGGGCACCAGCAGAGCTCCCGCAATCGGTGGGTGGATCTCCCACAAGGTTTTGTTGCGGTCTTACGTGTTGCAATCTCGCCTCCCGCCTTCCTCTTGTAACCTCGGACTAGACTTAGAGTAAGAAGGGCAGAAGGAGATAAGTTAGACTTTCGAGATCCAAGAGAGGGACAAACTCTACTTGCATGAGAGGGCCTTTAAATCTTTAATCGCTTGAGGGCCCCACAATGATGGCGAAAACCTCACAGTAAGATGACCGAACCTTACTCGGAACGTGAAGACGACGGCCAACCACAGCCAAAATGTTGAGTAGTGGTTCCCTAACTGACCTTCACGTCGTAGCAGTGACCCCTTTTACAGGGTCTGATCATCCTCCCAAACTAGTGTCGTTCCTCCCGACCGAACCACCACTACGCAGCCCAAAAAGGCTGCATTCGAATAGAGCACACCCCCGTGCTTTATTCGAAATGTGGGTGATACTCAGTCAAACAGCAATGCATACTGCAATTATGCCCTGTAGCCTAGCAAAATAGCACTGTCCAGTAACAAGCCCCATAGGTACAAGGGCAAATAGCAATCTGCGATGTTACACAACGAAACACAGACTCGCACAACAACAAGAATCAGTAAAAGATATAGCAAGGCAAAACTGACTCCGTAACGCACCGTTGACTCCATAAGGCACAACTAACTCTGTAATGTACAGTTGACTCCGTAAGGCACAACTGACTCCGTAAGGCACAGTGCAACAAGACTTAGCAAAATACAGCAATTTCAACAACTGCATAAAGTCGCGTATCAGCAACGTGTCGAAGCAGCGCCTTATAGCACGATTAGTGACACCACGACGTCGCAACAGTAACCACAGCTCCAAACCGCCTAGAACTGTGGCGTCAACCTTAATTTGACTACTGCAACTCACAATTAGAGCGTAGGTATCATCGACCTCAAAGATAAATCTACAAAGCATATGCAGACGTCGTTTAGGCAGTGCAGTTCACTGCCAATATCATGTACGTACAACCTCCTCTGTGCTCATATCGGAACCTAGGATCAACGAAATTAATAGGCTATACTCCCGTAGCCTGTCGGTGCTGGAAACGATATCAGTCATCACTTGATCAGGCCAATGCAACGACCCGTATAGTAGCATCACAAAACTCCACAATCGATGATATTGATTTCTTAGCAATAATCTATGAAGACAGCATCAACTTTGAATTTAGCTGCACTGGTCGTGTGGAAACAACAATAACATGTCGAAACACAATAAGGGACGGCGAAAAATGACAGCAGCGCAAGAGGGCTAGGAGCACGGTATGGCCACGACCACGGACATGACGAGGAGCCCGATCACCAATACGATTGTGATAGTGAGTATGACCACGAAAAAACATGCATCAAAGATGGTGAACTTGAAGCCCAGCACGACGCTCAGCTCTGCTGAGGGCGTCACAGCGACGAGCATGAGCCAAAACCACAAACAGAAGAACGATTTCGGCAACTTCGATAGGTATATTTGAAAGGAGCGAAGAGGCGAGCACTTCGACCACCACCGTAAACAGCAACACTCTCACTGTTGCTGAAGCGAGCATGCCATCTGATGAAGGTGAACCCGATCCCGACGTATAGCAAGCCAAAGTGACTGCGGGGGAGAACCCACCAAGGCGATTTCGACGAGCAGCGTAATGAAACATGACACTAAAGATCAGACGCGCAGTGCGCCCACCGTGACACTGAAGATCCTGACCGCCCCTTTTCAAAATGAGAATGAATCTTCTGCTAGAACATGGGCAAATACAACGCTCAAGATAAAATATGATGTGCTCGACTAGCAACGAAACCCCGAACAACGTAGGAATCGTCGAGCGACACAACAACTTCGAGCAAGGTC
Organism: Chara braunii; assembly: GCA_003427395.1. Taxonomy (NCBI): domain Eukaryota; kingdom Viridiplantae; phylum Streptophyta; class Charophyceae; order Charales; family Characeae; genus Chara; species Chara braunii. The sequence goes on from BFEA01000079.1 coordinate 2,111,625, forward strand.
TAGATGGTGAACACACGGCAATTATGAGCCTATGCACATGAGGCAAGTATGTGTTGTCTCTCCTCCTTTCATATGCTCCGTTCCATCGCACGCTCACTTACGTGCACCACTCCGCCTTAACTCCCAGTGTACAAACGTACCTGGCCGCTCACCAGGCGAGGTTCACTCGAGTCAAATTGCCAAGCTATAAGAAGGAAGTGGCGTCGTGACTTAGGACCGACAAGTAGGATTCGGATGTCGATGGTGACCTCCTTGATGAGAGCTAGTTCGACAAATGTAGTGACGAGGAAAAGCCCAACCTGCATGATAGTGGTGAATACTGCTTCGCTCATGTACTCCCCAATCGTACGAATTCAGACTAAATTCGTCCCTTGAACACTGGCGGATACACTGGCAAGTCCCCTCTTGGCTTAACATGTGCAACTTGATACTATAGCCCGTCCTCTTGGTACATCTCGCATTGCCAGCTTCGCTTCCCAAAATACAAGGTAGGCTTCCTCTATCATTCCCCTCCTTCCTTTCTCCTTTACTCTTATCTCCTCCTACCTTCACCTTCCACTGAAACCTGGGCGGATACACTACCGAATCTGCCTCGGGTTAGCGCGAAGCCTGACACCGTAGCCTCCACTTTCAGTTCATCCTGCATTGCCAGCTTCCGAGGTAAGTGTCTATTCTCTCTCTTTCTCTCTCTCTCTCTCTCTCTCTCTCTCTCTCTCTCTCTCTCTCTCTTCTGTCTCTTATACACATCTAGATGTGTATAAGAGACAGAGCATACACAGCAGCAATAAGCCACTTCTCAGAACATATTGTGACCACTACCCATGCCCATCGCCCGCACGAATCCCATAAACAATCATGAAAANTCTCTCTCTCTCTCTCTCTCTCTCTCTCTCTCTCTCTCTCTCTCTCTCTCTCTCTCTCTCTCTCTCTCTCTCTCTCTCTCTCTCTCATATACGCGCGCACACATCCGAAGCAGAGGATCACCACAAAACTGTCGAAGATAGTCACTTTCTTAAGACGACGACGATCGTGGTGATGAGGCTGCGGAGGTGAGGCAACTCGATGATGAACGTGACGACGACCAAGCTTAGCACCTCGTTGACCGTGACTATGATGATGATCACGGTGGATATGGTACTGGGATCACGATGGAGACCGCGAGGAGCAACGCCCGGATCGCTGCACTGCTCTCTGAAATGTGTAAAATGATAATGGATCTTTCCTTAGATTGTGGTCTGATCCTCTTGCCTTTTTACTATGCTTACGGAGCATTGAGAGATGTTACTTCTATCGCCAAGATGAGTAACGCGTCGATCAGATGGTAACTCTCAAATTCCGCGGTTGGCCTCACGCAACTTCCATCGATAGGATGAGCAAAATCAAATGAATTTTCCACTGAAACAGGGAGATGCACGTAGACCCACACTATGGTCAAGTATGTACTTCCTCTTCACTCCTCCCTTCGATCGTCTTCTTCGTCAAACTCCCAAACCTTTTTCCTTTTCGTGAAGAATAGCGCTACTTCATAACGCTTACACGACTTACCTTTGAACAGGCCGACAATGGCACAGACGAGGAATGAATCATCAAATCCCTTCACGTGGCCGCACTGTCTGCTTTATGCAGTGCGGGTCAGTCCCATTTTCGTTGGCCCCGTTCATCGTGCTACTCAAGTGCGAGGGCCATGTTAGTCTCCTGCATATCGTTCCAATTTTAACGGATGTTCTAAAGGACTGTACCGGGGCCACGGCCTTGGGATACCACCCTCGAGCTGACCGGCCCCAGTCAATTCAGAAATAGCTGATTTTATTCATCAAGTTCCATCATCTAGGTTCGAACACGGTGTCTGTATTTCAACAGTTCATGGGTGTACCCACTGAGCTAGGCTCTTTGGTTTCGCGGCCTGTCTTGATACCGGCATAGGACCGCGTCCCAAAATGGGACAGAATAAAATTAAGAATGATAAGAAAAATAATAAAGTTAGAAAAATATCAGAAACGGCGACGGGAGGGGAAGGGTCGTCGGAACCCGACCCTCGGTCCTGCCCATCAGTCCTGCGATCGGACTCCCTGACAAAACTAAAGGGGATAGTCCCATGGGACCCTCAACCCCTCAGTTTCCTTCATAAGACGCTCGTGCGCTCTTTCGTTGCCTTCTTCTGGCGTCGATCCTCGAATCCCCATAGTGTCAGTTCAAAGTCATAACCTATTGGGCTAGGCCCAAGCTTGGATGTAACAGGTGCGGACTTGGTTATAAAAACGTTCGTTTCAGGCCTAGGCCTGTCGGACTGTACTAAAGGTCGTTCTTAGGCACACCGGTCATTTCTAGGGCTCCTATGTGTCGGCCTTTGCCGCATGAAGGGGTCAGTTTCACCTGCCGTCGTTATGCATGCGGCACAACCGCGCCGTTACCCAAAAACTCAAACTTTCTCACTAGGCCACAATTCCAAAAGACCACACTTTTACCCCCTAAACGTCAGAAAAACTTCGATTTTTATAGTGCTGCCTGCGGCCTCTACCGTTGACCAAATATGATGGTCGGCCTAGGAAGTCAGACACTTTGCACCTCACTGATCCTAGGGCTGTAGCAAATAAGTCAAGCGGATCTAATAACTAAATCCTAGCCCCGATCATCAACTGCCGGTCTCAAACGCGAATGCGCACCGAGTGCGCTATTGCCATCTCTTCACACTCCTTTTCTAGTTCAAGCTACTAGGCGCAGGCACCACTCTTATAAATATAACCAATGTCCGCCTAAAAACCCATGCGTGCCCTCGAAGTGCACGCCCACACACTCTCTAATCGGATCAGAAACGCGTGTCATTCCCAACCCCTGAGAGTTGGTTATGGTCATACAGAAACGAGACACCCTCTCGGATATCGTCGAAAACGCATCTTCTGTGAGATTCAAAAAGGTGCCCAAATACCCTTGTAAGGGTATTTGGGTCAACAGCGATGAGGAGAACCCTTTATACGGTGGACTTCAAGGGCGAGCTAATTGAGTTGTTTGTGCATGTGTGCAAGCGTTTCAAGTCGCGTTTGCATGGGTGCAAACGAGTCAAATCGCGCTTACATGGGTGTGTAGAGGGTCTTGAGGACACTCTCAAAGTCCCTAGGGGCCCAACCTTATGCCGTCATCGAAGCGGGTGCTTGAGAGGTGACATGGCGGGAGGACGATCTTAAGGTCCCTAGTGGCCGAACCTTGTGCCGTCACCGAAGCGCGTGCCTGAGACGTGACATGGCGGGAGGTGGAAAGAGAGATGGTTAAGGAGATGGGCTGTTATGTGGAGAAAGAGACCCACCAATGATAGAGAGGGGACCGCGTGAGCGAAATGGGTAGTCGTGAATCGGCTCACCTCATAGTCGGCGGGCCGCACGTGTGATGGTAACATGGACCCGGTCGAGGGAAGAAGATTCGTTGGGGTCCAGGGTGGCCGACGGGAGAAGTTGGGAAAAGAAGGGGTCAAAAAACCTCTAAACCTTAAGTAAACCCTAACCAGAGTTTTGAGGGTTAGGGTAGAGTAGCGGCGCCTGATAGGTAACATGGCGGGAGGTGGAAAGAGAAACGCGGAAGGAGGTTGTTGTTGTGTGGAGAAAGAGGCCCACCAGCGAGAGGGAGGGGACCACGTGAGCGAAATGGGTAGTCGTTAATCGGCGGCCCGCGAGTGAGATGTTAACACTGACTCAGTCGAGGGGAGAGGATCTGTTGGGTTCCAGATTGCCCGACGGGAGGAGCTGGGAAGGGAGGGGGTCAGAAAAACCCTAAACCTTAAGAAAACCCTAACCATAGTTTGGAGGATTAGGGTAGTGTAGCGGGGACCCAATCAAGAAAAGAAAATAACAACCATGGAGAGGAGGGGAAAAGAAAAATAAATAAGTATTTAAAAAAAAAAAAAACATTATAAAAATAAATAAATAACAAATAATAATAAAAGTTTAAGAAAAAAATATATATGTATTGTTTTTTAATTTTCGACAACATTTGTCTATCTCCCATGGGGTAAGAAATGTGCCAAGAGCAAAAAAAAACTAAGAAAAACACATTAAGTTTCAAACTGCCACAAGTTAAAGTTTTTAGAAAAATAAATAAATAAATTGGGCGGTGGAGGAGAGTGAAGAGAAAACTAAGTTTTGGATTTTTTGAAAATTTCGGCAGCATTTCGTTGCGTCGATGGGGTCGAAGTGTGTCATCAAGAATAATGAATAAATAAAAAAATGGAAACTTTTGTCAGCACTTCGCTACCCCCAAGAGGTCAAAACGTGTTGGTAGAAGAGAGTAGGGGGATAAGAAAAAATTTCAGCAGCACTTCGTTATCCCAAGGGGTCAAAATGTGCATCGATAGTATAAATAACTAAAGTGGTTAAACAACAACAACAACGAATTCTTAAATTTAAAATTTTGTTAACCAATTTTTATAAGCAAAAAAAATCGTCAAAGTTGCCTCTTGCAAATTGCGGGATTGCCCCTCCTAGTGCCTCTTGCAAATTGTGGTATTGTTCCTCTGAGTGAGGAGTGAGACTTACATGTGAGATCAGTCCCTTGAAATGCTTACTTACCGGTGGGGCCTCCTTAAGGTTGTCGGTCATCCTCTACAAATCGAAAGACCGGTCGTACTGGAATTTGGACCCCTACATGCCCTCTTTTGCAGTGATCGTATGCGGACAGACTTCGGCCACCTTGATATAGATGGTGGATCCCACCATACAACAACCTTAGGGATGTGAAGTATACCACAACCCTTAGGTCAGCGAATTGACTTACCGTGAGGGCACGAGTACGCAGCCCGTAGTTTGTCTATTGATGTGGTTGGGGAAGGGTAAGTTAGTGATTATGCTATGTTAATGTTTTGTTGTGTCTACCCTAATAGTGCATGTGTGCGTATATGTGTGCGCGTGTGCGTGTGTGTATGTGAGAGAGTGTGGGCCTCGCTCCACTACTGTCCGTTGTACGAATTCGTTGACAGTTCACAAACAACAGTCAGAGAGTTCAAAATCCGGGAAAATGGGGCATCGCTCCACATATTGTCCGACGTAAACCTCTCTAATTCGTGAGTTCACTGCCAAACACAGTGATAGAACTACAAGACAGGGCGTCCACAGGGTTTTTGTTCGCGTAGACTCAAGGTACACTCTCCCAATTCGGGTACTCATGGTAAGTTCCTTGAAGGACTTTTCGCGAAACATTGCAGGGTTGGTAGTTGTACATTCACGAAAAGTCGATTTTCCATGGGGGTGCTGACCACTATCCAACACATTTCGCACATGCACAACGGGCATTACGTGGAGCAACGTCCGACTATCTGTTTTTGTATACCGGACAGTAATGGAGCGAGGCCCTGTACGTTGCCTGCAATTTTAACACCCTTTCGATGACAATTGGGCCAAAGGGAAGTACCTGTAGAATCAAACGTTGAAAATTACTCGATGGTAATAAACGCAACACTACGGGCTGCGAACAAAAAACTACGAAGGTCCTAAAAATTGTTGTGGCGATGCGGTCCGTTTTCTCTTTCCGGTTTCTGTAGGCTATAGTTTGTGTTTTCCAAACATTTCTAGAGTTTTTCCGAAGGGTTTTTTTGTGTGGTCCAGCCCTAAGACTGTAGACGTCATTCTTGGAGCGATACATAGGGCCTCGCCACACGGCGGGGGAAACGAAACGAAGTAATTTTTTTTTTCATGAGGGTTCATGACGGTGGAAGTTTGTTTTTGCTTCGTTTTCTGTTGCATGGCGATATGGAGCACGCGAAACGAGAACCAGTGAGTAAGACCCCCCCCCCCCCCTCCTCCCCCAAGGACTCTTGATCGCTTGCGGAAGTCACAAAAGACAATCTACTACCTTGGACCTGTCTCTTATACACATCTAGATGTGTATAAGAGACAGCCTTGAGGGTCCTCTTACTAGAAATGGAGTACCAGTCATGTCTTTGATAGTCGGATCCGAGTGCTATTTGCCATAACTATCAAGTGTGTTTTCGAAAGTGGTCATTTGAACTATCACCGAAAGACCTGTAGTCCAATGACTGGGTGATAATCACACTAGTCTTCTTAATCGCTAACATGTTTGAACTAAAATTGCTTCAAGGCACGAGAGAAGGTCAATAACACTTGTATTTTTTATCACCACTTCAGGACAGCCTTCACCATTTCAGGATGCAGCTTGCCTAAACATGTGGTTTTTTCAGGGTCTTCGGACCTTTCACCACTTCAAGACCATTCATGTATGAAAATCCTGAATGGCCCTGCAGTGGTGAAAGCTCCGAAGACCCTGAAAACCACCTGTTTAGGCAGGCAGCATCCTCAAGTGGTGAAGGGTGGTTTTCATGGTCTTCGGACCTTTCACCACTTCAGAACCATTCCGGATTTTCAGATTGCCCGAAACTCTCACTTGACAACTTCAGGACACCCTTCACTATTTCAGGATGCAGTCTGCCTAAACATGTGGTTTTCAGGGTCTTTGGACATTTCACCACTTCAGCACCATTTAGGATTTTTAGACTGCCAAAAACTCTCACCTCATAATTTTCATTCCTGAATTTTCAGCTACCCGATAACCGCTTATGTCTTATCACCAAGATTCCTCAAAGTTTCTCAAAGCAATTAAAGATTCATGTACCAACTGCCCACGAGACTGCGTGGAGGAATAGTGCCTTCTCTCAATATTCCAACAAAAGTCATCAATAATCCACAGGGTTGTGACTCTCCCTACTTTGATCATAGCATGTTAGGTCACACGTCTTAGGCACATCTCTCAAATATCATTCTAAAATTTCATCGTAAATGCAACAAATTTAGCTAATAATTCTCACAAGATTTTTGGTCTTTCCTCGTCAGACTTTTACATCACAAAAATGTCAATCATCATAGCACCTTCTTCTGGGCGCCTTCACAAACTCCACTTTCATTCATGGGGTCTAGCCAACCTTTGGGCTTCCCTCTTCTCACACAAAAGACACAACTTTGATTGTGACATTCACATCCATTATTACTCAGGTCTTTTTCAAGTCACCATACAACAATCTTCTTTCAAAATGAAGGGTGCACCCTCCTCTACCGCACTTAAATCTTCATCTGTTGCTTGTCAGATATGCCTAAGTACAGAGAAAGACGTTGCACTTGAAATCATCTTCACAACATGTACACACCAGGACAATCATTCACATGAGGACAAACTCACAAAATTGAGAGTGATTGCGAAAATCCACACAAGACAACGCCTGAGATCCACACATGTATACAGGGTATGGAGCTTTGTGAAAACAAGAACCCCTGTTGATATCTAAAAAAAACATAAATATTATACAAGGTAAGAAAATGTCAAAATGTCGAAAAACCAAAGTCCAGATGTTAATGTAGCTGCGACATCACTCTGACACGTGTCTCATATACCACACCCTAAACTAAAGAAACTCTTAATATATACATATCAATGTCATCAAAACACTTCACATTACTGAAGAATAGAAAGGTCAAAAATGGTTACTCTCAGTGTTGTCTCTATATACACCGAAGTTGAATATCCCTCGTGACTCAGTCACTCAATCATTGATGTACATGAGTCTGATTCAATCCTCAATGTACTTCTCTATATACATATCATTCACTAGGACTGAGTGTCAAGTCTCGCATATCTCTTAACTCTAGACCTTTTCGAACCCTACTGGGAAACACTAGTCTTGGTCACTCATGACCTGCTGCAACTGCCTGTACAGTTGTGTCCTCACCCCATCACGAGTCTTAGGCACAAAAACTCCATTCCCATCTCTCCAAAATCCAGAGGACTCCCTTGTGGCCAATCCATTTCCCTCATCTTTGAGGCTCTTGGGGTAATCGTTGGATCGATGCTTGCCCTTCTTGTAGTAAAAACACTTTCCAATCTTCTTCTGAGCTACCATGTCTTCCACTTGCGAGGGGATAGATGAGGAGGCTGCTGTGATCTCGCTCGTGACCTCCTGCTGAGGAATCCCTGAAGAAGTAGGACATGTTGCTATCTCGTCTGTCTGTGCCAATTGCGCATTCACTTGCCCTTCCGGCCCAGATTCAGTGGCCCAAGATCCCAACGCATCCTCCAACCTTGTGATAAGAGGCATATGCTGTGGTGTAGCTGACTCCTGACAACCCTCCAGGTCTCCCATCGTTTCAGCCTCAACTATAACCTGGTCCGCGCTCTCCTGTAGCTCCTACATACTCATAGTCTCTCCCTGTGTCGTAGGTAAAATGCCCTCGTTCCTTGTGGTCATACCTGATTATCTCACCTATTGTCTCATTTGCACTTGCTGAACTGCTAAGGAAGTAGGGGTCTGTCACTCAAATTTTTCAACCTCAGATTCTTTCCTTGTCAGTATCTCATCAGGCTCCAACATCACCTTGTCTAGTAAGGGAATCTCCTCCCCCTTCTGCGGTCTAGCTCCTTCTTCCCTCTTCTTGCATTTGAAGAGTTCCTCAACAGACTTCCCTCTGATCTCATACCTCTGAATTTTGGTCTAGTCCACCACTGCAGTGAGAACTCCCTGCTTGATCTGGGACTCCATGCCCTTCAGCCTCTTCTCTCATTCAACCTCCTTTGTCTGGAATGAGGCATGTTGGTTGTGGATGTACGTCCGCAACACCTCGGTGATCTTGTTGAGGGTTTGGTTGATCATCTTGAGGGCTCCATTCTCAACCCAAATATCTATCATGTCCGTCTTCACAGCCTCCACCTCCTTTCCTTGCCTTTTAAGTTCCTTCTTCAAATCTTCAACATCTCTTTCTCAGTCCACCCTCTGACCATTGTTATTTCGGGCGGCCAGGCCGTGCAAGGGCCAAAGTAGGTCTCGACAAAAAAAAAAAAAAAAAACAAATCGGAAAAATCTGCAAAAAAACTATGTTATGCAGAAAAAAAAACTGAACAACTTTTACCTTAGGGTTATATCCAAAGTCTTTACCAAAAATAAAAAAATAAAAATAAAGTTAAAAAATTATTTTATTTATTCATTATTATTATTACTGTTTGGCTCGGTGGGGGAAGTGGTCCCGAACCACTCTGGTAGCCTAGATTTTTACATATTTTTTTTCCCACTTTTTTTTTTTTTTTTTTTTTTCATATTTGTTTATTTTTTTTAATTCCCCTCTGTTTTTTATTTTAATTTNGGGAGACTATCACTTTGTGAACGCAAAGGGAACGGGAGCGGCCGCCGCTGCTTCTGGCCTGTTTTGATTTCGACCACGACAGGCTTCGAATTCAAACCACTACTCTACCTGACGTTGAAAATTTGGGGGACCGGTAACACAGGTCCATGAGGGCTACCAGTAGCACAGAGTGGAGAACCGGCCGAGTGGTGAATATGGAAAATGGGATGAATTTGTGCTATAAGTTATTTCATGGTTGAGACAATTTTTTTTTATTTTTTTAGATATTTTTTCTGAAAAGATCATGACCAAATCTACGGACCCTCAAATTTTCAGACTTGTTTACGAGTTTTTCTGAGCGTGAAAAAGCTTTGAAATAGGGGTACTTTTCCCGTTGACCCACAAGTTGTCGTGTGCCAAAAATGGAAAAAGTGACGAATTGGCGCGGCATTTATTTCATGGTCTAAACGATTTTATTTTATTTTTTTGATATTTTTCCTGGAAAGATAACGACCTGGCCTACCTGATATCAAATTTTCAGATCTTTTCTCCAATTATTCTGCGTACGAAAAATGGCCAAAGGTGGCGCTCGAAAATTGCAAGATTGGACCCGCCTGCGCCTGCCAGTCGGCGCCCCCCCTAAAAACCMGCCCTAACTCACCACAGGGCCTGCGTCCACGCCATTTCAGATTCGAAATTTCAAGGTCCTAATGCCACGGGCAGCTACCGGTCCTGCACTTCCTTGAACTGCCTATTTCCCACGAATTGGACCCCCAGCAAATACACCACCCTTCCCACTACCGCACCGGTAACGACGACGAAAAATGTTCAATGTCTCAATGTCTCAGGGGCATAAAACGCAACCCTGACGGGCTGCGAACACCCTGGACTCGAAAAAAAAAAAGAAGTGGTAGGTAGGTAGTGTGAGTAGTGAGAAGAATAAACTTAGGGGCGGGCCTACCATAGCTCAGTTGCTACGCCGATGAACTGGTGAAAAAGACAGGCCCAGGTTCGTACCCGAAGCGATCAGACATAATTCAGTGGGCGAACGGACAACAGAGCGATTTCTTTGTTGTTTGTGTATTTTGGTCATCGGCTCCCATTGGAGTTCGAACTCCGGTCTGTATTTCGACAGTTGGGGTGTGTACCAACTGAGGGCACGCTCACACTAGAACTATGTATGCATTTTTGGACGGAATTGCGGCCAGATACATTAAGGTATGGCCGTGAATGCGGTCATATACGTTTGAGATACTGCTAGTGTGAGTACGCCCTGAGTTGGCCAGTTGGCGAGAGCAATTTCCTGGACGCGAGTCCAGAAGCTCCTGGAGGTAATGGAAGACACATTTGCAGATATTCTGATTCGCTCTAAACGGCTTATTTATGACTTTGGCCGTATGACTTGGGCGCGCTTGTCTAGTGGACATTCATGAGATGTCTTGTCTAGTTGTTCCGCCGCGTGTCGGTCGACCTGTGCGCCCGTTTCTGTTGCAACATTTGAGCTGCCGTGACGGATAGTGCGATCAAGCCAGGAGGAGCACGGCGAAGAGACCATGTCGGAGTCAAACCAGGGGGCATAGTAGGCACGCGATTTGGATATGCCGTCTTGTGTGTACGTGGTTGTGTCTATTGAGCATGTGCGCATAAGCCTCGCCTGAAGAGCGGAGATAGTTGATGCAAGGGGGAGTTGTGTTCTCACGCATCAGAGAAATTGTCCGTCGTCCTTTTTTTCCTTTTTCTTTTGTGTGTGTGTCTTTTCCCTCTTTTTTTTTTTTTTTTTT
>BFEA01000079.1:2123396-2135987 GCA_003427395.1 Chara braunii
TTTTTTTTTTTTTTTTTTTTTTTTTTTTTTTTTTTTTCTGTGTGTGTGTGTGTTTCACAGGTCTTTGGTAGACATCCTACTTGATTATCGTCGTCGTGGGTGATAGGAGTTTCCCTTATGATCGGTGTTGTTAAGGTTCTCCGCCATTATTCCCCCTGTTGTTCAGGTCCTCCCCGCACGCGCGCGCTTCCTGCGCGCTGCTATTCCGACGTCTTTAAGGTCCTCTGCTGTTATTCCCCCTGTTCTTGAGATTCTCACCGCACACGTGCGCTTCCTGCTGCAGCTGTTCCGATTTTTTGAGGCTCGCCGTCATTGTTCCCCCTGTTGTTCAGGTCCTCCCCGCGCACGCGCGCTTCCTGCCGGTGCTGTTCCCCTCTTCCTTCGCTGCCCAGTTTGTGCGCTCTCACACCCGCGTTTGTGCGCTCTCACTCCCGCACGTGACAAGGTGTGTTGTTTTAAGTGAAAAAAACACCAGGGCAGGCAAGAGGGTAAACCACGCCGGAGAAGGGTATATGCGGGTATGTCTACTTAGTCTGGGCGGATGTCTCACACGCGCGTCACGTGATCTTGCTCATTCTCTCATATAGTCTTTCATACCTGTAATCTCCTGATGAGTTGGTGGCGAACTTTCCACGAAACAGCCTGGTGGCATAGTCGAACCTTCTCTTGTTCCAAGCATGTCAGCACGCAAACGGTCTGGATCTCGTACGTCTTTTTTTTGTGGAGTTGTGTGTGTATAGCGAACACGTCAACACACATGTACAGTTACGACTAGCTTCCCCCGAATACAACGTACGGCCATTATAGCTGCTGTATTTGGGGTATCTTTCAGTCTAAATACAGCTATGATGACCGAGCGTTGTATTCGGGGGAAGAAGGTAGTATTTCATGAACGTTCTTCGAGATATGAAGGTGCTGGCTGGTGGGATGATCTACTTCTTTTTCCTGCGTGGATCGTCATTTTTTTTTTTTTTTTTTTTTTGGGATCGTCATTTCTCTCGAATCTGATGAACGAGCGTTCTTTTCTGTTTGCCTCTTGGCTGATTCTGGTCGCAGCATGATGTCGACGCAGGGAAACTGAAGCGTGTTGTAGTAGCGGATGGAGCCGTGGTGAGGATCCAGGTATATAAGAACTTCCGGAACTCTAGATTTTCCTCTTTTTTTTTCGAATTTATTGATGTGCTACGATAGTCCACGGATCAGATAGCGTCCAGGTAAGCAGTTTCGGCAGCTTTTTTTTTTTTTTTTTTTTTTTTTGGCTGAAAATGGACCAGGGATTCGATACTGAACGGATCAGAACAGACATCCGTCCGGCAAGGAGAAAGACGATGGTGAAGTGGATTTAACAAATTGAAACAAGACCGACCTGCTTTTGAAATTAGCATTGAATCGGGGGGCGGAAGAGAGGGGGAGGGGGGGAGGGGGGGAAGGGAAAGGGCCTGACTAGTAGTGGTTGTGAGAGTTGGTCGTGCTGCGAGGGTCGGCAGGTATGATGACGATTGGGCCTCATAAATATGCCGGTTCGAGTCCCCACGACAGCAGCAACAGCAGCAATGTGTCTGTGCTTCTGTCGAGGAATAGTACCGGTAGTACCAGAAAAATCCTCTGTGGCTCACGTGTTTCTCTAGTATGTTTAGTTCTATTCATTGATTGGTTTTCTCCGGAGACTGACTTGATGATATCATCTGTTGTTTGTGGCATAATTGAATTTCATTTTTGTATAGGTTGAGCGGCGGCTGCCCCCACCCCCGTGTGTCATAGCGACCCACTTGCACACAGCCAAAAGGCAAAGAGGCAAGGAAAAGAGGAAGGGAACAGCCAAATACAACAAAAGACAGGGGCCAACAAGCAACAGGATCAAAAAACGGATTCTAGATGACGAGTCACACATGCAACTACCGGCCCTCCTTCCTTTATAGGCCAAACGACGGGACAAGACCACCCAGGATATCAAAACACTTTTTTTTGTCTACAAAAAGTAATCCCAGATACATATTTGTATACAGCATATGACCTTATTCGTCATCAAGATGTTGTTATTCCTATTCGCAAACCGTTCGTACTGGGACACCATCAACATAAAAGACAATCCCAGACCACGATTCCTACATAAAAGCACTCCCCCCTTCCTCCCCCCCCCCCCCCCCCTCCTCTTTCATAGCCCGAACAGCGGGAAATAACCAACCAAGCAGGACGCCAAGAGGATTAAAAAAAAACATAAAAGACAATCCCATATGACGATTCCCACACAAAAGCACCGCCCCCAAATACACAGGCCGAACAACGGGAAACAACCAACCAACCAGGATGCCAAGACAATAAAAAAGAACCCGGAAAACCCTGTTCCCCCGAACACAACGCACCCTTATTTTGGCTGTATCTTGCCGGAAATATAGCTTGTATACATTCATTTTAGGGTGCGTTATGTTCGGGGGAAGACGGTAGTCCCACATGAAAGCACCGCTACGCTCGCCGAAGTAGAGCGAATCGAACAACGGGACAAAACCAACCGGGTTCAACCTATCATGACATTCTTTATGTCCTCCTCTCCTGCGATCTCGCGGAGGGCGCTTGGCGCTTGTGGATGTGTAATCAATCCTCCTCTTTTTGTGACGGAGAAAAAATGTTGTTGGTCAAGCAAAATAGTAGGCCAACTGACGCTTCTCTTCCTGTTACCGCGCCATGAGATCCTAAGCCCTGTCTCTTATACACATCTAGATGTGTATAAGAGACAGCTTTATGTCCTCCTCTCCTGCGATCTCGCGGAGGGCGCTTGGCGCTTGTGGATGTGTAATCAATCCTCCTCTTTTTGTGACGGAGAAAAAATGTTGTTGGTCAAGCAAAATAGTAGGCCAACTGACGCTTCTCTTCCTGTTACCGCGCCATGAGATCCTAAGCCACCTCTTACCCCGCCAGAGGCGCTCCAGTAAAAAAAAAAAAATCGGAACAACAAACTAATTTTCAGATCGGCCTATCGAGGTAGGCATCCCGAAAATTAGTGCTACCAAGAAAAGTCTGTCAGAAAAGGAAGGGGACTGCGATGTTCAACAAAAACACAATCACTTAGTGGGACAGGAAGTGATACTAATAAGTGATCGAGCAATTACAACAAGCGATGGGCTTGAAAGAGAGTACTACAACAAGCGATGGGCTTATTACAACAAGCGATGGGCTTATTACAACAAGCGGATGGGCTTATTACAACAAGCGATGGGCTTATTACAACAAGCGATGGGCTTGGAAGAGAGTACTAGGAAGTGATTGAGCAATTACAAGAAGCGATGGGGTTGAAAACAACTTCGTCGACCGATTAGCGATGGGGTTGAAAGCAAACTTCGTCGACCGACTGCGTTTCCAAGAAAAAAAAGAGAAAGAAGAGGATTATTAAGAAAAAGAAGCTGTATAACCTGGTGATGAAGACGCGACAACATCCCCCCCCTCCCCCCCGGCGCCCCCCAACATACACTCCGAGAGGCCCACTGACACAAGACAGCACATGCAAATCAACGTCAACAGATCATCTGGGCAGGTAAGGTAAGGGGAGCTTTTCTGGAGAAAGACGGGGGCAATCTATCTAGATGATGTCCCCTTCATAAGAAAACGACTGCTCGATCCGTCGTTTCGAGATGAGACAGAGCAAAACGGGACGTCGAACGGTGGCGCGGCGGTTGGGGAGCGGCGGGACCACAGCCATGCAGTCGTGCGGACGCGGAATGCACAAACAAGTGAGTGAGCAAAGTGAGAATGAATCTTCGGCTAGGACGTGGGAAGATACACCGCCGCCATTTTCTTCCTCTGGAGGGAGATGATGACATGCGAGAGTTTCGTGGGATGGTGGTGACAGGGAGGGCGGCACATGGACGGGGCTCTCATGGCATCATCGGGATCCGAGATCTTCTCGAGTCCTGTCGGTAATAATGGGTTTGTAGTCGTTCGTCTTTTTTTTCGTCTGTTCTTTCGTTTCCCAATCTTTATTTCCTCCAGTTAGCCGCCTATCGATTTCTTAGGCATTCATCGACGAAGCTGATGGGTTGGGTTGGCGGGAGAAGGTTCGAAGAAAAGAGGCGTATGTGGGGTCTTGAGAAGGATGATCTCGCATGGTGCTGCATGGAGCACAACAGATAGAGATTGGCCTTGCTGCAGCGCGCGGCGCAGGGCGGTCCGTGAATAGTCAGTGTCATGAGCAGACGGACGGATTCTCCGCCGGCCATCGTCCGTCCGCTGATTTCTAAGTACGAATGTGTAGTGCCGAGGAGCGTACGGTCCCGCGTCGCCCGCGCCGCACGTGGGCGCCAGCATTCGCATCGCCGAGCGTATCGTCCCGCAACGCGCGCCGCCGCAAGTCAAGTGGGTGCGCGAGCATTCGCATCGCGGAACGTACGGTCCCGCAACGCGCGCCTCGTAAGTGGGTGCGCGAGCATTCGCATCGCCGNGGGTGCGCGAGCATTCGCATCGCCGAGCGTACGGTCCCGCAACGCGCGCCGTCGCAAGTCAAGTGGGTGCGCGAGCATTCGCATCGCGGAACGTATGGTAAGTGGGTGCGCGAGCATTCGCATCGCGGAACGTATGGTAAGTGGGTGCGCGAGCATTCGCATCGCCGAGTGTACAGTCCCGCGACGGGCGCCGGAAGTGGGTGCGCAAGCATTCGTGTGGGGAATGGTTCGTAGGCGCGCGGGGTCAGGGTCAGTCGAACGTCAAGAATACTGTACGCACAGCGAAAGCGGGGATGGGTGCTGTGCTTGCAAAGAGGCGCGAGGAGCTTGATCTGCTTTTTATGAAAGCAGGCGGGCGGGAAACTTCATGAAGAAGAGATGTGGGAGTGGCAGTTCCCTCCTGTCCCCGCTCTCGTGTGTGTAGGGGCAAGGCGCGGAAGGGAGTCGCAAACAGCAGCTGGACCGCTTGCGACGCGTGGCTTAAAAAAGGCAGAGTTGGGCGGGATGGATGTCGTTGGGGCCGCAGTTGCGGACGGGCACTCCCTTTCCTTCCTCGAGAGTAGCACTATTGTCACCCCTGGATAACGAAGAAGCGACAGGACGCGACCTCTGCATTAGCGTGTTTGTTACTTACTAAGGCTTAGATTCCACTACCCTGGATTATTCATTTTCCACCCTCGATTACGAAGATCGACGGTCAGAAATGAACAATAGGGGCTAGTGGGATCTGGCCCTAAGAGAGAAGCAACGGGCGATTATACGTGCTGGCGGCTGCGCGGAGGGTGGGCCAGGCGGCGGCGATGAGTGGGTACGACTTAAAGCTTGGCCATCGCTCTGGTAGGCGGAGACAAGTGACTACTTAGACAGATACATAGATAGATAGATAGATAGATAGATATAGACAGACAGATAAGGTAGACAGAGAAGTAGATAGATAGATAGATAAGATGTTCCCAGATGTGCATAACCGTTAGGTAGATAGATAGATAGATAGATAGATAGACAGATAGATATAGACAGACAGATAAGGTAGATAGATAAGCTGTTCCCAGATGTGCATAACCGTTAGGTAGATAGATAGATAGATAGATAAATAGATAGACAGACAGATAGATAGATAGATAGATAGATAGATAGATAGATAAATAGATAGATAACCGTTCCCAGACGTGCAAAACTGTTAGGTAGATAGCTAGCTAGCTAGCTAGCTAGATAGATAGATAGATAGATAGTTAGATAGATAGAAAAGCTGTTCTCAGATGTGCATATCCGTTAGGAGAGAGCTGTGTAACCGTCCTGTGGGGGTGAGAAAGTTGTTCGCATGGTCATTATTATGACCGTACCTTGTGGACGAGCTTTGTGTTGTTAGCTCTTGTTTTTCTTCGGATGGGCAGAAACCTGTTGGTCACTGCACTGCATGCATGGTGTGAGGGCTATGCTTTCGATTCGCTGAGAAGATGGACCTCGCCTTCCGCTGCAGTACTTAGCGATGCAGCAATCCGAAGAAAGACTGTGTTTTCATTTCGGCCAAAGGGAAGGGGGGGGGGGGGGGGGGGGGGTGCAAGTCCATTTCTGAAGAGGGGACAGTGAGCGTCCCTCGACTTCCTGTTGTCTGTCGCGTCCCGTGCCTGCGCTTCTCGATTTTTTCTTTAATTATAATTTTTTTGGGAAAGTGTAACAATTTATTATATTGCAAAATCCGTAGGAAAGAGGCCGAGGACCTCCTCACAATTCGTGGATGTCGTTTTTTTTTTCTTTTTCTTTTCATTCTCTTTCTCGGTCTGTTACTGATGTTGTTCCCCCGTATCCAGCGGCCTAGCTCAGTTGGTTAGGCATGCAAGTGGCATTCAGGAGGTTGTGGGTTCAAGCCCCAGCAGCCTGCGGCGCACTTAGTGCCAACGGACTGTGATAGTCCTCTGGATACCCCTGATCGGTATGAGCGGGGTCTATGACCAACACGGGTGTGAGTGTGAGCGCGAGTGGGTTGTGTGTGGTGTGTGGGAGAGTGTTGGCCATAGCCTCTGCTGCTACTCGATGATGGGTGGGGGACGATGAGAAAGGGAGGCACAGCTATTGGCAGGTCTCGGTCTTTGTGTTAGCCAAACCCCCACTGGCGGCCCCAACCCTATACCCTAACCATTAGGGGCAAGGGGCAACATGAAATCCCCCCTTCACAAAGAGAGGAAAACTATGCTTGCAGGGGTCCCCTCTAGATAGTCTTAGGAGTAGGTAGTGGAAGGTAAACAAAAACAGAAGTTGAGAGAAGAATATAGAAAAAAAAAAAAAAAAAAATGTTGTTCCCCCGTGGTCAGTGGATGTCGGTTTTTTTTTTTAAATTATTTTGAATTTGAATTTGGAACATTTCTCGATTTATGCGTGTCATGCTTGCCCGCAGGGGCCATGCTATGCTAATCTTCATTCTCTATCCTAACGTCTAACGTCTGTCCCGAAGGACTGGATGTCGTATTTCTCTTCTTTCGTTTGGGGTGTTCTTTTCAAGCTCTCAATCAAACGATGCTCTTTGTCCCCCTGACGACACGTGTCCGTGGTCCGTCTGTGCATGGCCTGAAGCAGGGCCCGAGGGAGGTGAGCCTGATTGGAACTCTTCAGCTTCCTCTGCCATTGGGCAGTTCGTTGACACCGAGTCCAGGAGGGCTCCTTGGATTGGCCACGCGCTTGCGGGAAGCAGCTCGTGCTCAGGACAGACCCATTGTTTCCTTGCGAGTTGTGGGGCCCACATCGCTGGTCGCCGTGCCACCTCAAGGCATTCAGGATGCAGCAGCAGGTCGGTTAAAGGTGAGTTCGAATGCACACACATGTTCGTCCAACCATATGAGTGCGGCTGCTCGGTCACCGGGGGTCCGCCGTAATGGCTTTTCTATAGGGGGAGTTGTAAGGAAGAAGATTAAAAATGAATCAAGTGTTTCTTGTTTCTGTTTTTCGCTTTGGAGCTCTGATATCATGTGACAATATATACTCCGACGTTGCTAGCTCTCTGCTTTTGCAGATGATGCGGCGAGCTTCGGGCCTGTACGAGCAGGCTTTGCTTTTGTTATGGTAGAAAATAATTTTGGCATTCGTTCTTGTCATTCCTCCTTTTCTTGTTTCTTTTCCTGTACTTTTTCCCCGTTGCTGGGGTATTTCATTTTGCGGGCGTACTGTAGGACTATGGATATACTAGATTTGTTGTGGTATTTAAGAAAACATTAGAGAAGGGATAAGGGAAGGAAGGCGTATTAGTCAAACAAACTAAATGACACATCCCACTTTTGTATGTAATTTTCTCCGTTGTTGAGGTATTTTGTTTTGTTGTGGTAATCTTGTCTGCTGCATCCCGGTTGGTTTTGTCCCGTTCGTTATTCGGTCTATTTTGCAGCAGGTAGCGGTGCTTCATGTGGGACCAGTCATCCGGGTCTTTTTTTATTGTCTTGGCATCCTGGTTGGTTGGTTGTTTCCCTTTGTTTGGCCTTTTGAGCGCAGGGCGGTGCTTGTATGTAGGAATCGTCATCCGGGATGGGTTATTTTTGGTGGAACTTTTGATTTCTTTGCAGACAAGAATGTTTTGACGTCCTGGTTGGTCTTGTCGCGTCGTCTGGCCTGTGGGCAAGGGCGGTGCTTGCATGTAGGACTTGTTACCTGGGCCCTGTTCTGTTTTATTTGGCTGTTCCCTTCCTCTCTTCTTTGCCTCTGTGCCTTTTGGCTGTGTGCAAGTGGGTCGATATGACACACGGGGGTGGGGGCAGCCGCCGCTCAACCTACATCCATGTCGGCGGCCTTGTACGCAAGAGGTTCTGAACAGGGGGAGTTGTAAGGAGGAAGATTAAAAATGAATTAAGTTTTTCTTGTTTCTGTTTTTCGCTTTGGCACTCTGATATCATGTGACAATATAGTGTCAAGCAGGCTCTTCTTTGGTTATGGTAGAAAATATTTTTGACTCTCTTTGTTGCTTCTCTTTTTTGCTCTACTCTGCCCCATGGTTGGGGTATTTCGTTTTGCGGACCTACTGTATGGTTCCGTTTGCTTACTATGGATACGGTAGAATTTGTTCTGGGAACCTTGTTTGCATCCCGGTTGGTTTTGTCCTGTTGTTCGGTTTGGTCTTATTTTGGGATGCGTAGCGGTGCTTTCATGTGGGACTAGTCTTCCGGGTTCTTTTTTATTGTCTTGGCATCCTGGTTGGTTGGTTGTTTCCTGTTGTTCGGCCTGTGTATTTGGGCCCGGTGCTATTTATGTGGGAATAGTCGACTGGGATTGTCTTTTATGTTTTGTTGGACATCCTTCAGCACAGACGGAGGCAGTCGCAATAGATTGATTCCTTTTTTTGCAGGCAAGGTGTTTTGATATCCTGGTTGGTCTTGTCCTGTCGTTTGGCCTGTGAAGTTGGGTTTACTGGAACACCATCAACATTAAAAAAACATACAGGACAATCCCAGATGCCGATTCCCACCTAAAAGCACTGCCTAGCCTCGTCAATAGGCCGAACAACGGGAAACAACCAACTAGGATGCCAAAGAGAAAATTCTACCATATCCATAGTAAAAGCATGAATGGTTTAGGAATAGGAATACCAACATCTTGATGACGAATAAGGCCATCTGCTGTATACAGATATGTATTTGGGATTTCTGTTTCTGCGGGCAAGAGTGTTTTGATATCCGGGTTGGTCTTGTCCCGTCATTTGGCCTGTGAAGTCAGAGGCGGTGCTTACATGTGGGACTTGTCATCTAGGATCTTGTTGCCCCCTGTTTTGTTTTATTTGGCGGTTCCCTTCCTCTTTTCTTTGCCTCTTTGCCTTTTGGGTGTGTGCAAGTGGGTCGATATGACGCACGGGGGGGGGTAGGGGCAGCCGCCTCTCGACCTACATCCACGTGGGCGGCCTTGTACACAAGAGGTTCTGTACGACCATTCATTTTTTCCTTGTTTTCTTTCTGTTTTTTCCGCTTTTGCGCTCTGATATTTTTGTGACATTATATAGCTATTGGTGTGCGTATCCTTCCGACTGTATTTCTAAGGATCTGATTTTTTATTTTTTCCCCCCATTTCTCTGTTCCTTTTTTTTCTTCCTCTTTTGTGACTGAGATGATGGGGTTATGTTGGCACATTAGTGGAAGGTGGGTACTGAAAGATGAAATTGAGAGTAGAATATAGCTTAGTTTAAATAAATAAATAATAATAATGATAATAAGATTGCTGACCGGAAAGTGTGCATGCATGCCTTCTTGGCTTTGGGGGGTTGCGTGTGGCTGGGGGATTATTGGACTGTATTTGACAGGTTCGCCGACTGGCCCCCGGAGCTGTGGAGTTGGTGTCGCGTCAAGCTTCAACTCCTGACGATGTGGAAGAGGAGGAAGAGGAGTGGGGAACGGAGTTGAGTGAGATTTGGGTGTGGCCTCTTCCCCAGCTTCGAGGTTCGGATCCCAGACTGGCTGGTGTGGAGAGCGCTTTCCGCGATGTACTCGGCTCGGAGGCGTACAAGAAAGGGTATTTCAGATTGACCAAGGCGAAGGCCTCCGTAAGTACCCCTTCAAATGAAAAGCAGTTCCCTCAGTTGGGCAATGAGCATGGAACTGGTTGTGCCTCTTCATCCTGCAAGAGCTGAGGAAGTCTATAATTGTGACGGTATAATGATTCGCAGTGTAGCTGCATAATGCATGTGGTGCAGGCAAAAGCTGATCTCCTTGTGGAAGTAGGCTTTGATGCAGTGGATAATAGAATACGCATAATGTACTTCTGGTCCTTTGTTACGAGTGTGAATGCTGCTGCCTGGCATTGAGCTCTTCGGCTTGTTTGACGGGTTTTTTTTTTTTTTTTTTTTTTTTTTTTTTTTTTTTTTTTTTTTTTTTTTTTTTTTTGATGTTATTAGCTTTTGTTTTGGGGCGTCTTCCCCTCCCCTCCCCTCTCTTAATCATCCTGCATTAGCTGCATGCAGAATGCATGTGGTGCAGGCGAGAAAGCTGATCTCCTTGTGGAATTAGGCTTTGATACACGGCTGACAATAGAATATGGCTTTGATACACAGCTCATAATATGATGTATATGCTATTTATTTCTGGTCCTTGAGTGTGAATGCTGCCGTTTGACATTGAGCTCTTCGGCGTTTTCGTTTTTGTTTTCACGTTGTTCGCTTTTGTTTCTTGTTTTTCGTCTCTGAATCGTCTTGCATTGCCGTCTGTGCAGGTGGTTACGTTGATGCAGGTGCGTTTCGAGGTCGGCAGGCAGAACGCAAGTGACGCTGAAACGACGGGGATGGCTGAGGGTGATATTGTGGGGGAGAGTGATATGGAGAAGAAGATGGTATGGGAGGCCACTGTGAAGATTGACGGCCAGAGGGTTCAACCGCTCAATGCACGCCCTATAGAGTCCCATGTGACCGTGCCACCGCAGCCTCTGCACTCCAACTGGACGCGTCTGGGTGCGGGTAATCTTGCTCTCCTGGGATCAATGGCCTTGGATGTGAACTGGGGTTACTATGGGCTGTAATTTTCTTTCTAAAGGGGTTTTTATTGCTAAAGGGGTTAGCATCTCGCCTCCGGAATCTTCAAGGTTTATCACGATAGATGGATACCGAAGATGTACGGAGAAAAGAACAGACAGACAGAGTACAGGATCGAGGCTGGGAACGACTTCTTCAGTGGAGTGCTGAGGGCATACTCACACTTGCGCTTTCGGAAATGCATCTGACCACAATTACGGCCAGACCTGCAGGAACCTAGCCGCAAATGCCTGCCCAGGGTTAAGGAAGGAAAAAGTCTTAGTGTGAGTAGTGCTTTTGGAGTGGTACAAGCCACGAACTCTGTGAACCGGCGAAATGAAGGTGGTGGTAGCTGCCGGTACGTATATAGCTGTACTGTGAGGACTCTGTGCTAGATACCCAAGGCACGCAGGAAGATATGACATGGCATGGCATGGCATCCCAGTCCTCCTGAGGGAGGAACATGACCAGCTTGAAAGGGGAGGGATGGAGGAGGAGGAGGAAATGCAGTAGCGCACAGCTAGTCGTCGACTATCTATCGGTTTGTGAGGGGGGCTTGGCTGGAGTGGTGTTGTGTTGTGTCCCTCGTTCTGTCAACAGGGTTGGAGTGTACGAATCCTGAAGTGGAAACGCCGAGAAGGAAAACTGGGAGCGGTTGTTGGGAGAGAATCGGCTCGTCATCATTCTTGGTCATTCTAGCTGGGCCATCTTCCAATTGTATGAAAAACAGATTTGTTGTTGGTGTTGCAAGGACCCTTTTTACAGGGAAGGGTCCCCGAACTCCGTCGTTGTGGGTCCTTCTTGTTGCTGATTGAGAACGCCTCCCGCCTTCCTGTTTTTATACTGAAAGAAGCTGTGGGTGAAGAGAGAGGAGAAGATGGTTCTTGGTCAATTGCAGCAACTGTTCCGAAGCCTCTGCGTCGCTTATTAGAGAGAGAATGAATTCACTTGACTTGGCAGTCAAGTGAGAAGTTTGGAGTTTCTGTTCTCTTTGCCATCGAAGAGAAGTAGTTGTGCTTCGAATGGGATGAATTCTCCTCGGAAGAGGGAGCGGCGAAATCAAGCTCGCTTGGCAAGAGTGGTAAACACGACGGGGACTTAAAATCTGTTCCTACAGGTCATTGGTTCAAGTCCGACAGTGAGCAGACTCGCGTGGTGAAAATGGTAGACACGACAGAAGACTAAAAGCGCTCTGTCGGCGTTTGAGCGAAGAGTGCACCATGAAGACTCTGGCAAGGCGTCTTGTACAGGTCGAGGGAGGATGTGGCAGTCTACATCCTGTGCAGTGATGGAACGTAACTGATTCCTTGAAGATTTCAGTGTAGGAGCTTGTGGCGTGGTTGCTTAGCAGCTGCGTTTTTTTTATTGCAGAAGGTGAGGTTTGGCCACAGAATCATCTGTCCCAACCGAGGTAGGTGTTTGTCTTGGTACTTGTAGAAAATTGGTTACTGACTTTTTTACACTTTTGTATAGTGCTATATGTTGGCTTGGCTTTCGTGTCGTGCCATTTATGCATCAAGGAAAGAGGGCGAGGCCGACCATAAGGGTGCCCATTGGGTCAATATGGCAAGCCCTGGGAATCTCTTTATGCAATTCGGGTTGCACACACACAAACACACACACACACACACACACACACACACACACACACACACACACACACACACACACACACACACACACAGA
>BFEA01000079.1:2148465-2178181 GCA_003427395.1 Chara braunii
GGGGGCGGGGGTCGGTGATCCCAAAGTCGGGGGTCCGGCGGTCAGACCCCAACCTCGGCTCAGGCCCTAGGGATCCCCGGTGACAACACTGCAGAAAATAGAAGGATGAGGAGGTAAGGTGAAGATGAAGAGACGATATTGGTAGGGAGGGGGCTAAAAAGCTCGAAGGACAAGAACCAACTCAGCAAGAGGCTTCGTTGGACTTGTGTGCAATAAGAAGATGTAAATAGTTTCCTGTCCTACTTGGATGGTCTCCCAGCCGCACCAACTGCCATCTCCAATCCGCCACCAACTCACACCCCCAATAATTATATAATCTTGTACTGCGTCTTTATGATGCGGTGAAGAGACCGCACACAGATTGACATTGTATGCCACGGTTACAGTGACATCACTTTGTCTTAACCGTGAGTGACGAAAAAAAGATAATGCCTCTATCAACATTCAACGTCACTTTGTCTTAACCGTGAGTGACGAAGAAAAGATAATGCCTCTATCAACATTGTCGCTTGCCCTCCTGCTCCGGATATGGTGGCCAATCACAGAAGATCAAGGCTAAGCCGAGGATAATGAACTTGGCGAAATCGTAGCTACAAGGTTGGAAAAAACGAGCAGAAAGTACTTGTTCGGATTTGTTGTTCATGGCGATGGCTGGAAAGGAAGGAGATCGAGAGAAGGGCTGGTAGGATCAAGATAGTCTTCGCAGTCAGAATCGGTAGACGAAGAAGAGGGAAGAGAGGATTAGAAGCAGGGGGAAAAGGACAGCGGTACGAGATATGGCGGATGATAGGAAGGGAGTTATGGCCTCCGCCTACTACAGGAGCAAAGCGCACCGTATCGACGCAGTTACGCCCAAGTTCGACTGAGTCAAACAACCAGAGGAATTTAGATCCAACTTACGCTCGCGCATACTGTTGCAGAGTTGAACCAGGTCCCCCAACTTATATTTGATTCGTTACAGCGATAGTGACCGACTAGAAAGCTCAACTTTATTTATTCACTATCGCTGTATGTGGACTTCAACACATACCAAATACAGCAATAATGAACGGGCATTCTACTTGGTTGAAGACCGTTCTTTGCAAGGAAGCCTCCTGATGAGTCGGTGAAACTCCGACGAAACAGTTTGTCACAGCCCCTCGTTTGTTGTCCTCTTTTCTCTCTCTGCCTACGGTTTACCGGACAGTTCTGTTTGTGACGATATATATATATCACAAAAAAAAAAAAAAAAAACTAAGATTAAGTGTAGTATTTTTTTTTTTTTTTTACAATAGTAGTATCTTTTCTCGTGTGTTGGTACCTGATCCCACAAGTGGAAGGATAGGCGAGCGTGCTCTTAAGCACGTGAGGTACGCCGATGAATCCAACATAAGCGCAACAAGAAGGCCATACTCATGAAGCTATGCCAAGAGAAAATGGAGATGATAGACAAAGAGAATAACGAAATAAATTTGCAACGAGCCTTTTAGTTCAACACCAATGAGTGCACGACATACAATCACACCACATGCATGTATGAGATCACACGAAGTTCACACTAGAGGCTAGAGAGATGAAGACTAGGTAGCGCAACTTTAGATTTCAACAGATTATTATATAAACAACTAAGAGTTTCGGTCACAGGCGCTCAACAACGCAACCCCAAGTATCCAGAATCTCCACTCAAGTATGTAACTTCCCCGAAGCTCTTCTCTTTTCTTCCTCTCTTGGTTTTCTCTCTGTCTTCTACCTCCTTGTATCTCCCTAACTGCATGCACTAACACTTTCTCTACTACTTAAGGACCAACTTGAATACACTCACTTTCAACTCTACTAACCCTTTTGAAGACTATTACTAACTACTAGCACTAACACCCTGCACTGGCGCAGTTGTGACTGCCTTCTCCCTGCCAGCGCTGTCACGGTCTCTCCCTCTCTCTCTCTCAGCGCAACACTATGACTTCAACGCTTTGCCCCTCACAATAGCGAATAAGTGCACCAACACTTTCACACTTCATGCGAATGAGCTATCGACTGAATGAGGAGGTTGGCCAGTCCTTTTGTGGTCTTGGATTGCAATCAACTCGTGTCAGCCTCTGCTTCTTGGGGCCTGGCAGGGTTCTGGTACCACATCCCCATGGCCTGTCTGCTTTCGAATGTCAAGGTCTGAAACCTTTCCGAGTTTCCATTGGTTTTTTTCTGCTTGGGCCTTTGAGTCATGACTTTTCGATTTTGGCATATGGTTTTCACTATGGGCTGTGACTCCTGCCTTTAGGACACAACTTTTGCCTATGAAACTTCTTCTTTACTCGTGGGATGTGACTCTTCAATGTGACTTTTCATTATGAAACGTTATTTTCCCCCCTAAGATATGACTGTTTTGTTGGATGCCTATTAGACTGGACTGCTAAGGTGTACCCGACTGTGACTTTTCTGAAATTGACTAACTCGGTCTTTCTTGGCCAGGGCCTCTGACCCTAAGACCCGAATTGGGGGTCTGAATCATGGAAGGCCTTTCACTCTTGCCGGCCTAATTTCAAGGCCCTCCGAGAAAATTACCAATTTTATTTGTAACTCCTCTCTTAGCTCTTTCATAATAGGACACAATATGCGGTGTTGTTTCTATTAGTTCATCTCTTGTAAACCAGCGATCTTGTGTAGGTTCCTGATAGGCAAATCTGACCTTATATTGTCGTTGTGGTTTACCCGTGCGCCCAAATCGGTAAACGTCTTCCCCAACAATCCTATTCACATCATACTTACCATCCATATCAGGGGGAATCATAGATCTGCGTATCGAAAACATGTCATTACTAATGGAAGGAAGTAATTTTGAAGCGTGGAACACCGGATACGTGTGCAAGTGAGGAGGGATTTCGACAACATACGAAGGACCATCCACATCACCAATCATATCAATAATTTGTCACGGTCCTCCATATGCAGGCAACAATTTCTATGAAATGTTTTCCTCAGGGAGAATTTTTTTCGACTTTACCCAGACCAGGTCTTCTACAACAAATTGTAAAGGTTTGCGGTGCTTGTTAGCCTGTTCTACCATTTGATCTTGTACTTTGCTAATGTTTTCTTTGACTTTTTTCAGATCTTTTCGATACTTAACAACAAATTTTATAGTCTCTGGTGGAAGTCTTTACACTTGGTCAAGGTTCGGACAGTCAATGGGTCTACGAGGGCGCTACCCAAGATGTAGTTTAGTAGGCGTTTTTGATATAGCTAGGTGCACAAAGTTATTATAGGCACTTGCAACCTTTGGCAGATGTTCATCCTAGTCAATCTGATCTGGTCAGATGTACATGCGCATCACTTGCTGCAGCAACTTATGCATCTGCTCAGTCTGTCCATTCGTCTCAGAATGTCTACCTGAAGACATAGTTAGTTTGGATCCACACACCTTCATTAGTTGCTACCACTGCTCACCTATGAACCGCGTATCCCTGTCACTTAGAAGAGTCAAGGGATGCCCAAAATCTTTCACCCAATGATTAAAAAATTCCCAAATCACCAATTCAGCTCTTGCTTCTGCAGGGAGTGGAACAAAAACAACAA
Source organism: Chara braunii (assembly GCA_003427395.1). NCBI lineage: Eukaryota > Viridiplantae > Streptophyta > Charophyceae > Charales > Characeae > Chara > Chara braunii. Next base: position 2,152,012 of record BFEA01000079.1, read on the forward strand.
ACTAGCTAAATTTGTCTACCACAACCATAACCTGATTTTTACCATTCCAGCAAACTTGCTAAATCTGTCTAGCACAACCATAACCTGATTCTTACAATTCCTGCTTCTTACTTTAGTGTCCATAAAGTCTACAGACATGGAATCCCCAGGTCCCGACGAAATAGGTAGCGGTCTAAGTAATCCAAGAGGAGGCTGTATAGAACTTTTGTTCCTCTGGCATACTCGACAACCTTGCACATAGAAAGTGCAGTCATGCTTCATTCCCGACCACGTGTAGGAGCGTAGGAAGTTAGCATAACTTGAAAGTCTTCCTCCATCTGAAGTGCCCCGCTGTATCATGGTTTTCCCCAGGTATCATGCTACAAATTTCCTCAGTGTTTGAAACCGATAATCGATCATGGACATCTGTCTTTTCGAACAACAGTCCTTGCGTCACCCTATAGTCCGAGACTTCGTGCGGTGTTGTCTGCACCTTACTAATCAATAATTGACTATAGACTGGATCATTCGTATAAGCAGACTTGATTTTTTCTTGTAGCTCAGTGCTTACATCGAAATATGTGACAATAACACCGAAAAAGTCAGCTATTCTACTTAGTGCATCGGTGACGACATTGTACTTTCCCTTTACTGGCAAGAATTCAAAGTCAAATTGATCGATCTCCCCAGCCCACCTCGTTAGTTTATGTGTCATCCGAGCCTGGGTTTTTAGCCAGTGAAGTGTTTCATGATCCTAATAGATTTTAAAGTGGCGTCCTAGCAGACAATGCCGTCAGTGATTCAACGTTTCCCAGAGAACGAACAACTCTCTCTCATAGGTAGAAGCAATGACCTTTTCGGTAGGCAGTCTACATGACATAAACTCTACAGGTCTGTACCCATTCCTATCGTCTTGTTGGAGTGCAACACCGATCCCGTATTGATTGACGCAAGTGGTTATGATAAAAGGTAGAGATGGGTCTGTGACTTTCCATACTGGGTAATTAATCAAACATTTTTCTTAACGCTTGAATGACGCAGTACAATCCCTCTTTAAAAATCTGCGCAATGGGGCAGTGATCACCGTAAAGTTCCGAACGAACTTGCGGTAATAGTTGACTAGACCAAGAAACGAGCGCAGTTCCGTCAACGTGTCCGGGTTCTATAATGGTTGCAATCTTAGCATGTTCTAATTTAATCTGATCATCATCTACCATATGTCCCAAGCACACGTGGTCAACGACACCCCGAATCTTCGTTGAAACTAATTATGAAGTGAAGATTTTTCAGCATTTTTGATTTTTTTTTACTTAGAGTTTCAAAGATTTTAGAAGTGTTGAAATGTTGAGTACCCCTATGTTATATAATCTCCAAAATATTCAACCCTTGCCCCCATGTTTGAGTGTATAGAAACATTGAGATTCTTAACATTCTGAAATTGTGAAAATGCTGAAAATTTTGAAGTACAACCCCCTTGTGCGAGTGTGTAGGAAAGATGGGTCTTTGACTTTCAACACTGGGTACTTAATCAAACATTTTTTTTAACGCTTGAATGACACAGTATCCCGATCTCATGTCTAGATAATTTTTTTCTTTAACAATCTGCGCAATGGGGCAACGATCACCGTAAAGTTTCGAACGAACTTGCGGTAATAGTTGACCAGACCAGGAAACGAGTGCAGTTCTATCAACGTGCATGAGTTTTATAATCACTGCAATCTTAGCGTCTTTCGGTTTAATCCAATCACCATCTACCATATGTCCCAAGCACACGTGGTCAACGACACCCCGAATCTTCGGTGAAACTAATTCTGAAGTGAAGATCTTCCAACATTTTTGAAGTTTTTTTAAGTCGAGTTTCAACGATTTTAGAAGTGTTGAAAATGTTGAGTGTCCCTACGTTGTATAAATCTCCAAAATACTCAACCATTGCCCCTTTGTTTGAGTGTATAGAAACATTGAGATTCTTAACATTCTGAAGTGGTGAAAATGCTGAAAATTTTGAAGTACAACCCTCTTGTTCGAGTGTGTAGGAAATTTGAAGATTCGTGGTGAAAATGCTAAAGATTCTGATTCGTGGCGAAAATGTTGAAGATTCTGACCCCCCCCCCCCGCCTCCCACTGTTTTGTTTCATTAAGAAGAGCGGGTTCAAAATCTTCGACGTTTTCACCACTTCAAAATTTTCGGAATCTTCAGCGTCTACCCCCCTATCTAAATGTAGAGAAACGCTAAAGATTCTGAAGGTTCTAAAGTGGTGAAGATATTTAAAATTTTGAAGTACACCAACCTCTATCTAAGTGTGTAGAACCCTAAAAATTCTGAAAATTCTAAAGTGGTGAAAACGCTAAAGATTATAAAACCACCTTGTGCCTCCCCCCAAGAGAGGGGGGTTCAGAATCTTCAACATTTTCACCGCTTCAAATTTTTAAGATCTTTAGTGTTCGTCTATTTGTATGAGTGTGTAGAAATGTTGAAGATTCAGAAGATTCTGAAGTGGTGAAGATGCTGAAAATTATGAACTACAACCCCTTTTGTCCGAGTATGTAAGAGCGCTGAAGATTCTAAAAATTCTGAAATGCTGAAAACGGTGAGGATTCTGACCCCCCCCCTGTTCGAGTGTCTATGCCCGATTGTAGTAACATGAACTTGGTCAGGACCAGCATTGAAAGGTCGCTGACCTTGATCTCCACTCTTCGGATTCTGCATCACAGAATCAATCATGCTAATCATTGTAACTGTAAATGATCAGTGTTGATTGATATCATAGTACAAAATGTGAATTGAGTTTGTTTTTTGTTCGGACTCTTCACGTATAGTCTCTGAGGATCCTACACAGACATATGTTTGTTTATCCATTGTATATTGAAATTCATTCAATAAATAGGTTAGAGCGTTGAACGTTCAGAATGTAAATGTTGAATATTAGTAAACACGTTAACCTTCCGAAAATATTGAACCTACCCCTTCTCTCTAGGGTTATCAAAGCGATGAAAATTGTGAACATTTTGAAGTGGTGAAACGACTGAAAACGTTGACCCTCCCCCTTTTCTTTCTAGGTTTGTCAAAACCCTGAAAATTATGAATACTTTGCAGTGATGACTGAAAACGCTAAACCTACATCCCGTCTCTAACGTTGCCAAAACGTTGAAGATTATGAACACTTTGAAGTGGTGAAACGATCAAAACACTGAACCTACCCCCTCTCTCTAGGTCTACCAAAGGTTGAAGATTATGAAAACTTTGAGTGGTGAAATGATCGAAAACGCTAGCTTCGTACTACCGCCGATTTATCAAGGGTTTTGCGGCAATCGCTCGACCCCTGACGAACCTTCTGCGAAAGGATCAGCCACTGAACTGGGAGGAGAAGTGCGAACAAACATTTTCCATTCTGAAAAATGCTTTGGCTTCGGTCCCAATTTTAATTTGACCTAACCCTGGAAAGCAATGCATACTCATTACGGACTAGCAGCCCGAGGTGATCTCCGCTATTGTGGCGTATAAGAGAAAAGATGGCAGGGAACACGTGATCGAATACGCTTTGCGGATGATGCCCGGCGAATGCAGAAACGATTCGGCACCTCAAGGGGAGTGTTACACCGTGGTATTGGGGATTCAACACTTCCACCCGTATCTATACGGACAAAAATTCCTCCTTCAAGTTGTGACAAATCATGAGCCCCTATTGGCCTTGAAGAGGCTCACTAATTACACGGGGATGATCGAACGTTGGGCGGTGAGACTGCAGTAATACGACTTCGACATTGTTTATCGAAAAACAGAGAAGCACAGGAACTTGGATGGGTTGACCCGACTGTACCGACCAGGCAAGGTTCCACGAGGTGAAGAGATCACTCCATGGAAGAGGTCGGGGTCACCCCAAGGAGAAACGTACAGAGAAGTCAAGATTCTTCCTCGACAGACAGGGATGTGACGCGTGGCCTGATAGTGGCAAATAAGGAAGGAAACAATGAGACTCTTTTGTCCCCCGTATTTTCCTTCCTTGGCAGATTATGAGCCCCTATTGATCTTGAAGAGGCTCACTAATTACACGGGGATGATCGAACGTTGGGCGGTGAGTGCAGGAAAACGACTTCCACATCGTTATCAGAAAACAGAGAAGCACAGGAACGTGGATGGGTTGACTCGACTGTACTGACCAGATAAGGTTCTACGAGGGGAAGAGATCACTATGTGGAAGAGGTCGGAGCCACCCCAGGGACAAACGTACAGAGAAGTCAAGGTTCTTCCTCTACAGACAGGGAAGTGACGAGTGGCCCCATAATGGCAAACGAGAAAGGTAACAAGAAGAATCTTTGTCCCTCACTTTTTTCTCCCTTTTTTCCCTCCCTGATCGATTTTGTTATTTTTGTGAGACCATCTTGCGGGTGTATTCTGTCTCCATGCGACCGCACGGGGAGGGATATGTCGATTGGGTAGACTGTGATAGGTGTGATAGGTGGTGATATGTGTGATAGGTGTAATAGGTGTAATAGGTCGTGTGTTCAATATAGGGACCCACAAAATTTTTGGCTCTGCCCTCTTTGCCGCATCGATAAAATTTCGACAGAAGCTCGATTTCTAGAGGCTACATCGGAGGGATTGGAAAATACGCGACGGCTTAGGCGCGCAGAGGTATGGACATATGTTGTCCTAATGGCTACGGTTGTTGGGAACTGTCTATGATAATACTCAAAGGAGGATAATAGACGGGCTAACAAATGAGCAAGGGACTATCGATGGAACGAGGGAAGCTTAGAAAAACGAAAAACCGATAGTAGTGGCCTTTGGATGGTCGTAACCCACCCCTTTATGCGATATGACTGAGTGAAGATGAACCACGAGGAAATAACTGCTCATTTTGTTGTCCGAATCACGGAGGCGGGTATCGATAAAAACGAGTGGTACTGGTCCAACATTAGGGACAATGTCAAATTCATAGTTAAAAACTGCTCGGTCTGTTCGACTGACAAGACGCTGATTCAGCTGCCTAGGTCCATTGTTCCAAACCGTAGTCTAACGGTCGTTCCAAAGAGTTAGCCTGGATACGACGGACATTGTGGTTCCCTTTGGTCCTAATAGTTGTGAATATTCAATCCTACTGGTATTTGTGGATCATTTTTTCAAATGGATTGAGGCCTACCCATGTAAAACACGACAGACGATGAAAATTATGCCGCATGTCAGCTGTTTCCTTAGGATTGATCAAGATACCGAGGAAATTATGACGAACAATGGAGCAAAGTTCCGAGAAGAAGTTTTGAGGAGCCTAGTTGTACATGGTGTCTCCATTCGAACATTGCTTCCCATATGTTTCAATCGAACGGACTAGTGGAGAATGTCAATCGAGTGATCAATACCGCCCTACAGAGGAATATCGCGGCTAGGGACACGAGTCCCTGGCCCGACATCGTGGACCACATCCTGGCTATCCATCGAGGGACACCTCACGAGTCTACAGGTCTGTCCCCGTTCCAACTACGGGCTTATAGCCTAGCCTGCGTTGCTCTACCGAGCCTGAGTGACGAAACAACGCTGGGACGACGATCTACAAGGGCGACGGTTAAGGAAAAGGCCAAGCGCCACCTAGAGCTGATGGAAAGGACCCTCCCTCGACTAGCCCGAAAAGACAGCGAATGATCGAAATGGCCCAGGGTTGACAGGTCTGAAGCTACGAGGCCCCAAATGGGAACGTTGGGCCTCAGGCCCAATATAAATACGCGGACATCGTGCAAGTAAGGAAATGTGCTCGTGAAGGTAAGCTAGCGCTACGATTCTTTGGCTAGTTCCGCGTAGTGGAGCTCGAACCGAACGGTGTGAACAAAGTGCGCCTTGCTCTGGAGGTCTCGGGCAATGTAAACAAGTAAAATCTTACCTTATTCAAGGAGTCAATTGATTATTTACTAGGTAAATTGGCTCGTCCCATGATCCGCCACGTGTCTTATTTTTGTCCCCTGTCTGCCTCCTCTCCTCCACTGCCTTATAGCTCCTCCGCGACCCATGAGTGGGAAAGCAAGGAACGAGAATCTCTCTCCTCCCCCTCCCTTCGCGATTGACCCTCTTCGTCCTCGCCATCGCCATGAGTTTTTCGACGGGGCAGATTATCGGTCGACACATGTTGACACCACGGGGCTTCATCTGTTCAATACGGCAAGTATATCATCATCGACGCAGTCTGGACCTGCTTCGATTTGCGCAATTCTTCAGCATGGGGAGTATATACGAGGCGGCCAAGCTCTGATTCGTCCATCTCAGGATCTCGGCAAGGGTCTTCGCTGAAGGATCGGCGTTTCTGCGACTCTCTCCTCCGAGGGTTAGCCACATCTCCGTGCTAATATCTTTTAGCGGGGATTTTTAGACACTCCATGAGAGCGTCCACGCGAGCTGTTTTTTTCGATTGCGGCGCTGGGCGGAAGAATTGGCTACCATGTGGAGGCACAGGCTTATGCGGGCGGGAGAGCAGATTGAGAGCACGCACAACAACGACACTCACCTGATCCGGTTGCATCCGACGGATCCAGAGGTAATCCTCCTGGAGCTGGTCCCTTTCGAGTAGGCTCGATGAACCAGCACCGACTATCCACGTTCACGCTGTCGTCAGACTTCCCGACTGTGTGGCAGTCTTCTACCCGACCGCATCTGTCGTTTAAGTTCAAAGCGATCTTTGTGCCAGACTTCGAAGAAGATAGGTGGGCAGCGTGGTTAGAGACCTTCGTAGCACTCAGTTTCTGCCTGCTCAACGTTGAGGTCACGTGGTTCGAGCCGGCCGATCCAGATGACCTGGACAAAGACATTGAGTGACTGATTGTGTAGGCGTGGAGATCGGACGTGCACAAGCGGTTATCGAGTAGCTGAAAATTCAGGAATAAAAATTATGAAGTGAGAGTTTTGGGCAGTCTGAAAATCATGAATTGTTCTGAAGTGGTGAAAGGTCCGAAGACCCTGAAAACCACTTGCTTAGGCAGGCTGCATTCTGAAGTGGTGAATGGTGTCCTGAAGTGGTCAAGGGAAAGTTTTTGGCAGTCTGAAAATCCTGAATGGTCCCGAAGTGGTGAAAGGTCCGAAGACCATGAAAACCACCCTTCACCACTTGAGGATGCAGCCTGCCTAAACAGGTGGTTTTCAGGGTCTTCGAAGCTTTCACCACTTCAGGACCATTCAGGATTTTCAGACCTGAATGGTCCTGAAGTGGTGAAAGGTCCGAAAACCTTGAAAACGACATGTTTAGGCAGGCTGCATCCTGAAGTGGTGAAGGATGTCCTGAAGTGGTGATGAAAAATACGACTGTTGTTAACCTTCTCTCCGGACGTGGAGGAGGAACTATTGGAGATCGTTTTTGGAGAAGTGAGCGCCAGTCACTTCGGACCGATCACAAAGGAATTTTTGGTGCCTCTCGCGCAGCTCCTTGACGATCTGCCCCTCGACATCTTGTACCACAGTGACAAGATCCTAGAGCCGGGTACGTTGGAGAGGACGCTGAGGCCGCAGTTGTTATGGACGCGCATTTCCCAGTGCAACGACCCGAATAGATATTACCTGTCGTCGCTCGCATACCTAGATCCGGACAACATCGACGATTTTTTATTTTGGGAAGTGAATGCGTCGCAAGACAGAGAAGAGCGGAGTGCAGGATGGAGCGAGGCCTTGAAAGCGGAAGAACAGGAGGAAAGAGACGAGAAAGTGAAAAGAAAAGCGAAGGAGCGTGCAAGTGGGAAGCGGCCCATATCGAAGGTAACGACTGACGACCCTGCACAGGATCTAGAGCCTTCGAAGGAGGAAGAAGAACGCAATGACAGAACTACAGGGGTTGAATGCAGTCGGAGAAGAGCCCGAAGCCCCTCACCCACTCCCTCCGCCAGCCCATCCCTTCGCTTACGTACAGATGCAGGCGATCAAGCGTCGTCCCCGATCGTTCTCTCACCGTCCCCTTTACTATCTCTCTTTCTGCCAAATCCTGGAACGCCCGCCCTTCCCCGACACCTGGCACCCGTTCCCTCCATCTCTATTCCACCACTTTTACACCACTTGTCTTGTGTGCGAAGTTTTTCCCCACTCGACTACCCAGTCCCTCGTTCCCTTCTTCTGCCTCCATGTCCTTCTCTTCAGTATAGAATGACGAGACTTCAACAATATTGAAGTCCACTGTTTGATTACGGGGACAATCCTTGCCTGTGCGTAGTACGAGCAATTTCGTATCGACCTCTTGCGCACCCTGTGTACCCTCTACCCCGACTATCCTTCCTCCCTTCCACATCGCAATCGCTGATTCCCACGTCTCCATCGTGTGGTTGCGATACGCAACTATCCCTATCGGGGTGCGATCGCTGGATCTTTTCATCCCGCCGCTTCCTCAATCTCACCCTCCACCCCCGCCGCTTGTATTGAGAATACCTGCACCACCAAAATGACAATGACCATCACAAGAGCAGTAAGGGAAGAGATGAAAATCGGGCATCGACGGTAAACTTAATTTCGGTCGTCTTCTTTCTCCTTTCTTTCATTTCCTAAATCATCTTTTATTTCTTCTTTCTTATGTGCAAGGTCATAAGGTATGCAAGCAGGAGCTTGCATAAGATTGAAACCCCTTGGGCGTCACATATGACAAACTACTTTTTGAAATGCGCGACTTCCAGCACGGCGGTAATTCGGGGGTTGAATGAAAGGGGCCGGCCCAATTGCATGAATGCCCTCGCATTTTTGAAAGAGCTTGGTCCCATAACGGTTGGTAGTTGGGGCGCACCTTAGCAAGCGCGAAAAATAATTGTTGTCGTAGCTTATTTTCTTGTTCTGCTAAAAATGGGAAGGGAACTTGGGCGCCATCATCGCGCGGGAGACTTTGAAATTTTAAACTATGAGAATTAGGACTTTCAATTGGGTTAGGAATTAGGGGCATCGTAATTTGCCGTGGATTTTTGTTGCTGTAACTGCACAATGCTCCTTACTCGCGCGCACATTGTTGTGCCCCGTCCCCTGCACTATGATCCCGCCTCGCGTAAATTATAATCGTAATTGTAATCTCTTCTTGCTCCTTGGTGAATATGAGAGTAACTGTAATCCTTTCCCTCTTGGTTTCTTTCTGCGGGAAAACTTGCGCCTCGTTTCTGTCTATCTCACTGGCCGAAAAGGTGCATGACTGGATCGATGAGTGGAGAGTGTCTGGGTCCCCCACACCACGGCCCAGTCATGCACCCGTAGGCGCTCCCTTCTTCTTTCTTCTCTCCTACTTCAACATAATCTGAAACTATCTCGCACAAATACTGAATGCTATAAATTTCGCAAACGCGACTAATTCACTCTCTAATCTACACTCGGAAGTTAGCGAGGTCGAGAGGAGCAACTAAGGAGCAAAGACAGATCAGTGAGTAGGGAGTTGGGCGATCCGACGAGCTGGTGCTGGGTATGCGGGGTTGACGCGAAGGATTGTGGACGTGGGCGAACCTGGCTTGCATGCACGGACTAAGCGGGATGCCAACTTCGGGTTTTGGGGAGGTGCGTGACGACAGACTGCCCGCATCGTGGAAACAGAGAGAGAGAGAGAGAGAGAGAGAGAGAGAGAGAGAGAGAGAGAGAGAGAGAGAGAGAGAGAGAGAGAGAGAGAGAGAGAGANGAGAGAGAGAGAGAGAGAGAGAGAGAGAGAGAGAGAGAGAGAGAGAGAGAGAGAGAGAGAGAGAGAGAAAGGTGTTGAAGTGGTGTTATCTCCTTGCATCCTCCATATAATTTTAATTTTTGGTTTCGACCATCATCGTTTGTGGTGATCTCGGATTTTCTTTTCTTCGAATGATGTATGAATTGTCTTTTTCTCCCCCATGTTTTTCTCTTCGATACATGATGTATGACGTGCAAAAATTGATTGATTGCGTGATTGCCTTTAAGGTATGGATATTGTCAATCACTGAGTCAGGGGATTATGGTATGTATGGATTGGGCGTTCTGCTGATGTATGGGAAATTGCTCCTTCTCCTTCCTTTTGCGCACCCATACTTTTGTGTATGTCGCATGGATCGACTGTCTACTTTTTCCTTGCATTAAGTCCATATATGTCATCTTTTTGAATGAACTGGAAATATAATAGATGCATTCATAGCGGGTAGTCTTATAGTCCGATCGGAGACAAATCATGTGCACGCGCGTATACGAATGACCACGAAGAGGCAGTCATCACGTATACGCGTGTCAGCATGATGATCCTTCAACCCGATCGCACCTCGTACACACATAGATGCATGAATTGGGTCTTTCTCATGAGATATGGACATCGACATTCCATTTTGGGTCACTGAGTGTGACTGCTTGAGGGATCGTGAATACCGAAGGTACTGGGAAAATGAGCATCTCTTTCACCGATTGAACTTAAGGCTTCCGACCTATAAGAGCGACCGGCTGTATGCATGGCATTTTTAGTGGGTTATAGGACAAAATCCTTGAATCCCGGACTATCCAAACACAAGTAATCACCAGTACTACGTGGAGCTGAGATTCGTCGCCATCGAAACTAATTTCCCTACCACAACCTCACGGTCGACCCCTGGAATGCAATAGCCCTTCACGGGCCCCGTAGGTCGTGTTCCGAGTGCCAACAATATTTACGCCTACCGGGGCGCCGGATTCGTCCGACGAACCCGTTCCCAAGTTGAGCACAGGGAACACAGTCTCCAACTAAGACCATCCACGTCAGACTTTAAAGTCTGTGAAATCCGTAGGCGACATGTGGTGGAGCAGAGAGACACCTATTGCGTTCCTTTCGTATACAGAATACGAGTCCGCCCCAGGCAACGAGGCGAACGAAGCTAGCCGCCCGACCCTAGGAGGGGTGGAACAGGAAAACCTGGTCCCTAGCTGAGACACGTGCACTTCTGTCCTTCAAACTTGACACTGGAGATCTCAATTCCGCCCTGGGACTCCACCCCACTTTCCAAAAATCCTTGGCACACCCCCTTTTGCGCACTTTCGGGCCCGCTCGCACGCCGAAACAGGAAGTCGCGTTGGGCGTGAGGTTGGGCGTCACATATGGAGTTTTGAACCCACACGCTCAGACCACAATGTGCATTGACAACCGGTGCCCTAACCACTGAGCCACATGCCACTGAGTCCCCTAATTTTATGGAAAGGCTCATTAGAATTCTCCAGCTGGTTGGTGGGTCACCTACAACCGCTGCTGTAGCGTAGTTGACCATACATCGAGGCGATGGTGACAGATGGTAGGGCTAAGGTCCACCAGGCTGTCTGTTACTGGCGTTTGATGCTTGTTCAAGCTGCGATGGTGACAGTGACTTCATTCACCATAGATATATCGCGGTAGTAGGGCTGCGGTCAACCAGGCCGTCCGTTACCAGCAGTTGACACTTGTTCTGAGCTCATCCAAGCGCCGGCAGAAGCATCCCGGCAGTTCCCCCTACTGGTGATCATTGGGCCTATTCGCATTCGTTTATTTTTTTTTTCTTAAAGGTGAGCTATATTTTTCTCTCATCTATTTCATGCATCTATCTCATCCTCTCACTGGTCTATGTATAGTATGGGGGAACACCAACCAACCCAAATCTCTCCCCAGCCCACGGGGTAGGTTGGCACCACAGCTGTGGTGTGAGAGCAAGGCTGTAGGCATTGCTGATGGGGGAAATCGGCGGTGCTAGCGCCGAGCAATGGCCAGTCACTGCACCTCCCCCTTCCCCCCCGAACCCCACATGGCAGTGTCTAATGGCCAATATTGTCACTGCATAGCAGCCCACAACATCAGCGAAGGTCCTGCCAATGCTGGCTTGGGGGCCCAACGGGTTATCTCTAGCTGGTAGAACACCAAGCTTGAGGCCATGGGGATTGAGCCCACGACCTCCTGAACGCAACTTCTGTGCCTTACCAACTGAGCTAGGCCCGCAGGCCCTTCGGATTCGTTTCTGCGCGGCTAAGCTGAGATATACCTAGGGCCTCGCTCCACTACTACTACTGGTGATCATTGGGCCTATTCGCATTCGTTTCTGTGGGGCTGATCTAACGCATACCTAGGGCCTCATGCACAGAAGACACAAAATGTGCCTGTGCTTTCCATATTCCAGCTGAAGTTTTATTCTCATTTTGCACATTTGGTGAGCAGTTGAGCGAGGCCCACACCCTACGCCGGGGTTACGTCACTTCTCTCGACAACGGGCTGCGAGCCCGCGGCCACGCGGTATGTCAGTACCCCCTTGTCGGTACTATATCGGTACTATATCTGACGGGCGACGGTCCGGTAGTAGCAGCGTCGAGCCCGAGTCGTTGGACGAGGGTAGCTGGCCACGGCCGGTCGTTACGTGTTCTCCAAGGGGCATTCATCTCATACTGCGGACCAGCTACGGTGCAGCTAGAGGAACCATTGAGGTCCCGTGAGTGACAGATAACAGGTAAGACGCCGCGAGCGACGCGGGAGTATTGAATGGGCACGAGAAAAAGACGGGAGCGGAGGTGGTGAATGCGTCCTGCAGGGGGCTCATTCCTCGGTTGCTGTCGAGCGGCTATGGTGCACTTAGCGGGCCTATCGAGTTGGAGGCCCGTGACAACGAAGCGTAAAATACAGAAAGGTCCGAATCTTGAATGGGCACCAAAAAAAGCGTGGATGGGGCGAACGGACAAAAAAAGGCGGGGGACAAAAAAAGGTGGGCGTAACAGAACGGGCCTGATTACATTAGGACGGTCTTTTTCCGGGTGGGTGGGATCGGCAAGATCGTGATTCCACGGCGGAAAAATCGCTCTGAAAACGAACTGTCCGTCGGAGGTGACCTGGTAGGCCGGGTGCGCGCTTCGGTAGTAAAGCGGCCTGAGAGGCAGACCGGTATGACTCTTATGCCTTCCACCCTTATGTACCGTGCTGGTGCTGCTCGGGCTGCTCGTGCTCCGTCGCTGCGAGTGCCCACCCAGACAGAGTGCGATCCCTGACGACGTCCCGCACTCCCATTGCGCACATCACCTCCTCTGCGCAACCCTAACATCCCACACTCCCGCTCCGCACAGCATCCGCTTTCAGGGAATGGAGCAGCGACCGGGAAGAAGTTGAAGGAGAGGTTAGCTTCTTCCATCCCTCCCTTCCTCCCTCTGTCTCTCGACGTCCTTCTCTCACATCTTGGTCTCCTCCTTTCACAGCGTGCTTTGGTGCTAGCATCGCAGACCCATCCCTACTTTGCGTAGCTGTTCGCTTCCCTCCTCTCCTCTCCTCTATGTGTGCGCGTGTGCCCGCGCGCCCGACCTGCCTGCACATGTCCCCCGTATCTTGATTGACCTTGCTGATAGCTAATGGAGAAAGATTAGACCTCGGGTGAGACGATTGTAGACGCGCAATGTGGAAGGTAAAAGCCTGAAGGTCGAATGGAAGGTGAAAACGGCTCTCGGTTTGTGCCAATCCTGTGAGCTATGTTTGAGGCCCTTTAAGAACTCGTCCCGGCATGACAATGGACGGCGAATGACGAGGACACAGACAGGAGGGGGCGCGCAACAGTCCGGGGACCTTTGGAGTGGGTAAAAGTCTGAGAATTTCCAAAACCTCTTTTTGGACGAGTGTCTTTTTTGTTCTCTCGGTTTTGAAACTATTCAGAAGTCAAGATGGTTGGTTTCTCAACAAGTCCGTATGGGAATTTCTCATAAGCGTACGGAACTACACTGGTCCGACGCAGTCATTGTCATTCACCTTGTCGTTTTCTGTCTCCTCCTCCTCGTCTTGCTTCTTCTCGATTCTGTCGTAATGTCCGACACCTTGCATCGGACTGACGAGTCATGGAACTATCAGTACTACCTTCTAGGACCACTCTCGTTACTACCACCAGGAGCGCACTCCTTTTTCAGTTGGTGTTGCTGGATTGACGATTGCGCGGCCGCAGGCCTTCTTTTTTCTATCTCTCTCTCTCTGCTTGAAATGGCGCGGATTTCCATGATAACTTGTAATGTGGTTCAAGAAAATAATGAAATGGACAATTCATTCCTCTCCTGTATCCATTTTCCCTCCGCCTCGAAGTTCATTGCGATACCCTCCCTTGCTTGTTTATCATTATCATCGTCGTAATCAGTGTACTCACGCAGTCATCCTTGGCATACCAAGGAGACTGAACCGTTAACAAAGGAGAGACAGGAAGCCACAGCAGGACGAGGAAGAGGAGGAGGGGGAATGAGGAGGACGAGGACGGGGAAGGAGGAGGAAGAGGGGGAAGGAGGAGCAGGAGGACGGGGGACAAGGAGGAGGACGACGAGGAGCGAGGAGGAGTAAGGAGTAAGGAGGAAGAGGAGGGGAAAGAGGACAAGAAAGGGGACGAGTTCCTGATCTGCGATTCCCATGTAAATCTGTGGTGGTCCCCCCCCCCCTCTACGACAGATCGAGAGGTATTGGAGTTTGAACGTGTTCGTCAAAGTCGATGGGAAGAGAGCCGTCGCGCGTATTCTCATACATGCTTCTATTACCCTTGAACCATGTCGGGCAAAAGAAGGCCGGTGCTTGAACAACAGCACGTGGCACTCGCTGTAAGCCGGTGCTTGCACTTCACTTGGCCACTACTGCTCATTCATTAACTCTGGTCGTGCAGGTTTCCTAGCCGCTGCGGGGCAAAGTTAACGATTGTGTGTGGAGCTTCTATACCCTTGTTGAGCGACGTCGGGAAAAAGAAGGCCAGTGTTTGAACAGCGGCATGTGGCACTCGCCGTAAGCCGTGCAAGTTCACTTGGCCGCTACTACTCATTAGCTCTAGTGCTTCAGGTTTTCCACCCGCTGCGGGGAAAAGGATTGTGTGTGGTGACGATGGTTCCGATGGGACGATGGCTTCCAAGTGACCAAAACCAGTCCGCCCTTGGTGTGGACTTCCGTGATCTGCAGCCAGAAATCGAAATCGGAAAGTTCGTTGCTTTTGAAACTCTCTCTCTCTCTCTCTCTGTGACCTGTGTGTGTTTATGAGTTCGCGCCACTCACCTCCGTATTTCCTGAAAATCGATGGAGGATGAAAGCAGATGGGTTGGATTTCTGTGATCCACGGCCGCAAATGGGAAAGCTCATTGCTTGAAACCCTCTCTCCCACTTCTCCTCCCTTATTTCTCCCTCTCGCCCCCCCCATTCTCCCCCATTCTCCCCCTCTCTCTCTTTCTCCGCTGTGTTTGCGGATATCACTCGCACCCGCGCTGCCTGTAACTCGCCGAAATGGAGGCAGAGGGTTATGCATTCTGAGATCGACGGCCTTGAACAGGGAAGTTTGTTTGTTTGAAACTCTTCCTCTCTCTCTCTCTCTCCTCTGTGTATGTGTACGTGTACGTGTGCGCGTGCGTCCGTGTTGGCTGAAACTCAACGACCAGGAGGAGCATCAGATGGAGGAGATGATGAAGATGTGCTGAACAGGGGAAAAGTGCGGGGGAGCTTGGACTGCTTACGTTTTTGTAAAATTCCAAAACCTGCTAAAAGAACTTGTCAGCATTTTCGAAAACGCTCAGTAATTAAGAGTTCTTATCCCAGAAATTGTAATGGGTTATTTGTGAAATCATTTTGCAAGACGTGGAAGCTGAGCATGGGGAAGAAAACATCAGGCCAAGGTTTTTATCCCAAATATAGTGAAGTATTGGCGAAAATTCACCTAGACTTCGGAGGATGAACAGGAAGGAAGAGGAGCTGAGAAGAGAAAAGCTTTAAGGAAGGAAGATAGATGATGAAGCCTCGGCAAATTGTGATCAATAAATAAGAAAAGAAACCAAATCGCCGTAGCCTCCTCCTCATGCTCCTCCCCCTCCTCCCCTCCTTCCCAACGTCAGCGTCGTCACCTCCTCCATGTCATCATCGCTCCCAAGTCCACTCCTCTTCCTCGTCCCCATCGTTGTCGTTGTCCTCATCGTAGTGTGCATCAATCATCAGCGTTTTTTTTTTACCTTCTCATTATTACTCCGCTGCGCCGTCTCCCCTTTTCTTATCCTTGTTCTCCTCGTTCTGATGATCATGATGATGATGACGATGATTTTGGTGTGCACCCTTCCCGTTTGGTGACCATTTTCACCCCCTGTCTTTGACGACGATGTGGACTTCATTAGATGACGGCTTGCCTCTCTGTCGTCTTGACCCCTAATGTGGACTCGTATCCCCAGGGTTTGCTGGTTTGCCCCCCCACTATTATAGGCTACCCCCTGTTTGGGCTCGCACCCTCAACACTGGCTTCCCAAGGCCAAAACCCTCTCCTCCTTAATTTTGGCTCTCTCTTCCCCCCCAAATATTATTTTATCCCCCCTCTAATCTTGGCACTGCTGGCTTACAATCGCTACTGGCGGCTTACTGCCCTTCATCCCACTAAACACAGTAGGCGTGTTTTGGTATTGTCACCACCCCCCGCATCTCTCCTTCAGCACTCTTGCGGCATCATCATAATAGCCGTGCGACCAGATCCAGTCTGATACGTGTAACAAGTAAACGGGTGGGTATCACCATGAAATACCGTCAAGAATCAGGGCATACTCACACGGGGACCTATAATCCCAAAATCCCCCCAAAAAGAGGAAAAGGCCGGTCACATGGATCTACCAAATTCACAAATGTACTATTCCAGTGCCCATTTGTCAGCGTCCTGGGAAGCCGCGGGGCAAGGGATTTCGCGGTCACCTCTGGAGGTGACCGCTAGTTCCTTTTTTTTGTTCTTTGCATTTTCTTCAAAAATTGGCAAAAATTCGTTCACAAAAGTTCTTGCACAATTGGTGGATGGCACCGTGTGACCAGCGAAGTACCAAATCCCCATTTCTCGAGACGGCCGCGACCTTGTCCCATCTGAAATGGTACAGCAGTGTGATGTGAACCATACCCAAAACCTCAAATCGGCCCTTCCCAAATCCGCATATTTTGCGGCTTTGGGTTCG
Source organism: Chara braunii (assembly GCA_003427395.1). Classification (NCBI taxonomy): domain Eukaryota; kingdom Viridiplantae; phylum Streptophyta; class Charophyceae; order Charales; family Characeae; genus Chara; species Chara braunii. The sequence continues at coordinate 2,168,819 of BFEA01000079.1, forward strand.
CCGTGTGAGTATGCCCTCAGTGGGAGCGACCATTTTCGATTTTCCCCCCGTTTGCTGGGATCCCCGTCGGCTGGAAAATAGACAGGCAGGTGAGTCTTGCCGTATGGTATTCCACGACGGCGTGGAGGCATCTCGAAGACGAAAGAACGCAGTGATGGACATGGTGAGTAATCATGTAGAATTCACGCTTTGCTCAGGCGTCGTTGGGGTGACATTCTTCATCCTCGGCGGTAGCTGGGTGATGCCCTGCCGTGCAATCGGATGCAGCTGTGATGGCGTTACTGGCCGTAGGATGCAGGTCTGGCCACTCACTGGAGTGAGCCCACCCTTGTCACCTTCAGCAGGCCCGTCCTTTGTCAGTTGGCTCTTGGGATTGATGATCTGACGCGGGCCTGAGTTCTCAGGAGACTGGAAACCAGAGCACTCGGTTGGTAGGGATGCTGTGGTTTGGTCCATTTACGAGCGTGCTTATTATTTCTAATAAGGAGCCTTTTCCACTGGACCCGTATAAGGGCCCGGTAGCCGTTTTAGGCTGGACATTTCATAGGCTCAGATCAATAGTTGAAGTAGATTAGCCGAAGCTGAGTTTCCGGCTCTGAAATGATTGTGTTCCTTGTTATGACAGCCCTGATGGCTGAAGCTAAGCTGAGTAATGCTCTCAGTATTCCGGGTAGAGCTGTGAGGGCCCTGGCCTCGGGCCTCGGCTGCTAGTATCGGTGGAGTTCAGAAAGGGGAAAGAAAAGAAACGGAAAACCCTCGAATTCCATGATTGCACATGTGAACGATGTTGAAAAAGCTGCAACAAGCCCACTTGTAGATACACACTTGAGAGACATCCCCCTTTCTTACAATTGTTTCCCTGCTGTTCTGCCTAGAGAAGTGGACTGTGCGGTTGAATTCGAATGACATTACCTGTCTGTAGCATGCACACGCCAATTTCGACCTGGTACAGAGCAGTGAATAATAGCCCACGTGCTCGTACTTCCACCCTTGAAATGCGTCGACTTGAGGTTGCAAAGTCTTACCTGGCGATACGAGTCTGGTGGGTTTCTTGTCTTGTCTTCGGGAGTGATGCCTTGTTTGTGCCCCACTGTGCTGTGTTCACGAAAAATCCTGGACGTGAGCGGGCCCCCACGGCAGATTCCCGGGACCCGGCAGATTCCCGATTGTTTTCTTTACCAACTGCGTGCGGTAAGGGTCTGATCCCACAATGAACTTATTGGACACCAACTGCGGGCAGTAAGGGTCTGATCCCACAATGAGCTTATTGGAAGAAATTGGAAAAGTGACGGAAAAGACGGGGCCAGGCCGGGCGGCCCGTGAAAGTTTTTTTGCATCCCACAGGGCCAGCTTCGACAGTTTTCCATGGACAATTGTTAAACCACCAGTACTTGGCCCAGCTATCAGTCGCGGAAAAAAAAAGAGTAGAAACGTTTCTAGTTGGATGAATTTGGGCGCTCCTGTAGTGGCCCAAAGAGTAGAAACGTTTCTAGTTGGATGAATTTGGGCGCTCCTGTAGTGGCCCGTACATTTCCTAAAATCGCCTAGCGTTAACGGGCACGGCTTTAGGAAGTACTAGTGGTTTAAAACGGCCAAATGTTGTGGGCAGGTGGAGGGCCAGAAGGAGGGGTCCGCCAGGGGTGGAGGCCCGAAATGTATTTGGATGGGTTTTGGAACTAGATGTAAAAAAGTGAAAAAGCGAGAAAGGAAATGTGCCCCAGCCTTTTGGGGGCCAACAACTTTCACAAAATTGAAAGCCGCAAGGTGGTGGCAGTCCCCATGTCCAGGGGCCTCCCATGTAAACGCCACGATGGTGGCCACACTCTATGCTTTTGGAAATATGTGGGATCTTGTGCCGAAAGTTCCCAGACTACAAAATGTCTAATGAGTAATGAAGGGCTGGACCTCATAGGCTGGCGGTATCTTTGCGCCTGGAAAGCATCCGCCAGCACAAATCGTAGCTGACGCAGATTGCGCTTCAGGTGTTGTTGCCACTTAGTGGCCTGGTTCCCGCTCTGCGAGCCTTGGTGTGTGCGCTCTTATTCAACGCAATACATAGGAAAATGCTGTCTCTCTCCTGACCGAACGCGTCTAGTTCCTAATCCTACTCGCACCTCACATTCACGAACCCGTTCAACTGTGTCTCGTAGACATGGTTGGCGGTTGACCAAGGGTTGGTCGTTCCCAGTGACCCCCTTTCACGACAGGAGGCGGTCCCCGTCTCGAGTTCGTCAATTTGGGTGTCTCCAACCACACAGTTCGATAAATAAAATAATTCATGTCCATCTCGCTGCGGACTACTGCAGCGTCTCCTTCGCAAACGGGCCTAAGAGAACAAACAGTGCAAAGGAGCAGTTCATTTGGTAATGTCTCGGTTGCGCATAAAATTAAGAAAGCCATCATTAAGGCGAATAAAGCAATAGCTTCAGTTAAAGCAAAACCTAAAATGGGTAGGGTTCAAAGGTGAGTCTCTGCCCTTCGAACCGTACGTGACAGTTTCCCGTCATACAACTTTCCATCAGCGTTCCGTCTCGAACGCATAACACTCCCAGACAGGCCAACGCTGTGTGCCTCCTGGATGTTTCCGCTGGGCCAGCGGTAGGGGTTGCATGCCCCCCATGATCACCAAATAAAACTAAATAGGCCGTCGCTTCGCGGTAGCAACAGTCAACGCTGCGCCCATCCATTTACATTTCATTTCACTTGGAGTCATCCATTCCATCGAGCATGGTTCTGTTTAACAACACGGAGGCAGGACGATCTATTGATGATAATTGCTAGGTTTATAGAACGTTGTACCTGTTTCTGGGCGCTTGAGATCCTTGCCCAACCGATACACTGTTTTTCTCAAAGACCTAAGTTTGTATTTAGTTGGTAACGTAAGATCACATGAAGACCACAATAAATGTATAATACGACTGAGGCCCACCAGGGAAGCCGCAAAGTAGTAGTTGAAAATGCAACGGGTTTTTGCATTGTAAAATGCAAGTATATCCGCGTGGTCCATCGACATCATAATTCTTATTGGCATAGGAACTATAAAACCTTTGTAAGTGCGTCTTACAAATCCATACTTCTTAAGTCGTTCTACAAACTCCTTGAGTTCTAGGCAAGTCTTTGGGGTTACTATATAGAATTCCAACTTGACGGTTGCCTAAGAGTGACTTTTCCACTCGTTGATTTTTCCCAATCTTCTACAGTTTGGTCAGTGATTCCAAGCAGAATTTTGTTTGGTTTCGCACTTAAGCGTTTACCCAGATCCCTTCCCGTGGCCTTGAATACTTGAGCTCTAGTTCTAAGTTTGAATGATGTAAGCAGCTTAGGTTGCAACACGGAGGCCTTATAGTAGCTGGGGAGGGAAACCAACCCTTATAGGCAGCGAAGAGGGTTAGTCAGATTTCGCAGACGAACAAGAGCCTTCCTTCGGATAAGCTCCACGAAGGTCTTTCTTCTTCGTTGAGAGCGCAAACTCTCATACCGCTACCGACAGATAAGGAGGTCTTTCTTATCTTAAGAGAACGATGGTCAATTCTTTTTTAAGCACAACGTAAGCAAATTCCACTGTGTCAGGCACGCCACAAAAATTACTCAGGTTGGAGAGCCGTGTGATGGGCGACCTTCTCGCACGGTTCGGAGAGCACTTGTTATGGCTGAATAGAATGTTTTACTACGGTCTATCAGTTTAACTCTTGACACAATTTATTATTATGGAGAATTATTGTATCAAGATTTGAATATTCGAGAATACTTCGGTTCATCTTCTTGTTTACCGTAGGAGGACTTATTGGAATTGTATTAGGTATTGACATTGCTCTACATGACACTTATTATGTAGTAGCACACTTTCATTAAGTACTTTCTATGGGAGCCGTATTCGCTCTATTTGTAGGATTCTACGATTGGATAGGCAAAATCTTTGGACTTCAATATCCAGAAACCTTAGGTCAAATTCATTTTTGGATTACTTTCTTTGGTGTGAATTTGACTTTCTTTTCTATGCATTTCTTAGGTCTTGCAGGCATGCCACGCCGCATTTCGAACGAAATCATCAACATATCTTACATAGAAGAGTCTTTTGAAACCCGTATCCATTGGATCTGATGGTCTTCCATAGGGGTTGTCGTTTGAAAAGTGGAAGCTCTTACGATCACCTCGTCGTCGAGTCTTCGACGGGGAGTTTCCGTGTCGAATTTGGCTTTGCTGAGGGTTGAAGATCCTTTCAGGTAACTAGTTTGTATACATATTCCAGAAAGAAACGGCTATGGCAAAATTGGTTTACGTTGAGGCTTTATTTTTGTTTTTTCGACACTATATGTATCTTTATTTATATCTTTAGTTAGAATGGTTTCTTACAAACAATTCCAATGGGCGCTTTATTAATTATCTTTCTTATCCTTCAAGTCTCCATATTAGATCTGTCAGCTATTTTGTCTTGAGAAATTCGCCAAATAAAAACATAAAATATAGCTAATTCTATCACACCATAAATAGGTAAAACACACAAAAATTGAAACCAAGTATTTGGAGGAGTTAAAAAAGCTGCTATTAAGATTGAGAAAAAGAGAGAACGACAATTTTTGATATAGGTTTTTACTGCAGTACGTTTTGATTCTATTAAGAAGATATGAAGACTGTCAGGAATGGGCAAGAGAAAAGGGATTCCACTGCTATAGCAGATTTCGACACGTTCGCGGGTTTAGGTTACCAGATCAGGAAGATTTGCCCTCTCGGGTAAGTGTGCTTCCTCTTTTTCAGCACACTGTTCAATCCCTATGCCTCCTTTCCGCATGGGATGGATGAATCAAGAGGGTGGCCTTGGGGCTACCATGTTGTTTTGCCACGATATGCCGGAAATTGGACCACGGAGGAATTTCCCATCATGACCCTATGTGAAAACGTTCGCCCAAAGTTTTCTTGGCCGCTCCCTGCCTGCGGGGGTCTGAAAAAAACCCTCTGCGCCAATCCATACACTTTCTCGCACACCTGTGGGTTCCAGACCTAAGGCTTGGACCCCACTGGCCGACGGTTGGCTTTTGGAAATATGTGGGATCTTGCACGTGAAGTTCCTAGACTGCAAAATGTCTAATCAGGACCCCACTTGGCTGGAAAAAAAATGGTGACAGTAGGCTTTCGAGGCCCAATTGGGCACCAGGAAACCATTTTTTCTGAGCGCCAACCCAAACTCGGGACTCCATTGCCTGGAGAAACTGCTTGGGAAAGGCCGTCGGTGGGGTTTCCACATCGCTGGCGGCTGGAAAACATCTGCCGGTCCCTTTTTGGAAGTACCCTCTAGTAGAGCGTGGAGGGGGGCCGACCGATGGCGGGGGAAGGGCAGTAGAGGCCGGGCCACCAGATGTCCGAGGGATTGCACAGTAATGGCACATTGTGCTGTGAGGACATGCGTGGTTATGCGCCTGGTTTTGTTTCTGGGCCACACCCTTCTTCGCGCTTTCCTTTTTTGGACGGCCCCATTCCTTCTTTCCTTTTCAGGGAAGTGCCTCCATTTCCAGTGCCGTTCTTGTTGGTGGAGCTATGGCCAGCATCTGGTGGCCAATGACTTTTTCCAGCCGCCGGGCAGTGGAGTTCAAGCCTAAGTCTTGTTGTTCTTCAGTCTGAAGGTGGTTCTTCAGTTCTGAAGTGGTTGCACCATCTGTTTTCCCAAGTATTCTGTAAACGATGGTTCAACGCACCCGACCGGCACTCTGGCCCAACTAAAAAAGATTGTGCATGATTTACAGGACAGCAGGGAGGCAACTTCCTTGTAGCCCTGAAAAGGCGGGCATGTGGAGCCCCAAAAATTATTGTTGGACTTTGGAGAAGTTTTCTGAAGTAATGGCCTGTTCCCACATTACTTGGGTTTCGGGAATCTGTAAAAGAATCGTAAAAGATGGAGCCGTCCGCGCGCGGGATGGAAAAGAAAAGTGGAACGCCACCTATCCACTAAGCGCGGAACTTTTATGGATTGCATGGCAGGCTCTTGTGGGCGATTGGTGGTGCTGGCCAAGCGGAAATACAAAAAGGAAAAAAAGGTGCGTGCTTTCCGTTTCGTAGCAGGGTAGGGTGCTGGCTCTTTCGGAAATTCCAAACGAGAACCTTGCGGCCCTATGCGGTCAAACTGCCACGACAGCCACCGACTGAAATATGGTCCTATGTTGACGAGGCACCCTGCGAACGGGGAGGAATGTAGGATCCCCGTTTTTGGAAAAAGCTGCTGAGGTACGTAATGTCCGATCAGGCCCCAAGTCCAGTGGGGCACAAACCTTATTTATTTACTGAAAGGGAAATTTTTGTTTTACCTGCCAAAGATGCATTTATTTGCATTCTGGCCCCAGACATTCGGGCTGCGCTCAGGGGCCCCTCTGACGGCCGTTCAAAGTGGTGAAATAACTGTGACGCCCCATTGGCCTGACGTCTTTGTGGAAATGCCCAAACCGCTCCCTTGGGCCTGACATCTTTTCGGTAATTCCCGTAGCGGTACCAGTTTTCAGTAACGCCTGTATCGGCACCTGTTCAACTTTTCTGGATGGGTTCTTGAGGGCAGACCGCGGATGGAATGCTGCGGGCGCAAGAGTTGGATGGCCAGGCCCATATCCCAAAGCTGTGACCCGATGGACACTTGCCAAAAACGTGACAGGTATGAAGGGCCTGCGAGTGTAGGCGTCATCTTTGGTGGCCAGAGTGAAAATAAACACATCTTTGAGGGGGATGATGAAAATTTTAATTGGCGGCTTTCAATCGGGTAAAGGGACACCCCCCCCTGATGGAGGCCCACCACTGGGGATGGCTCTGGTCTATTCACGGGAACATGTGGCCAAAACTGGGTCCATGCCCCAAAACAATGTTTATCAGAATACGAGGCATGGTGTGCATCTGGAGTTGCAGACCAGACAGCATTTTGATTGTGCATCCGCATGGAAGGGGATTAGACTACCAGATGCCATCTAGTGCAAAAGGGGAGAGATAGAGAGAATGACCTCTCCACCCCCTCAGGGTTGCCAGCACTTGCACTCTGCCCTGGTCTGTCTCAGTTGTCGTTCTGGCAAATCTTCTATCTTAGAACGCTCAGCTTTTCAGACACGCTTGAGAAAGAAACAGCAACGGACTCCTGTGCAGTGTTTCTGCATACTTTTGCAGATTGGCATAATGATCCGTCATTGAGATTATAATGTATGCTACACCAATATATCGCCGGGCTTTGGGACAGAAAAGCAGATTTGGGGTTGCCTCCCTTGCTTACTGCTCCCTTTTTACGCGCTGCAGAGATCAGGTGTAGTGGACTGGATTTGCTTGTATGGTCGATGACGGCCATGAAGGTGATGAGGAGGGCGGCTGCAATGGCAGCCCACCTCTACTTACCGTTTATGATGAGGGGTGGTTGAGAACGCTATTGCGCGCACGAGGTAGCCCTCTCCTTTTTCTTTCCCCGAAGTGTGTAGAGGTCATTGTGCTGGATTCGGTTGCGGCAGGAACTATGCAGATACACCTTGTTTGGAGCTCTTGGTAAAGCGTGTACATTGTGCTAGTGAAGGCTAGGGTGGTTGACAGCAGAGAGGTCCAGTATGGCCTTCATGGCAGCAAGTAGAGCAAAGGATGTGGTTGTTCATGGACTTGGTGCTTCATGGGCGGGGAGGGGCGGCGGGGCACTTTGATTAGGCTGTGGACACGAAACGCAGAGCAAAGAATGTGACTCTCCCTGCCTGCACCCGAACTCGATATGGGATCAAAAGCCAGAGCTTGGAGCCCGTTTCCCTGGCATTGTCAAATCCTCATTTCCCTGGGGTTGTCAAATCCTCATTTCCCTGGCGTCGTCAATCCTCTTGATGGGTATACTGTTGTACGGTGTGCCTTCCTTGGTGTGCATTTTGGCTCCTGTGGCTGGCCTTGTGACGTATAATATGATCTACTCTCTTGACTCAGGCACTCTCCTTGATGGTCTGTGGTGGTAAGTGCTCTCATTGGTGGGCTTGTATGACTCGCTGCATGCTGAGATGAAGTGTATGGCGGCCGTCAAAGTGTACGCAGCGCCCCGCCGGCAGCGCCTGGACGTTGTACAAGTGCTTTGTTCATTTGAAGTTGTCAGCACATATTCCTACGAGTCCATGTGGAAGTGTTGCTGCGCTATTCTGGAATACTGCAAAGTGCACTTCTACCTAGTTAATTGTAGGTGGTTGGTGGCTCTGGGTGCCATAGCTAGGTGGATGAGCAAAGTACAGAGGGAGAAGGAGAGAGGTATTCAGAAGACAAGACCTTGGACTGAGAGAGTGAGGTGGGGAAGGGAGCGACTGTATGGCCATAGCCGCACCTCTTGTACAAAGACAATTTCGAGTAATGGACTTGATTGTCTGATGCTATCTTTGAGTTACATCTCACTCGTCCTTTTGCTGTCTGTGCGCAATCTGGCATGAGCATGCTGTGAAAGTGTCCTGTATGCTTGGTCTCAAAGCAAAAATAACGAACAAGTTGTACAAGCTAACAGCAGAATGGAACATTTAGTGGGCTATTCGCAGCCTGAAGACGATTGTTGGGCTGTTGCTGTGTTCTCTTGTGTGCTGTGACTCTTACCCTTCCTGTTGAACTCCTGTCTTGACACCGTTTCAGCTGTATGGGCGTGGAGATTCAAGGCAAAGGTCGCAGGATGTAGCAGTGTTTTACTGAGGTGTGTAACTCTCTCATGTTAGAGTGTATGACTGAGGTTTCAGGAAGTTCTTAACGAGAGAGAGTGGATGCAGAACTACAAAGAGGTTGTTCGGTGCGTTCTGTCTTTGGCTTTCACGTGTGTGGATTTGCCTCTATCTGGTGCTGTACTTGTGCAGCATCCTAGGGTCTCCCACACAGACCCTTCACATCCGACATTTCCCTTCTCGGTCCCGGGGCCGTACAGCCCCTTTGACTGGGCGCATTTCAGGCCTAGGTTCATATTTTTTGTCCCATTCGCGCTTCTTTTACATAACATTTCCCTATGCTTATCGAAATCGCTAATGTGAGAATTCTGCAATCCGGGCCGTCCGCGGTCCTACCGGCCCATGGTTCGGATTGTCACGCTATCTGAAGGCTTTAAGGTCACGCAGCGGTCCAGGCCATCCACAGTGCCCGACGGTTCAGATCATCGCGCAATCTTAAGACTTTAAAATCACGTGATGATCCCGTCCAACAGGGCGTACGGCCTGGATCGTTGCGCGATCTTAAAGTCTTAAGGTTGCGCGATGATCCGAACTGTCGGGCCAGTAGGACCGCAGACAGCCTGGATTGTCGCACCGGTTGGGAAGAAGGGCCTGTACTGGCCCGTAGTGAAATAAACGCCCGGCCTTATGACTGGTACTTGTTTGGCAGTGGCCCATTGCAGGGGCGCTGGCCCGTTGGGTC
>BFEA01000079.1:2219531-2231062 GCA_003427395.1 Chara braunii
AAAAAAAAAAAAAAAAAAAAAAAAAAAAAAAAAAAAAAAAAAAGAATAAACGAAATCGATAATTTTGTGTTTGACACATTTCCAAACCTCAACAAGTCAATAATATAAAAAAAGCGAAAAACAATAAACATGTTATGAGTGTCTGAAGTATGGAGGCGAAGTAAGGTCACACAAAACCTCTATCATGCATCACATTCCTCCTTCACGGAAGTTGACTAATCATTTTATATCAAAACATATTGCATTTATTTTAAGTTGTCGTTTTGCCTAAACTACTAACTTACCTATACTCGGGTTCATTCACTAAGGGCCTCGGTAGGTAGTCGGCGTCTCTGATAGCAGTTTATTTTGAAGATGCTTAAGGATTTTCACCCTAACTGGACCTATTTCTAATAAGGACGTATAAAGGCAAGTACCTGAGGTAGCTTGGCAACTTCAACAGACACCCTAGTCCTTGCTCGAGTAATTGGCGGGCATAGTGACACCTATCCAAATAATTATATTAGATACACATAGCATCACCAAAACTCTATGGTATCACGAATTGCAAAGCGATACGAACAGTTGTCATAGTAAAGATCATGATACGCATGTGACCTAACGTGTTCCTATATTCCCTAAGACTTACTCTTACCCTTAACAGAAGCATAATTACAGAAATACCCTAACAACAAATACATGCCCCTGTCACTGAATTTTATTATACACAGTACTTACTCTCATGTTGTTATTTCGTCAGCACTTGTAATTGTACCCGAGTTCGTTCTCTAAGGACCTCGGTCAACAACCGAAATCCTCGGGTAACGGAACATATGTCGGCGTTGCCGGTGTGACGTCACACTGTTGTCGAGTGTACCGCTCTTAACGTTTTTCCATCTATAATCAGATTATATACTACAAACCATGTTTATGTAAAAAGTGGTTGTCGTTTTGCCATGATCATCGACTTACCATACCCGAGTTCATTTTTTGAGGACCTCGGCTGAAAAGCAAGATCCCGAGCAGCGGCACCACCTGTCGAGCACGACGATCACAAGTGTTGGACCTTATGGTCGCCTCACGCAAGAGTAAGGTATTGCTTTTGATTCAAGGAAGATACTACTCTGACCGTGCATGCCAGTTATAGGTCTCATAACTCTTTGCCCCAAGACAGCGCTCCGCGAGGTACAACTCAACTCTACATGAGAGGTTGTCACCACCCTTAAGTAATTGTATCCTTGCTAAGTTATTGGCTCACGTACGAAGTTTTTTACTTGTATCGCAAAGGTAAATCAGTCGAGGGTGTTTCCTCGATCGTCGTAGCATAGGCATATGCGCGGTTAAACGTCTAAGACTGACCCGTATACATGTCGAGTATTGGGACGTTGGTCTTCCGGAGTGACTTACAGTTAAGGTCCACTTGACTTACGAACTGTTGCGCACGCAACGTTTTAATCTAGTTGTCCTTAACCCATAAATTATATGTTATATCAACTTTTTCCAATCAAGGAATAAAGTTCAAGGATTGAGATTTAATGGCAAAGCGATATCTTTACATTTTTTAGACAAGCAAATATTAAAAAAACAAGAATGCACGAAACTTTGACTTTTTAGAAGAAAATAAATATAGGCTCTCGACCTTTCAATCATACGTGAAAAATCAAAGTAGATTCATGGTTTTTCAATTAAAATATAAAGTGTGCAAGACTCTTAATCCTGCCAGTAATCCTAATCTGTTCAACATCAAGACGTATAAAAGTCGAAGTCAAACCAAATGTACAAAGGTTATTCGTCGATGAAGTGTCTGAGTCAAGCCCCAAATGAGCATAGGTTTGTCAATGTGAGTTACGTCGTGAATAACACATCGATAGTCGTTCTATTGATCTGCAAAAAAAAAAAAAAAAAAAAAAAAAAAAAAAAAACCCTTACACAATTGAACAATTCTATCATAGTCAACCATTTGTTCACTTTCACCCATATTACACTTACACTTCGGATTCCCTCACTCAGACATTCCTTTTTTGACTTAGTCATTTAGTCTTATCCTACGTTGCATAACGTACACGTACGTGGCCTTTCCGTACGAAACGTACAGGTAATATCTGCACGGGATCTATACAGGAACTTGTACGTCTTGTACGTCCCTGTACGAAAAAGCAAAAAAAAAAAAAAACCCTCGTACGGGGCCCCTAGCATACGAGTACAAGAGTACGAATCCGTAGTCGTATAAGGGTGCGTACAAGTAGCAACGCAGGTCTCATCCGATTTTAGTAATTCAGGGAACGTTTTTAACCAGACACAGACCCTTTAGATAATAACCAGAAAATAAAAAATGTCTTTCAGTGCAGGGGATCGATACAAAGTGCGAGTATCGTGGGTGAGTCAGGGTTGAGTCAGACCTATTACCATAAAACAACAGTGTATGATTTTGTATAGAGTCATAATGAGTCTTCTTGGTTAAGATGACACGCAATCACACACATGTCACAGTTTTTTCAACACCCCTTTTCTATCAATATGACTACATTTGAAGTTCAGTAATCCGAACTTAAAATCTAACAGAGGACAATTTCCTCTAAAGTAGTCCATTGAATTTCCTATTCGATGGTATCTTTGATTGATAGTTATATGATTCAAGTAATCTAAGGAACTTTTAAGTTTAATATGACAAAAAGTCTAAAAGTAAATAAGCAGTATGAAAACCCTCACTGGAGCCTTCATCCTACCACTTCTTCTCAAACTAGTCAATCTGGACTCAATCGAGCAGTAGGAGGACTCACACGGGAGTCTATATCGTTTAACCTAAACTTAAACAAGAAATATTAAATTTACACTAGAGTATCACTTTTCAGTTCTTTCAATTATTCCGACGCCGCAATAAAATTATTAAGGCGCCACAATAAAATTGTTCAAGCGCCGTAATAAATTCAAAACAACAAGTAAAAAGTGGAAAAAAAAAATACTGAGTGGGCAAGCATGTTTCGACAGTGCCATTTTTGATGATTTTTAATTTTTGTTTGGCTTATCAAAATGACTTCAAAGTTTATAGGCATGTAGTACCATGTACCTCACATCATATAAAACTTAAAAAAAAAACATTCATAAAAAACAACTTATTTATTGGCCCCGAAATAATTTTGGGTGGGGCCAAATGCCTTCAGGTTCGGACCCCAAACGTCCATACGTAGGGAGGTCGGCCCATGGACCTCCGTAAGTACGGGTTGGTGATCCTATATATATAGATAGATAGATATAGATATAGATATAAGATGAGTAATAAAATAACTCACACTAGAGTACCCCACTACCCTTCAACATGAAGCAATAAGTATGATAATTCACAGTGGGGCATCTCACTATTCATTTAGCAGTCAAACGCAAATCATATTACATTACATTTTAGCATAATTTAGTATAGATTTCAAGTTAGTAATAAGAAGACCCTCATAGGAGCCCCCTTCTACCTCTTGAATATTGCGCAGTCTAACTCCAAACAAGTAATAGGATGACCTTCACTGGAGTATCGTTCTATCCGTTCGATGTTAAACAAACAGATTGCATGTAATGGAGCAAAAAACAAGAAGTAGGATGACTCACACTGGAATATCCTACCACTTTTTCACTACCAATTAGTTTAGATTTTGACAGGTAATATGTGGACCCTCACTAAAGGCCCCTACCCCTTCGAATATTGTGCAATCTAACTTCAAACAAGTGATAGGACAACCCTCACTGAAGTTTCATACTACTGAGTCGATTTTCGACAAGCAGCATGCATGCGTTGTCAGTATGTATACTTAGACACATATGCATAAACGATCTACAAAGACAAGCGGCATAATGACTCGCATTGGAACCTTTATCCCTCTTGCTCAATACTACATGGTCCATGTAACTTTGAACTCATACAAATCTTAGAATAACTCACACAGGAGCATCCCACCACTGTTTTAACACTTAGTCATTCTGCTCTCAAACAAATAGTAGGGTGATCCTCACTAAAGTACTTTATTACCTTTCAAGACTGATCCGAGTGGAATCAAACAAGTAATAGGACGACCCTCACTAGATTCTCCTACTACCGGCTCGATAACAAGCAAACAATCCTTACAAATGACACACAAGTGGACAAACAGTACGATAACTTACACTCGAGCATCTCACTATCAATCCGGTACTGAGTTTCTACGTAAAAATGCATACAAGCGGTAAGATGACTCACACTAGAGTTTTCATCCTTCCACTTTTCCCCAATCCCAAGCAAACCATGTTCTTTCTTGGTGCTCTTCACGCTCATTTCTTTCTTTAGGCGAGATTATTTTATACAACATATAGTTCCTTTCACTTTATCGATGCTTTGTCCTGAAGGAAATCAAGAACATATACGGCACATAGTCACACAGACAGTATGATAGAGGGTCGTACTTATAAGTGTATACGGGAAGAGGACTGGTTGTACGTACCGTTTGGTTTTCCTCCTCGAGAGTTTCACCTGAACTCCGGAAAAACTCCCGCAATCGATGGGCAGCTCGAGGTCCTGCTTGATACAATCTTGGCACAATCTGATCAGAGTGAGGCTCCGCCAACTGTTTTTCCCTTAGAGAAGTCTTTCAGATAGTAAGAGAGGATTGAATAAAAAATGAACACTCATACTCTCAAGCTGTAGGATTACTTAAATCCTAACGAGGAGGTCTCAAATTCTTGGACAAATCTTAGTGCTTAAAAACGACAGTTGGTCGCCGTTAGGTTTTTAATGAACCCAAACTCTCACTTTATTTCTTCCTTACCCTCAAGTCAATTCATCCAGTCTCACCCCATGCACAATCCTTTTATTTGTTAATATCCCAATACCTTTACATCGCATTCCATCCTTAACGCACCGTCACCGATTGTGCCAAGAACCCCGGACGGTAGTCAAACTTTTACTGTTCACCTGTCTTATGTCAGCGCACCGTGTTTATCGACTCTGATCAATCAACAATGACCTATGGGTAAAACCTGTCTGTTTGCTATACATCTTCAGTTAAACTCAATCCATTGTTGAACTACAGTGGTATAAGCCAACCTGTAGCCTCCATAGTACTAGCGTCAGTTGTCGACATCAAGTTGTTGTGAAGGACCAGAGATTCTAACCATTCCAATTACGGCGACAGATCGACCTCTCATTCAGTAGCAAGACTTTCACACGTCACGATGTTCGGCCCTCTAGGCCCGCTGCAACATCCCACAATTGACTCAACGTGTTGCTACAATTTAGTCTCCCTCCACCTTCCCTTTTTGCTCACTACTAGCGTTGTTGGCATCGTTTAAAGAAATGAAGAATCCTAACAATTAAAATGGCTACATAAATAATGATACTAAAAAAATGACAATAATGATAATAATAACAATACAAAAAAAAAAAAGAATGTGAGTGGAGACCCGCTAAATCACAGACTGAGAAGTTTGTTGGTTGTATGCCTTGTTGAGATTCTCGTTTTTTTTATTATTATTGAGATTTATAAGTTTGAGTATGCGCGTGGTTGTCCATGTCTGTGTGCTTGAGTGCTTGAGAGTGTGTGTGCGACCCGACAGGGTGCTCATGTGCTTGCAAGGTCCGTGACCGGTTGTTTGTTGGAGTTCCACCCGCTCATTAAGAGGCTAAGTCTTCGCACGAGCGCAGTGTCTTCCCCTTCGTCTCCTTCTCCATGCCGACTCCCGTTGGTCTTCGCTCCCTTTTGTTACTTCCATGTTCTTTCCCACAGAGCAAGAATCACTAATAATAGTAATAATGTCAAAACAAGAGAACAACTAAAGAAAAAGGAAAATATACATATTAAAATTTAAAACTCAACCTATACAAATAATATTTTTGGCCGAGTGCATTCATTGGGTAGCATGGGAAGAGGACTTCATACAGCGACACATCAAGAAGATGGCTGCCACAAACGGAGAGCATAGTCCCAATGTCCCTCTCTCCGACTCCTTCTTATTCCTCCTCTCCTTCTTCACTTCTCCTCCATTTTTTTTTTTTTTTTTTTTTTTTTTTTTTTTTTTTTCCCTTCTTCTTCTTCTTCTTCTTCTTCCTCTTCTTGTCCTTCTCCTCCTCCTCCTTTTTCTCTATCGGCTTTTCCTCCTCCGCATCTTCATCTCCTCCTTTTTCCGTACCTGCTCTTTTAGTTTGTCACTAACAAATGTAAACAATACATCGAAGTCAGCCTATGCCTTTGGATGGTGATTAGGACGACCAACTACGAACGAGACAAAGGTCATGATCAGAAAGATGACGACGGTAAAGGAGAGATTATAATTGGCGACCAGTACAACAAATGTAGTCAAAATAATAATGGTACTAATAATAATTTATAACAATAATCAGGGTCACCAGCCCATACGTACACATGTCCTCGGACCGACCTCCATACGTACGAGTGTTCGGGGTTCCGTTCAGGGTCCGAACCCGACGGCGTTCGGCCCCTGCCAAAACTTATTTCGGGGCCTAAAAATACGTTTTTTTCTGAATTGTTTTTTGTGAGTTTTCTATGATGTGAGGTATATGCCTATAAGTTTTGAAGTCATTTTGCCAATCCAAAACAAAATTAAAAATCGCCAAAGCTGACAGTGTCAAAACGTGCTCACCCGCTATTTTTTTAATCAATATATATATATATATATATATATATATATATATATATATTGTGAAGTACATATCTGTAAATTTTCAGGACATTTAAATATGCCAAAAAAAAAAAAAAAATCACCAAAGATGGCGGTGTCAAAAACGTGCTCGCTCACTTACTAATTTTAATTCTCTTTTCATTTTATTTTTTTTAAATTAGTTTTATTTTTTGTATTTTATTTTTATTTTAAATTTAGTAAGGAATTAGGATGTAATGCTCAGGCAAATGTTGTTTATTGTAGTTTTCTTCATAACATATCCTGTTTTCAGAGTTATTTTATTATTATTATTATTATATTTTTTTTCCCCTCGTTCGGCCCGAACGGCCGAACGCATCCTCAAGGGGTCCCGCACGTTCGGGCGTTCGGGTTCGGGCGTTCGGCCCGTCCCGAACGCCGGTTACCCTGACAATAATAATAATAATAATAATAATAATAATAATAATAATAATAATAATAATAAATCACAATAATAATAATATAATTTCACAATAATAAAGATAACAATGAAATCAATACACAAATAAGTGTACACAAGCTATCTTTGTTGTCCAATACAGTCAAGACCTTGCGTGTTACATTCGAGGTCGACAGTCGGTGCCCCCCCGCTCTTGCTGAGGTGAATGCGTTCTCCTACTTTTCTCGCACATTCCCTTCCTACCTTTTTCCCCGTGTGGTGTTCTTCTACCTTTGCGATGTTCTTCTTCTCCACTAGCGGTGTTTCTTTTCCTTCCTTGCGACATTATTTTCCTTTCCCCGTTATCCTCTCCATCTTCATATCCTGCACGTCACCTCTCGCTCCCGATACTCTTTTTATTCCTTTGTCTTTCACGGGAGCTCACTTCTGCTTGCACTCCTTTGTTCCTCCTCCCTCTCGGGCTGACACTTTGCACTATGATCGTAAGATCACCATACTCTTTGAACAACGGCGCACACGAAGGAGCCCCGGACCGCTTTGATCACAGCCGGATGCAACCGTCCGCCCAACAAATCAAGGTAAAGTGCATGCCTCATCTCTGCAACGAGGCATTAGAGGAATGACTGCACCACGCAGCCAGCATGCTTGGACCGGTTGAAACCCTCTATCAGTGTATGCAGGCACAAAAGGAACACCCCATCCCTCTTGAGTCCACATACGCCTGTTCCCGCCACTAACACTAACAGGACTTGGCGTAGGCGAAACCCTAGAGACAGAGGACGATAGCCTTCATAGCCCCCAACCAAAATGCAGTTGAACCACAATTCAACACAATGCATTACGATGTGCAGGATATCGAGACCAAGCCATGGGGCACATGACAGGGACAAACGAGCATTCCTACAAGTCTGGCAGATGATGAGTCCAACCTCATGATGCCGTTCGTGAAGACATCACACATCCCACCAGTCGCCATCTTCGCAAATGGTAAGCAGTCGAAGCAAGGGCAAGGCCACCCGCACCACTGCTCCATGGCGCCACTCAGATGGCATCGAGCGCAAAGCCTCCATACCCCTGGCAAGTAGCAACACCACCCAAGGCAAACGAAACTTGCCATTGTGAGTACGAGCAACAAAACCACACCACAATAATGTTGCATAAACTCTCCCTCATCTTCGTCCTGCTATCGTTCCTCATCTCCTTCCGCTCATGTTTTTCCTCTTTTCTTTCTTTCGCGTCCCTTTCCCTCCTCTCCACGTAGTCACCTTTCCTCTTCCCGATTGTGTTCACCCTCTCCTCCCATGCAATCCACCTTTACTCCTGTGTGCAGCTCGGTCTCCCTCTGGTTCCTCCATCTCGCTCAGAGCGATTCGTTTTTCCCGGCACGCGATGTTTTTTTCCCTCCGTGTGATCTTCTTCCCACTTTCCCCGATGTCCTCCTCCCGCTCCTCGCTACGCCCTGCCTTCCACACCTTCGCGAGCTTCACGATATGGCGCTGCAGTCCTGAGAGGGGTCAGCCTACCTTCGCGATCTCGACCAGATCGCTGCTATAACGAGCTACTAGATCGAATCTGCCCTGGTTTTAGAGGCAAATTCATAAAAGTGAATCTGCAAAGTGCAGCTACGGGATTCGAAAAAAAAAATAATAATAAAAAATTAATAAATTAGAAGAAAACAAATCTAACTCATAAGAAAAAAACATAAAAATAAATAAAAATACAGAATTCAACTACTAAATATCCAATTGTGTCAGTTGTCACAATGGACTCTAACTGTAACTAACCCTGAAGTCGAGGTCACGGGTTCGAGTCCCAATCGACGGAGCCTTGGCGAAAGTGCTCTCCCAGTCAATGTCGAAAGGAGCTCGTCTCCCCAGTCGATAAGATTCAATCCCCGCACCTCTCGTATGTCAATCCACGCCTGAACCTACTGAGCTAACTCCTACTTCAGTTTGAAGAGGAGCTTCTCACATACTTGAAGAGCAATGCAGTATACTTCAACTACTGATTCGGGATTAGGTCTCATTTCCTAAGGGAAATAACCCCGGTCCTCTATCATAGGTACACCACGATAGGTATCCAAGCCATGATGGCTGTCTCGACCACATAGTCGGGGCTTATATTATTTTTTTACTCTACATTCGAGCCTGCCATGAAGTACATCGCCCACTTCACACATACGGACACGCCCCCCGTCCATTTGCTTGACAAAACATTAATCTTATCGACCCCTCGACCTCTGTAGTCGAGGAGTTTACAATATTTTAATGCTTCTTAATTTTATCGCGTATTGTGCTAAGGCATACGCCTTGTGCACGTTTGGTTTAGGCGCCTTCCAACCATCGAGGTCGGTGTGTAGGCTTTGTTATAATAACATGAATCCTTTACCTCTTCGGTCAAAGAATAGCATTACTGATCCTAACCATCATTGCATGCTTCTTAATAACGCGTGCGCGTATTGACCAAGTTTTCTTACGAATATGTCTCAACCTTGATGGTCGAGGAATCCGTTTTAAAGTGTCGCACGAAAAACGCATTCATTTTTAACTTCATATTGACTTTGTCATGGTGGTTGATGTCATCGCTCTGTCAACTATAAAAACATTGTCAAATACCCTTGTAATCTAGGTAGCACGCCGTATCTGGCCGAATAATCTCGTCGGATTAAATGGTCGGATGATCGGGGGTTATGACTATCCGAAAATCCAGATAATTAAAAAAATGGTCAAAAAAAAAAACAAAAACAAAAAAAGGAAAAAAAAAATGATATTGCGAATGCAAAATGCAATAGAACTAGGTTCTTATTTCATAAAAAGCTTAATAGGTCATGGAAGGGTTCAAAGCGGGTAAGATAAGGAATAAAGGGGTTTCGAGAGGGGATGCTTAATTCGTTTATAACTTCTTATCAAAATATTATTTTCTTTTTCTGTTTTATTTTGTATATTCTTATATGTTGAGATATCAAAGATGGCCTCAAGCCAACAGTTGTTCGTATCATTGATATGAGCAACATACTTTTTTTCCAGATTTTTTTGAAAATTTATTTTTCGGTAATTTATTTTTTTTTGCGAGGGGCCGGATTTTTCTTATCTGGAATTAATCCGGAATTTTCATCCAGATTGAAAATTTCGGATAAAATTGGCCTGCCGGATATCCGGATTTTCTACCTAGCTTGTAAGGGTATTTGGTCCGACAACGGTATAGTAGGCTTCGGCGCCTTTGTCAAGGTGTTATGTTTCGGGCAACGGGCGACCAATGCAGAAAAGGGTGGGGGGGGATGAAAAAATTCTCGGAGGACCGGTCCATCACGTTTTTATGGGTGATCGACATTTATCGTGCGGAAAACCTGTGTGGTAGCAAAATTGGAGGTCCGGACCTCCCTTCAATGTAGTCCACAAAAGGGGTACCGGCAGGTCTGGTCCCACAATTTGCAATAGGCAATTTTAGCGACTTTTTGTGCTTATAAGAATTCTAAAAGAAATATGAAAATTTGAGAATCCGTTGATTAGGTTGTAGTTTTTTCAATAAAAAGATCATAAAAATAAATAAATAAATAAAAATTTCAACCCTGAAATAGATCGAGATGACAATGAAGCTCATTTTTCATTTTTGTTATTCAACCTCTCTCTTTCTCTTTCTAAAAAAAAAAAAAAAAAAAAAAAAAAAAAACATAATCCTTTATGGTTGCGTTCCCAATGTATATGGTGAGTAGTGAAACGATTGCTGTCTCACGCATCGCTGTGAGGGAGTCCCTTAGGATGCACGACGAGACACCGTTCTTTGATGGTTGAGAACTCAAAAGTGCAGTTCTTATATATATATTTTTTAAATCAAGAACTTGAGGGGGTTGCAATTGAATGGAAAAAAAAGTAGTCAATAATAACCCCTTCGAGCCTCCACTCCCCCTGATAGCCGAAAACCCTCGGCTATGTGAGTTAGGGGCAGTGATCATTCGTCACCGACTGTCCAATCCCGATATTTGAACGATGGAACTTCGACGATTTTTCGTGCTCAGAAGAAGTCTTCAAGAATTATGAAAAATTGAGGGTCCGTGGATTAGGTTGTGACCTTTCGAGGAAAAATATCAAAATACATAAATTAAATCATTTTGAACACGAAATAATTGTCGTGCCGATTTGGTGCATTTCCAATTTTTTGACGCAAATTCAGTTTTTGTCGTTCATCTTGTTTTCCACTCTATGCTACTGATACTCCTCGTGAAACGGCCTACCGATCCCCCGAGGTTTTTGACGTCAGGGGGAGTAGCAGTTTAATTTTTTTTCTCGCTTGAAGTATAGTTAATCACAACGAGTCTTTTTATTTCTAATCCGGCCTCCTTTTATGCAAAGTTGAAAAGAAAAAGGGCAAAAACAAATAAAAAGATAACTCGAATACAAATTCATCGTGATTTGGCTGCCATCCGATTTCCTTGCACCAAAGGTAGGGGGATGCCGTGCAGATGTCCCACATGTATTTA
>BFEA01000079.1:2242237-2256294 GCA_003427395.1 Chara braunii
GAGTAGAAGGGGGGAGGGGCCGACACGACTGTGCCCGACTATTTTGTCGGACTTCCACCGACTCATCAGGAGGTTGGACCTCGACAGTCTGCCCGAGGGCAGCGAATGTGCCGCCGTAGGCGGCCAGGTTCAGAGAGAGAGAGAGAGAGAGAGAGAGAGAGAGAGAGAGAGACCAAGTACCTGCGCCCGTTGGGTTTTAAAAACGGGCTGCAGTGTTCACCTGCGCACCCGAACCTGGCGTCGAGAGCATCCGGGTACGGACGCGAGGAAAAGGGGGAGGAAAGAAGACCTTGTTGAGCTTGACTCTAGTCCGACTCTGTGAAATGACTTGAAAAGGGGGGGGGGATGTGCTCATTCGTTTTCGAACGACGAGCTGCCCCTATTGTAAAGAAAAAAAAAAAAAACACAAAGAAAAAAAAAGGGGGAGAAGTTGGGGAAAAAAAAAAAAAAGAACGGTCGAGGATCTAACCGCGGCCTCGGTCCAGATGCAAGTTTAGAAGCATATGGATTGTGAGTAGACTGCAGACTGTTGGGTTCAACAGTCTGCTTGAAAATGGCTGAGTACAGCCATTTGTGTACTGCGTCTGGCTGCGGGTGAAGGCCAGATGCATTGTCAAGGGTCAGAACTTGGTTCCCCTAGGGGAACATTAAGTTCCTCGGCCCTTGATCACGAGTTTGATCAAGAGCCAGGCTCTATTCCGGGATTTGGCTGGGGGCAAAGCAACTGCCCTCAGCCTTCAGCCAGCTATAAAAGCTAGCCTACCACCCAGCAGCCTCACACTTGTGGCAATGCTGCTGGGGCATTATACTTGAGTAGATGCTGGCTGGCTGGCTGCTGGTGTGACGAGGCGAAGTGTTGGACGTCTGCAGAAGCACTTGGAGGAAGGAGGAGACAGCCATAGCCAAAGGTTGGGGGCTTCTTGCCCCACCTTCTGTGCTGTGCTGCAGGCTGTGGGGAAGTCGTAGCCTTGAGGTTGCTGCTGGTTTTCTAGGGTGGTGCAGCGGGAGCGCTGCCGCAATTGTGCGGCGGCAGCGCCGGTTCTCTTGGCGRTGCGGCGGAAGCGCTGYCGAATTCTTGCAGCGGCAGCACCTGTTCTCTTGGCGGTAYGGCAGAAGCGCTGCCGAAATTGTATGACGGCAGCGCCGGTTTTCTTGGCKSTACGACSGAAGCKCTGCCGGATTCTKGCGGCGGCARCACCGGGTTCCTTGACGGTACKGCCGAGGTGGAAGTGCACCTTGGGAYAGGAAGAGTGTGGTGATCGTTTTGTTGAGGACGTTGCARCATGTGRCACTTRAGGGAATGGTCAAGGCCGTAACTATTTTTTTTGCGGCACGCTGAACGAGCGGGGACTGGATCCAGGACCACTAAGTATTGCGGCARGCAGGTGATAACCTGMCTTGGTACTTGGTGGGTTGAGTTGGCGCTGTTCTTAGTGAGAGTTGTGACATTGAGGCTGTGGGATTTAGKAGTGGGATACTCTCCTCATCGGCGAGCCCACTTTTGTGTTGGTGAGCAGCGYCTAAGTCAGTGTTGGTGCCTGAAGGAAGGGGCGGCTYATCTTTGTGAGCARCAGAGCTTTTCTTGAGAAAATACTTGGCTTTCTTGAGTGAGCCTTCACAAAATTCACTCAAGGTCAGTGCGACTYAGCTCCTTTGCACACCCGCGTGAACCCACACCCTGCATGACCTCGCTTTGAATTCAGGGGAAAGGGTARAGTGAGAGTGTGATGTCATGCGTGTGGARAAAGGGYTGACTTGTTTRAGGGATGGATGAATCTCTTGATTGTTTCTTTTCTTGGTTGTGCAGGTAGGTTGGGGGATGCATGTGAGGAGGGATCAGCATTGTTTGCTCGAGATAATAATGGGGATGCTTACCTCTCCCCCACTCAACSTGAATGCATGTGACGGAAAAGAGGAGGAACAKAAATAATAACGAGAGTGCGAACGGATGGGTGYCGGAAGAACAAAGGCCGTSGRAAAATTAAAAGAAGAGAAGACAAGGGMRCACCTTAGTATCTTCCCAAGGACTTCCCCATTCTATCCCGAACGACCATTATCCTTCTATGCCCGGCTAAAAATATTTTACTTYTTTCTCTTCTTAATTCGTCTAAGTCGACYCTTAGCCGGGAGGGCATAGAGCGGTCGTCTGTACCTAGGGTCTAGGCTTCCTCTCTCTAKGAGGTATCTGAGGCGGGGGTTCGTTGCCTTAGGGGCCGGYCCTGTTATCGACTCGGAGCGGACCGCTWATGCGGGGGGATACCATGCTGTTGCGGTGGAGCCAGCCCAACTTCTGAGTCCTGAACAATGTGTTCGGGCGAGGGGGAGGGGTATTCCAAACCACTTCCTAGAGAGTAGGRTGTCTTGAAGYTAGGGGCAGTCGCCTCCTCGTGCTTCAGAGAAAGGGGAGGYTGAATCTAGTACCCGGCTGGGTGGCCGCTTTAGGAGCCACCTAYGTGTGGGAGGGYTGGCGCCACAAGARGCCCAGCCCGTGATTCAACTAGTGTTAAAAAAGTGCAAATAGGCACTACTTCGCGGACGGACYGTGACACAAGAATCACGGCCCGAAAAGGGAAGTGAAGATTGAACATRGAAGTGRGTATATCTGAGTTATTTTRACAAAGTTACCGCTTCGTTGTCTAGATGTTTGCGGAGACAGTGATTCTCCGATCGTTCGGCACACGCGAGGCAGCGGCTAATTGGTTAGCAATGCCGACACGATCCCGCGCCGGCATGACACGGAAAGGAAGGCTGGTGTTCAACCCCCTACACGTTTACTCGGAATGGGACATGCCCCGATTCTGGGAAGGGAGCGCGAGGAAACCACCGCGGAGTTATATTTTCTTGGTCGAGCCAGACCAACATATTAGTCGATATGACTTTGCGCCTCCTAATCCATCACGAGATTACGGAGACATGAACTTAGTTGTGGTTCACGAGGACTGTCCAGAAGTAGAAAACATTCATGAGGTTAGAGAGATGTTTCTCTATATTGTTTTCCATTTGAATGATTTGCAAGGTCCGTTCGGCTCCCTTCATCATGTGAGACGGGTCCGAGTGAATAGATTTAATATCATTCGCTCGGAATGTTTCGGCGTCACCGCGTTTTATGACGAGGCTTGTGAAATTTATGAGCGCCTCTTCTAACAAGTGGCTTCTTCGGTATGCAGATGCCTAGCGGACGGCGGGACTTCACCCAGGCCAGATATCTACTGATTCGCGACACTACGGACGAGGAGCTGATTCGGCGAGCGGAGCGACTATTACTGGCTCGAGATGGAGTGCCCACACGTTGGGTTGGTTTCATTGGCCTGCTCAGTGATGGGCAGGGATTTTTCCCTAACTCGCGCGCAGATGTTCGTGTCAATGTGGCCCGATTTCCGGACGAAGTTCACGGATACACCTTGTAGTTCCATCGCGCAAACGACCTCCAATGCCTTTCTCGGGTCATTGTGAGCGTCAAAATTACCCTATCCGGGGAGCGCTACGGCATCATCCGGATTAAAGAAACCACTACCACGCACCTGTTTTGGATGCGCCACCGTTTCTCGCCATAGTTTGGAGGCTCGCCTCACGGGTGGTTTCTCTCTATGATACGCGGAAGGTCCGAGTTATGCGAGGCGGACGTGTCTCCACCTTGACTTTTGACGACGAGGAGCTTACGCGACTCGACCGAATAGAGGTAGAGGCCCGTGAGGGCCGACAGGTTTATCCTGGCTGAGCGCACCCTCTCGAGTCARGTGCAGTGGTAAGTGGTTCTTTTGTAGGGYCACATCTACGTGACTCTACAAGGGTAATAATAACAAAAAAAACAACAATCTTGCGTAGGTAGGYSAACCAKATGGATAGTATCTGGATTACCCCKATGATGGCACTATCRTGCTTATGCAYTGAGGGGTAATCGATCGCTGAAAAATGAGCTGAGWAAAATAAAAACCGAACACCTGAGAAGGTGTCGAACAAAAGGGCGAGGGCRAAGTATCAGGAGATGAAACATCTYCATGCCAAGTATCTGRTGTTGGGGATGGGTACTTYRTCATTCGTGGAACGGAGASAGTAATKATTGCYTAGGAGGACGGATCGACCGACARAATTGTCAGTCGCTCCCCCGAATAGATGTATGCGGTACGASAATATGGTCGAACCGGGAGTTCAAACACCGACCAGGTGCCAGATCACTTGTTGRTATGCATGGTACCAGCGATATTTACTTATATAAGCTGTGCGTGATGGATCTTCCGTCTTCAGACGGCAGTAGCATTGTCTCTCCGGTCATGCAAGCAGGAAATGATAACCTTGGCARGTCGTCTCGTGAAGTCGAAATGTTGTTTATAAGTATGAGATTATAATGGTACTAGGATTATACATTGGATTTCATGTTTGGTCGAGGCCGTCCTAGTCGACTGATGCTCGTTCGTACCGAGAAGATCAGCGCCCTCGGGAACGGACGACGTTCGGGTCCACTTGGCGTTAACCAAGTGTACCTATACTCCAGCGAGCGAGCAAGCGCCCTCGGCTGACCTACCTCTGCAATTGCATGTAAAAGCTTTCGCATGTGGGTCGGTAGCTCGGCGGGGATACGCCCCTAAGGGTGGTGACAGCCCCTTAGGGAAGGTAAGATGCGCCCCGCGAGAACCTATCTTGTCGCAGGGGACCGTGGGATGTACAGCTGGCGCACCCGGCTAGAGCGGCGAAGGGACAATGCAATCTCGTCCGTCTCGACGGTTCGCGGGATTATTTATGTGTCGTCCTAAGTTGTCTCTCGATCATGTTTTTCTAACTCCTGCGTGACATAGCCGGGAGGGCCCTCGTTCAGGCGAGGGCCGATGAGATCGACAGGTGGCGCTGTTGCCGGGGATGACGGCGAACTACCGTCGTCCCTGGTGGAACGACACTCGGGAAAAGGATGGTTATGGAGATTTTAAGTATTGTGTATTATTTGTTTGGATTGAAAGTAGTCAGTGGTTATTAATGTCTGGGAAAAGAAAGAAGGTAAGGTTTGGAGTGAATTGTTGGAATTTATTTGACACTTGGACATGTGTGGTTGTCGTGTTGATTCTCTCAAGATGACGGGAGAAAATGTTGATCCCGCAAATAGTAATGCGGGGGATCGTCGCAACGATATTCTGGAACTCGCACGAGCCATTCGTGAGGCTGATAATCAGACGGCACAGTTGCCAAAGGTTCAAGTTCCCCTCTTCGATGGCACCAATGCCTCGGCATGGGCGGACAAGTTTGAACAATTGGGCAGTTGCTGCGAATGGTCGAGTGAGAAGATGCTTCAAATGGTGAAGCGATATTGTATGGTCGAGTACAAAGATGAGGTGTCGGAGTTGGTGCAAGCTTCGCACGACTGGCCGGACTTCAAGGCCAAATTATTGGACAAGTACCAGTTGGGGGATTAACTGCTCGATCTGACGGACTTACGGAAGTTTAGTCGTCGGAAGTTTGGTACGGCCAAGCAGTTTCTTACGGAGTTTGAGGGGGTTGCGCGCTTAGTGCCTGACCTTCCAGATAAGGATCGGTGTCTCATCTTCCTCGAAAAATTTTCAGAAGTTGAGCAGCGAGAACTGATGAAGGATATGACTGGGCGATACGACTGGCCAAAGATAAAGGAAAATCTGTTGGCCGGAAGTTTCGACCAGATGCTTTACCGTCTTCTGAAGCAGCAAAAGGAGGACCGCGAGAAGGAAGGGGTAAGCGCGGACAAGGATCAAGCCGTTTACAAGACTCTGACTGACATGCGGAATATGATGGCGGATATGAAGGAGGAAAGGCTAAAGCTACAGGTGATGATGGTCCAGACAAAAGGTGGGAAAAGGAAGGGCAAAGCACCCGTTGTAGAGGAGGTGAGTAGTAGCAGCAGTGAAGAGGAAGATAAGGAGGAAGTGGAGCCCGCTCGAAAATTGACCAAAGCAGAACGGAAGGCCCTGAACCAGATACGAGGAGGGCAGGGCACTAGTAAAAAGTTGCGGAAGAATAATGGAGGAGGTGGACAAGGAAGTGATCAGGAACAGGAGGCTCCAGCCCCTCCTCAACAGCCCCAACCTCAGGCAGGAGGTCGGGGCCGAGGTCGAGGTAGAGGTCAAGGCAATGGGGGAGGCCGCGGAAATGGGGGCGGCCGAGGCAATTGGCGGAATTGGTTTTGCAAGTACTGTGGCCAAGATGGACATGGGATACGGTTTTGTCAGACCGTTACCAAAGATGAAAACGATGAGGTTATATATACGAATATCCGAGGCGAGGTCTACGACTTCGAAGGAAATCTCATCGACCCCAATGTGGAGGGAGGAATGAGAAAGGAAGCTTTCCGACGCATGGGGCGAGATCTTCCAGCAACTTTTCGACTGGCTTCTCCGGAAGAAGTCGAACAGATTGAGCTGGAAGCGACGATGGAGTCATTGACAATCGAGGGTGCCAAGGTCGGAGATGAAGGGTTGAGCAAACAGGAGGAATAGATACTGCAGCGAGCTCAAGCAGTGGTCAGAAAAATGACTCAATGCAGGGAAACTTTTGTTCAAATATGCGCCGACATGAATGAAGAATGGCCCGGGCTTCCCCAAGTTTTTTTGTTTGGAGAATGGGACAGAGACGGCCAAGGAGGCCTTAATGATGTTAGTGCACCACAACATGGATCGCCGTCGGCAGGGTGTTTGATGGCCACCACGGTCTTGTCCCGTCCTGCGTTCAAGCGACCTGCCACTGCTGGTCTCCCACAAACTCGGAGGGCTCGAAGGCCGTCGCGGCCAAGGGCAGCACCAGAAAAAGGGTCAAGTCAGCCTCGGGAAACCGAGACGATTTCGATTGAAGAAGACGATGGCGAGGAGGATGAATTGCTGCGAGCAGAAGATGAGAGGCAGGCCAAACAACGAGCCATGGTGAGGGAGCCAGAAACGGGCAAGGCCGATATTGGGGAAGGTGAGTTGAAAAAGAAGAAGCAAGTTTACACAATCCCAGTGGAGCAAGGGCTGGATATCGAGCAAATCGTGGACCGGATTCTGGAGAGCCAACGCGATTTGTTCACGCTCAAGGAATTCTTGGCCGCGTCACCGAAAATCCGAGAGGAGTTCAGACATCGACTGTCAAGGAAAAAGGTGATGACGGTTAAGATGAGTGATATCTTTCCTCGAGAGATTAGTTGGGCTCCGCCTGGGACAAAAATGGACTGGCACTGTGTAGCTACTGGGTTGTTGAAAGTGCAAGTTGGGCCGTGTGAATATTCGGCGCTCATCGATGATGGGGCTGAAATGAACATTATACGAGAAAAAGAAGCCATGGGGGCAGGAGTGAACATCAATCGAGCGGATACTGGGTTTCTGGTGGGTGTAAGTGGGATAACTCCCTTTTGTGGAACAGCGAGTGACGTGACGGTACAAGTTGGTAAAGTCAAAGTCCGTTATTATTTCTATGTGCTACCCAGGGTTGAGCATGCCGTGTTGCTGGGTAGAGCTTTTCTATGTCGATCAGAGTCCATCATCTTCAACAAGCACGATGGTACTATGATCGTGGTTTTGTGTGACCCCGTATGTGGCTATTACGAGGTGCTGAAGTGTGAGAACACAAGACCAACCAACTCAAGGAACCGACTCAATCCAGGGTCCTACTCTTTCACGGAATCCGAAAGACTCAGGAGGGAAAATGGATCCCTCAGAGAAGAGAGCGATCCCCAAGAATTCTCCCTTGCTCTGCCCAATATCTCTCAAGCGATCGAGTTCGTTGCCACAGACTCGTCTGTGGATCCCAAGTTGGTCCAAACATTGACAGAGATTGTGGCAGGAGAAGGCGGGACTGGTAGGATGTATCTTACCTATCGGCCCGACAGGTCTTCTGAGGGTGATGCACTGACGGAGCCAGAAGCCAAGAAGGGGCCTTTTTTAGAGGTGGGCGACTTGGAGTTGGACCAAAACGTAAGTACAAGAGAGTAGGCGAGAAAGCTCGGTCAGTGTCCGTCTTGATCACACAAGAAGAAGAAGTGTATTATAAAGAAGAAAGAGAATGGATCAGGATGAGGAAGGAAGAGAGTGCGAAGGCGCCATGTCGATTGACGGAGGAGAGGATGAAGAATATGATCATTGGAGAGGAAGGGTCTCTTACTGAGAAGGAGGTGGACTTCCTTGTCAGCGTCATGAAGAAAACCCATCTGGCTTATGCCTTCGATGATGATGAGCGAGGGAGTCTTGACGTTGACCTGATTTCAATGATCAGGATTCATACGGTACCTCACGAGCCGTGGAACATACGAGGCCCGCGTTATCCGAATCCGGATGATCATCGTAGAGTTGTCGAATATTTGGACGGAGAAATTCGGACAAAGGTCGAAGATTACTCGTATGGACCATATGCGTCCCCTTGGTTTTGTTTCATCAAGCCAAATGACGTATTGCGATGGGTGCAGAATTTGCAGAAGCTGAACTCAGTGACAGTTCGGGATGCCGGAGGACTTCCACATGCCGATCAACTGTCTGAGTCATGCGCAGGCAGACCTATCATCACTCTCATTGATTTGTACTCAGGATATGATCAATTCCTTCTCTACACGGCAGACAGGCCGATGACGGCCATGCATACGCCGAGGGGATTAATTCATATGTGTGTGGCGCCTCAGGGATGGACGAACGCTGTAGCAATTGTTCAGAGATATATGATGAGGGTCATGCAGCCACTTTGTCCGGACGTGACCTCACCTTATATCGATGACTTGGCCATACCTGGGCCGCGCGTGAAGGATAAGACGGAGGTGCTGCCAGGCGTTCGAAAGTTTGTTTGGGAGCACGTTCGTAACGAGGAGAAGGTCTTGTCCAAGTTAAAGGAGTACAACCTCTCCGCCAGTGGTGTCAAATCTCGGCATTGTATGCGTGAGGCAACTATCTTGGGCTTCTTGTGCAATGAGAAGGGCCGTCGGCCAGATTCCAAGAAGAAAAACAAGATTCTGGAATGACCGACTCTGCTTAAGCCCATTACTGATGTGCGCAGTTTCTTGGGGACTTGCGGATTCTAACGTATCTTCATTTGCAAGTTCGCAGTAAGGGTGGAGCACCTACGGAAGTTGGTGCGTAAAAATCAGGAATGGGAATGGGGTCCAAAGCAGCAGGCGGCAGTCGACGACATCAAGGCACAGTTCCAAGAAGAAGGGTTGATCCTAGGGGTTCCGTACTTTGACAATGACCCGAATCGGCCCTTTGTGGTTGAAACGGATGCAGGCCCCACAACATTGGGTGGAGTCCTCATCCAAAAGGATAGAGAAGGGCGAGAAAGGTCATTCAGATTTGAAAGTCGAACGCTGAATAAGGCGGAACGGAAGTATTCCCAATTTAAGAAGGAAACCCTTGCAGTGCTTCATTGCTTCAGGATCTTCCGAAACTACGTATTTGGAAGACGGTTCGTCCTGCGGGTTCATCCGACCGCCCTGGCGCAGTCGTGGAAGAATTATTCTCCCTCGGATCCAACTATTGCTCGATGGTTGATCTATATCTGGATGTTCGATTTCGAGATCGAGCGTATTGCGGGAACACAAAATCGAGCCGACGGATTGAGTCGGATCGAGTGGGACTCCTCGAGAGATCAGGTAAAAGACTCGGTCCCTGTGGATGGGTTTCTGGAGACAGACGAGCAACAATTGAGTATCAGTAGTTGGGAATATATCACTAATGCTTCGTCCCGACCTGGGAAGTCGATCTAGAGTCCGCCGAGTTGTTATCAAAAGTGTTCAGAACTTGTGATGAGTGAGCCCTTTATTGAGGAGGATCCTTAGAGCGAACTGTCTGCTGAGCAGATGATGGGGTTGGAGCTGTCTGACCCAGTACGACATTCGGAAGAGCCTCTTACGATTGAAGGAGGACATGAGCAAGGCGACGAAGTCCTCAGGACCTCTGGAGGAATGGTATTCCTTGTTAATGCGTTGATACAAGAAGATCGCGGCAAGTTAATGTTGGAAGAAGTGGAAGGTAGTGAGATCAAAGAAGCCTTTCGTGAGGAGGAATATGATGGGACTTATAAGAAGATTGGGCTTTGGTTGAATGGGGACATGAATGAGGCAGAGATAGAGCCAGAAATAAGAAAAAAGGCAAAGGGTTTTGTCGTTCGACAGGGGCATCTCTTCAAAAAATCTGACGATGGTACGCCTAAGAGAGTGGTGTGTGGGGTTCCCAGACAGTTGGATGTGATTGCAGCCCTACATGATGGAGTGGCAGGTGGACATCGATCTGCACAAGTGACCTTGAGAAAGATCCAACATCTCTATTTTTGGGAGGTATGGGTAAGATGGTGGCAGAGTTCTGCAACTCGTGCGTCCCCTGTCAGAAACGTTCGAATCTCCGCTATGTTGAGCCACTTAATCCACGATATGTGGTTGAGCCAGGAGCGGTTGTGCACCTCGACCTGGTCGTTATACCACCCGGACTTAATGGGTACAGGTACATATTTGATGCGAGAGACAAAATTACCGGGTTTGTTGATGGGCGTGCAATCCGTGAGCGAACCGGAAAAATTTTGGCAGAATGTATCGAAAAGTTTTACCTTCGGTACCCATTTGTTCGGGAATTTGTGATGGATCGAGGAGGTGAATTTCGGGCGAAAGAAGTTCAGGCTCTGCTGAGGAAGCTGGGAGTGAACTATAGTTATACCACTAGAGCGGGTGCTCCGGTCGAACGTGGGCATGCCACCTTGACCAATTGGCTAGCTAAATGGTGTGATGGCAAGCCATCAACATGGCCCGTCTATCTCAGAGCTGCTATATTTGTTGAAAATATAACCGTAAAACGGACTACGGGATATGCTCCGGTTACGTTATGGTTTGGACGACATGCTACATTTCCAATCGAGAGTTTCCTGACCACATGGCAAAAACAGGATATGAAGGCTATGCTTTCTACAGAAGAGTTGCTAGACTTGAGGGCCAGACAAATACAGGCGACTGAGGAAAAAGTTGTAGAGGCTGCTGCTTCAACTGCGGACAGCAGACGGGCGGACAAAGTTAGATGGGATAAGCAACCCCGTGTTAGAAAGGAGTCGTTGGAAGTTGGGGATATTGTCATCCTCTATGACTCTTCTCTTGAAAAGCAGTGGTCGAGAAAATAAGATAATCGATGGATGGGACCATATTGTATCATTAAGAAAACAGAGCACGGAGCATACGAGATTGAGGAGATGGATGGAGCACGTGGGCGAGATTGGGTTTCAAGCTTACGCTTGAAGAAGTTTGTTCATAGGGGCTTAGATAATGTCTTACTTTTTTTATCAGACATTGATACCATTAGCTAATTTGATTTTATGATTAAGTATTTGTAAGATATATTTTCCATGCAATGGACAGATACATATGGACTTGTAATGAATTACTTGTTGATGTCATTTTTGTCATTATTCTTCGTTCTTGAGCAAGATAATTGATGTGCATAATAATTTTTTCAAGTCTTGCAAAGATGATTCTCTGAGCATACATCTCTTTTATTTCTTATGTGGAATGAGTTTTGCTTGTGAGGGATTGATTTGAATCATTTGTGCAAAGTCATGACTTAATGTGTAAAATGTGTATAAAATTTTGGAACATGTGACTTCCTGAACGATAAGTATTCGTTCTGTAGGCACATGGTTTAATAAATATAATAAGTTTATATGTAATACCTAGTCCTTATTGTGTCTTGATATTCCTGAAAGATGTGAGCCTTGTAGGTGGTAGTGAGGCTCGTGCCGGAACTTGGTTCCTGGTCTACAACGAGATGATGTCATTTTTCTTGAAAGAGGGCGATGACTATACTATCTCCGAAAAGAAGGATGGTGTCGTAATCCTGTTGACACCTCACCTATGGTGGGGAGCGATTGCTGCTTATCACAGGGGTGGGGTTGGTCGTCCATCCTTGTGATATGCAGGATCGCCGCGTCCTTATGATCCTCGTCTGACCAACTTGGACTATAGGGATGGGGTTGTCTCGCCCTGTAGACGTGACATTGATAGGGTTGCAATACTGGAATCGGAGGGAATGTGGTGAGGCTCGAATCTAAAGCGGGGCTTGATGTCGAGATGTTATCCTTTGTGGAGGATTACACCACTCCTCGACGCAGTCACATAGAGTTTGGGATATTAGGACATAATAATCCTAGGTATTTGTAAAGTTGCACAATCGGATGGGTTATGGAACTCATGTAAAGGACTTAAATAAAAGGTTCTTGTATTGAATGGCTAGTTCAGATCATGTCTGAATGATTATCATAGGTTGGGTTATGGAGGCCTGTCAGGGGTTATTCCTGGCTCATTCTGGGAACTAGCTGAAGGTTAATACGGGACTTCCAGAAGGGATGGTGGAAAGCCGGAGCCTTGCTATTATCATCCTCGACAACCGTGACTGTAGTATAGTACGAGTATCCTTGTGTTACGTGGGAGGTCCAGGTTAAACTCCTGGCGGCACGTGAGTGTGTTGAGGTGTTGTGGATGCATCCCCATGGACATGAGAGACCCGGGTTAAATTCCCGGCGGTGATGGTTGCTTGCCAGATGATTAAAATAATGTTTTCCAACCAAGTGAATTTTGTTAGCCAAAACCTTGAAAACTAAGTCCTTTGAATTTTGGGCTTCTAGGGGCTGAATCGGGGCCTGAGT
This sequence comes from Chara braunii, assembly GCA_003427395.1. Taxonomy (NCBI): domain Eukaryota; kingdom Viridiplantae; phylum Streptophyta; class Charophyceae; order Charales; family Characeae; genus Chara; species Chara braunii. The sequence goes on from BFEA01000079.1 coordinate 2,254,829, forward strand.
CTCAAAATTTTGGGCTTTCAGGGGATGAATCCGGTACCCAACCGATGAATGCAGAATGATTGTAAATTTTGGGCTTCCAGCGGCTGAATCTGGGCCTGAGTTTCAAAATTTTGGGCTTTCAGGGGCTGAATCTGGTACTAATCCGATGAGTGCAGAATGATGGTGAACTTTGGCTTCGAGGGCATCACTCGTTTAATAGTAAGGGGTCCGTTTTTTCGGATATCCCCTGTTATAGTATCTAGGATTTTATTAAGATTAAAGGATACTAAGGGAAGTATCTGCAAGATTTAATATTAAGAGCACCGACCACGTGAACGACATGGAAGTCGTTCAATGGGGCCCGAGAATGCTGTCGGGGCAGAAAACTTGACAAGGGTATCTGCCCGTGTTTTTCAACGTCGGACGCTGTCTGACGTTTTCACTTAATTAAAAGACTTGATGAGATTGACGTTGCCAGAGTTTATCCAGACCAGCGCTATGACTGAAAGACTTGAACCTTTTTGAACCTGACGTCGTCGACGCAAGACGGCATCGACGTCCATATGAGATAACGGGGGCCGGTACTGTTGTCCGCGGGTTCGACAAGGCCGCAATAGTGTGCGGTCATGAGAAAACTAAAGTTAAAACTTAGTCTACCTATAATAAGGTCGCGCGACTTAACAGTCGCGCGATTCAGGGCCTAAACGGGCCAAAAAGGGGTCGCAGCGGTAAGGTTGGACGGCGGCGTGCAGGAACGGTTTAGGGTCCATAGGGCTTTTGCGCCAAGGACCAAGGTCGAAGGCGTCGGGGCCAGCCAGGTAGGGCAGCCGTCAAGGCTGTCGGCTGTCGACCCCGCCGGCTAGCCACGGCAGCAAGCCGGCTTAGCAGGCATAGCCTGCTAGGCACCGGAGGGAGGCCTGCTGGGCACTAGAAGCCGTTCATATAGAAGGGCTGCTCCTTCCATGATGTGAGAAGGAGCTAGCCCAGTAGGTACCGCCACCAGACTATTGCCCTGCAGACATGGGGATCGAGCCCGACTGACCGTACTATAGGGCTAGCTCCGTTTGGAGCAGCCGTGACTAGACAAGGGGCGCGACCGATTTTCGGTCGTGCGATCTTCGAGATCGCACCGCTGAAATCAGTCGCGCCGGGGTGAAATGGCCCTGCGCAAGGATGACACGCATAAATCGAGAAATGGTCCGAATTTGTTTTTTCTTCTTCGAAAAAAAAAAAAAAAAAAAAAAAAAAAAAAAAAAAAAAAAAAGACAAAAACTTACCTGTTCTGTAGCTAGATGCGTAAGCATCCAGGTACGGGTGTGATGGAGACAGCTACAATGTCGAGGTAAGTCGGGTCCCTTCTCTTTTTTTGGTTTTCCTTCTTTCTTTTGTGCCACGACGTGACGCGACCGTTGGCATAAGCCAACGAGAGGGGGAAAAAAAAAAAAAAAAAAAAAAAAAAAAAAAAAAAAAAAAAAAAAAAAAAAAAA
>BFEA01000079.1:2256398-2279656 GCA_003427395.1 Chara braunii
CGAAAAGTAACGGGCGCCCGTTTTTTGGGCAGCCCCTTCAGATCGAGGTAGGTTTCGTTTTTTTTTTTTTCTTTTCTTTTGATTTTCTTCCTTATTAGATCTTGCTTAGATTTGATTTTTTTTATTTTTTATTTCTTCCTTTTTAGATCTGGGTTAGATTTTCTCTTTTTTTTTTGTCTTCTTTTTTCTTCTCTCTCGAGGTACCCGTTCGTTTCAAACGAACGGGCAGATAGGACTGTGCCCGACTGTTCGTCAGGCTTCCACCGACTATCAGGGGGCGTTGCCCCAGCAGCCCATCTAAGGATGGGCGAATGTACTTGCCGCCTACGGGCGGCTACATGCAGAGTAGAAGGGGGGAGTGGCTGACACGACTGTGCCCGACTGTTTCGTCGGACTTCCACCGACTCATCAGGAGGTTGGACCTCGACAGTCTGCCCGAGGGCAACGAATGTGCCGCTGTAGGCGGCCAGGTTCAGATAGATAGATAGATAGATAGATAGATAGATAGATAGATAGATAGAGAGAGAGAGAGAGAGAGAGAGAGAGAGAGAGAGAGGGACCAAGTACCTGCGCCCGTTGGGTTTTAAAAACGGGCTGTAGTGTTCACCTGCGCACCCGAACCTGACGCCGAGAGCGTCCGGGTACGGACGCGAGGAAAAGGGGGAGGAAAGAAGACCCTGTTGAGCTTGACTCTAGTCCGACTCTGTGAAATGACTTGAAAAGGGGGGGGGATGTGCTCGTTCGTTTTCGAACGACGAGCTGCCACTGTTGTAAAAAAAAACAAAAAAAAACACAAAGAAAAAAAAAGGGGGAGAAGTTGGGAAAAAAAAAAAAAAAAAAACGGCCGCAGATCTAACCGCGGCCTCGGTCCAGATGCAAGTTTAGAAGCATCTGGACTGTGAGTAGACTGCAGACTGTTGGGTTCAATAGTCTGCTTGAAAATGGCTGAGTACAGCCATTTGTGTACTGCGTTTGGCCGCGGGTGAAGGCCAGATGCATTGTCAAGGGTCAGAACTTGGTTCCCCTAGGGGAACATCAAATTCCTCGGCCCTTGATCACGAGTTTGATCAAGGGCCAGGCTCTATTCCGGGATTTGGCTGGGGGCAAAGCAGCTGCCCTCAACCTTCAGCCAGCTATAAAAGCTAGCCTGCCACCCAGCAGCCTCACACTTGTGGCAATGCTGCTGGGGCATTATACTTGAGTAGATGCTGGCTGGCTGGCTGCTGGTATGACGAGGCGAAGTGCTGGAGGTCTGCAGAAGCACTTGGAGGAAGGAGGAGACAGCCATAGCCAAAGGTTGGGGGCTTCTTGCCCCACCTTCTGTGCTGTGCTGCAGGCTGTGGGGNGTCTGCAGAAGCACTTGGAGGAAGGAGGAGACAGCCATAGCCAAAGGTTGGGGGCTTCTTGCCCCACCTTCTGTGCTGTGCTGCAGGCTGTGGGGAAGYCGTAGCCTTGAGGTTGCTGCTGGTTTTCTAGGGTGGTGCMGCGGGAGCGCTGCCGCAATTGTGCRGCGGCAGCGCCGGTTCTCTTGGCGRTGCGGCGGAAGCGCTGYCGAATTCTTGCAGCGGCAGCACCTGTTCTCTTGGCGGTAYGGCAGAAGCGCTGCCGAAATTGTATGACGGCAGCGCCGGTTTTCTTGGCKSTACGACSGAAGCKCTGCCGGATTCTKGCGGCGGCARCACCGGGTTCCTTGACGGTACKGCCGAGGTGGAAGTGCACCTTGGGAYAGGAAGAGTGTGGTGATCGTTTTGTTGAGGACGTTGCARCATGTGRCACTTRAGGGAATGGTCAAGGCCGTAACTATTTTTTTTGCGGCACGCTGAACGAGCGGGGACTGGATCCAGGACCACTAAGTATTGCGGCARGCAGGTGATAACCTGMCTTGGTACTTGGTGGGTTGAGTTGGCGCTGTTCTTAGTGAGAGTTGTGACATTGAGGCTGTGGGATTTAGKAGTGGGATACTCTCCTCATCGGCGAGCCCACTTTTGTGTTGGTGAGCAGCGTCTAAGTCAGTGTTGGTGCCTGAAGGAAGGGGCGGCTTATCTTTGTGAGCAACAGAGCTTTTCTTGAGAAAATACTTGGCTTTCTTGAGTGAGCCTTCACAAAATTCACTCAAGGTCAGTGCGACTCAGCTCCTTTGCACACCCGCGTGAACCCACACCCTGCATGACCTCGCTTTGAATTCAGGGGAAAGGGTARAGTGAGAGTGTGATGTCATGCGTGTGGAGAAAGGGCTGACTTGTTTAAGGGATGGATGAATCTCTTGATTGTTTCTTTTCTTGGTTGTGCAGGTAGGTTGGGGGATGCATGTGAGGAGGGATCAGCATTGTTTGCTCGAGATAATAATGGGGATGCTTACCTCTCCCCCACTCAACCTGAATGCATGTGACGGAAAAGAGGAGGAACAGAAATAATAACGAGAGTGCGAACGGATGGGTGCCGGAAGAACAAAGGCCGTGGGAAAATTAAAAGAAGAGAAGACAAGGGCGCACCTTAGTATCTTCCCAAGGACTTCCCCATTCTATCCCGAACGACCATTATCCTTCTATGCCCGGCTAAAAATATTTTACTTCTTTCTCTTCTTAATTCGTCTAAGTCGACCCTTAGCCGGGAGGGCATAGAGCGGTCGTCTGTACCTAGGGTCTAGGCTTCCTCTCTCTAGGAGGTATCTGAGGCGGGGGTTCGTTGCCTTAGGGGCCGGTCCTGTTATCGACTCGGAGCGGACCGCTTATGCGGGGGGATACCATGCTGTTGCGGTGGAGCCAGCCCAACTTCTGAGTCCTGAACAATGTGTTCGGGCGAGGGGGAGGGGTATTCCAAACCACTTCCTAGAGAGTAGGGTGTCTTGAAGCTAGGGGCAGTCGCCTCCTCGTGCTTCAGAGAAAGGGGAGGCTGAATCTAGTACCCGGCTGGGTGGCCGCTTTAGGAGCCACCTATGTGTGGGAGGGCTGGCGCCACAAGAGGCCCAGCCCGTGATTCAACTAGTGTTAAAAAAGTGCAAATAGGCACTACTTCGCGGACGGACCGTGACACAAGAATCACGGCCCGAAAAGGGAAGTGAAGATTGAACATAGAAGTGGGTATATCTGAGTTATTTTAACAAAGTTACCGCTTCGTTGTCTAGATGTTTGCGGAGACAGTGATTCTCCGATCGTTCGGCACACGCGAGGCAGCGGCTAATTGGTTAGCAATGCCGACACGATCCCGCGCCGGCATGACACGGAAAGGAAGGCTGGTGTTCAACCCCCTACACGTTTACTCGGAATGGGACATGCCCCGATTCTGGGAAGGGAGCGCGAGGAAACCACCGCGGAGTTATATTTTCTTGGTCGAGCCAGACCAACATATTAGTCGATATGACTTTGCGCCTCCTAATCCATCACGAGATTACGGAGACATGAACTTAGTTGTGGTTCACGAGGACTGTCCAGAAGTAGAAAACATTCATGAGGTTAGAGAGATGTTTCTCTATATTGTTTTCCATTTGAATGATTTGCAAGGTCCGTTCGGCTCCCTTCATCATGTGAGACGGGTCCGAGTGAATAGATTTAATATCATTCGCTCGGAATGTTTCGGCGTCACCGCGTTTTATGACGAGGCTTGTGAAATTTATGAGCGCCTCTTCTAACAAGTGGCTTCTTCGGTATGCAGATGCCTAGCGGACGGCGGGACTTCACCCAGGCCAGATATCTACTGATTCGCGACACTACGGACGAGGAGCTGATTCGGCGAGCGGAGCGACTATTACTGGCTCGAGATGGAGTGCCCACACGTTGGGTTGGTTTCATTGGCCTGCTCAGTGATGGGCAGGGATTTTTCCCTAACTCGCGCGCAGATGTTCGTGTCAATGTGGCCCGATTTCCGGACGAAGTTCACGGATACACCTTGTAGTTCCATCGCGCAAACGACCTCCAATGCCTTTCTCGGGTCATTGTGAGCGTCAAAATTACCCTATCCGGGGAGCGCTACGGCATCATCCGGATTAAAGAAACCACTACCACGCACCTGTTTTGGATGCGCCACCGTTTCTCGCCATAGTTTGGAGGCTCGCCTCACGGGTGGTTTCTCTCTATGATACGCGGAAGGTCCGAGTTATGCGAGGCGGACGTGTCTCCACCTTGACTTTTGACGACGAGGAGCTTACGCGACTCGACCGAATAGAGGTAGAGGCCCGTGAGGGCCGACAGGTTTATCCTGGCTGAGCGCACCCTCTCGAGTCARGTGCAGTGGTAAGTGGTTCTTTTGTAGGGYCACATCTACGTGACTCTACAAGGGTAATAATAACAAAAAAAACAACAATCTTGCGTAGGTAGGYSAACCAKATGGATAGTATCTGGATTACCCCKATGATGGCACTATCRTGCTTATGCAYTGAGGGGTAATCGATCGCTGAAAAATGAGCTGAGWAAAATAAAAACCGAACACCTGAGAAGGTGTCGAACAAAAGGGCGAGGGCRAAGTATCAGGAGATGAAACATCTYCATGCCAAGTATCTGRTGTTGGGGATGGGTACTTYRTCATTCGTGGAACGGAGASAGTAATKATTGCYTAGGAGGACGGATCGACCGACARAATTGTCAGTCGCTCCCCCGAATAGATGTATGCGGTACGASAATATGGTCGAACCGGGAGTTCAAACACCGACCAGGTGCCAGATCACTTGTTGRTATGCATGGTACCAGCGATATTTACTTATATAAGCTGTGCGTGATGGATCTTCCGTCTTCAGACGGCAGTAGCATTGTCTCTCCGGTCATGCAAGCAGGAAATGATAACCTTGGCARGTCGTCTCGTGAAGTCGAAATGTTGTTTATAAGTATGAGATTATAATGGTACTAGGATTATACATTGGATTTCATGTTTGGTCGAGGCCGTCCTAGTCGAYTGATGCTCGTTCGTACCGAGRAGATCAGCGCCCTCGGGAACGGACGACGTTCGGGTCCACTTGGCGTTAACCAAGTGTACCTATACTCCAGCGAGCGAKYAAGCGCCCTCGGCTGACCTAYCTCTGCAATTGCATGTAAAAGCTTTCGCATGTGGGTCGGTAGCTCGGCGGGGATACGCCCCTAAGGGTGGTGACAGCCCCTTAGGGAAGGTAAGATGTGCCCCGCGCGAACCTATCCTGTCGTAGGGGACCGTGGGATGTACAGCTGGCGCACCCGGCTAGAGCGGCGAAGGGACAATGCAATCGCGTCCGTCTCGACGGTTCACGGGATTAATTATGCGTCGTCCTAAGTTGTCTCTCGATCATGTTTTTCTAACTCCTGCGTGACATAGCCGGGAGGGCCCTCGTTCACGAGAGGGCCGATGCGCTCGACAGGTGGCGCCGTTGTCGGGGATGACGATGAACTACCGTCGTCCCTAGTGGAACGATACTCGGAAAAAGGATGGTTATGGTGATTTTAAGTATTGTGTATTATTTGTTTGGATTGAAAGTAGTCAGTGGTTATTAATGTCTGGGAAAAGAAAGAAGGCAAGGTTTGGAGTGAATTACGGGATGCGCACTCGAACTCCGTCAGGAAGTGCCTTACTGACACATAACTATATCGATCTATCTTCTCAAGATCGTTTTTGGTCAGTTGTTCCTCTCCTAACCGATATTTATTCCACATGTCATCACAGAGTTTCCTCCATGATGACCCCGCTCTTTTAACCAACCCACTGACTTCTTCCTTCAAGCCTATGTGAATATACTTTATAACCTCTTTCAGCATCTGCTCCTCATTCCATTTGCAGTGAGATGCTATTTGTTCAAACTTATCCAGGAAGTTAGAAACATGATAGCCCTTGAAGAAGTCGATCTCAACCTTGGGTAGGTTGTCTCGCTCCCAATCACGCACACCCAGCAGGTAGGCAAGTTCCTCGACCCCAACCTTCCCTTGAAAGCCTTCCATCTCGAGCTCCCTCGACCCCATTATCTGTTGAACAACAACGAGTGACGTTAAGGTCGAGACTCGAGAGGAGTTAAGTATCTAAGTCAAAAAATAGAATATACCTTACTAGATAACCTCGCCACTCATCATGAGGGCGCACAAAATAACCTATTCAGAACAGCGGCGATACTGAAGAGAGCCTCAAAAATATCCACCTAAAATAAAACATAAATATTCACTCATAAATCCCTCCAGTCATAGCTCAGGCGTCGACCACTTATGATTTCTATTACCGAGGAAAGGGCGCAATATACATATATCACATAGGTGGATACTCCAAACATGAATACAAAATGCAGCACAACCCATGATAAATAACATATACTGATAACAATAGTTCTTACATGATAAACACAAATTATTTGCAAGGGTTGTAGCTGAAGGGCACAATAGGCTTTATAAACAATCATATGAACGCAACTCAACTACCAGTCCTATAACAAGATAACTCTCAACAACGTATTTCCATATTCTATAAAGCAGAAGTAAGAATAGCAATGAGTAAATAACATGATACAATTGTTACCCCTTTAACTCTTAAGCGAAGCATATATTAAAGAGGGGTGGTGTAATCCTCATAAGATAACATCTTGACTCCTGAGCCCCGCTCTAAAGATCAAGCCTCACCGCAGCCCTCTCTGATTTCAGCGCTTGCACCTCACTGGACCTATTAGGGTTAGCAAGACAACCCCACTCATACTTATCAAGATAACAGGTGACGATCCCGCACCTCTCTAAATATGGTGGCCCTACGTAGCGAGAGTCTGGCCTAGGTCGTCACTCTCGGCCCACCCTGGCTAAGCAGTAGTTGTCATACTATGCCGTCAAGGTTTAAGTAAGGGAACAAACTCTTTCCTCTTCTTTTACTTGATAATATAGTTACCTTCCTATTCAAAGGAAAGGCAACAACATCCCACAATGGACCAGGAACATAGTTCCGGCATGAGTCTCAATATCATCCTCAAGACTAATAATTGCTTCCTTAAGTCTCGACGAGGGGATAACAATTCAAGAATGCACTTCCACAAGGGACAACTTATACATGCTGACTAACTCCCTTGAGGAAGAACCACCTTCCCCAGGAATGAGTCACCCCATTCACCTCTGGTCCCATGCCAGATGTGGGTTTCATGCAAAGTCTACGTCCTCTTTGAAAGGCAATCCATACATACACCGTCAATCAAACATCAAACAAATACAGAAAAAACGCGTATATGGCAACAACCACATAAAAATTGTCATAAAGACCAATGTACATACATATATATTCACACAAACTTAAGATATAAGCCTCTCTTTGGGTTAGCCAAACCGCTAGCTAAGTAACCACTACTTCTCAACCTTTATCGATGGTTACATCTATACAATCCTCTAGGTGACTCGATTTTATCGCCAACTGATACCACCGAGGGTCAAGACACCATATTAATTGCACTTCCGATCGCATCAAGACTCCGTCTGGGCTCAAGGAAAGACCTTTGTCGTTAAACCCCTCATTCCGCACTTATCAGTTATCCCCTCATCCGTGTCGCTTACATTTCAGAAGCCTCCTGTAAAGCGACACTTCATTGACAAGGGGGGGGGGACGCCTCGGCCCAACGTCTTTACATCCCAAAGTAAGCTTAGCAAATTATTTACGTAATAAGTCACTCAGCCTCGTAGTTTTGACAGTTATCAACTGGGATTGCTTTGAGTAGTGGACATTCCCAACAATGAGGATGCTGCCTCAACTCAACCAAGGCTGCATTAGACACGCCATATAAAGCTCCAAATATCAAAGGATACTTAGGGTAACAAGGTGTTCGCCGAGATCACTATTATATGCGTCAGAGTACTTAAGTGTATAGCCAGACACTCCCTTCCTTACGTAAACTGCACATACACTAATAATCAACACTTCACACTTAGGCCATAAATTTTAAGATATCCTCAATGATAGTCAGGTCATCAAGTAATCGATCATGTACGTCGAAAGAAAACTTCTCCTTCTGCTTAGTTCTCACTTTCCTATACCCGGATGTCGTTCCACCAAGGACAACGACAGGCAACCGTTATCCCCAGCAATGGCGCCACCTGTCGAGCGCATCGGTCCGGCACCGCACGAGGCAGCACGGGACCCTCCCGGCCGCATCACGCAGAAGTTGGTCTAAATCCTCGTTGCGGATATATATGGAGTTTCCTCAAGCCGCTCCGGCCGAGTACACCGTCCATACCTCTCGCGAGCCCCTACGACAGGACAAGGCCTACACGAGGCACGACTTACCCCCACCTTACGGGAGTTGTCACCTCCCTTCGGTGGGCGTATCCCCGCCGAGCTATTAGTCCACATTACGAAAGTTGATCAGCTGCAATCGCAGAGGTGGACCAGCCGAGGACGTTTCTCGTTCGCTGTAGCATAGGGGGTACACACGGTAGTACGCCTCCATCGAACCCGCATGCGAACCGGCATCTTGGGGGGCTGAGATCCCAAGCGCCACTCGTCGTCGGTCGACTAGGACGCATCCCGCACGCCCCGCGCACACCACTATAAAGAACATAAAAATAAAACACACACACCTATGCACATACATATACAAAACGACAGAGGACAAACAACGCGACAACACTCCTAGTCCCTTAGTAGCCAACCCATAACTCTCCGATGCGGAAGTCGGATAGGCGTCGTGCACGAGATTTAGTATAAAACCGCACGGACGCAGGGCTAATTCATATCGACTCGCAATGCAAGCATACGCAAGCAGTCGCAATGATGGCGTACTATACAGTACCCATACTCATGCGGTCCTCGTTGACCTCGAGGGTCGCATTTGACACTCAAATGTCGGCTGACACTCGCCTTGAGGGAATGATCTCTCGACGCTGAACAACCGCCAAATGTGGTTGAAAACCACACCCTCTTCTGCACCCTGCGGAGAGTGGGTGGTACACAGGTTCATACCTGTGTTGGCAATCGTCTCTTATGGCCCTGGAGACCAGCTCCATCATCCATGGTCTGGAAAGAAGTCAAGGGGTTTGACTATGACAGTTGTCACGGACTACAACCTCCAACTATAAAAAATAACAAACAAAATCAATCAAGAAACAAACATCCCAACCCTCATATATCAAATCAGGACTCGAGATAAACAACAAAAGAAGGGGGAAACATAAACCCATGAGGTGTGTAGATCGTGCGTCACATGGTTGTCATCCTCACTGCCTCCAAAGCATGACCCATATCCCAAGCTTCAAAAATACTAACCTGCATAAAACACAGGCACACACAATAGCCATATTGCCATACACCAATGTGGTCAACTTTGTTGTTCCCTGTAACTCACACCATGCCTCACACACTCAAGCCCCAGTCATAATTCAACTTTTCATAATCTCATAAGTTCTTTGTAATAACCATTAAAAGAAGTCCGGTTAAAATCTTTAAAAAAACATATCAAATTACAGGGCTAAGGCAGTCAAGCTCAGGTAAAGGTGTAAGCAAAGTTGTGTCGTGAGCCGACAAGTCGGCGATGAACCAACCGACCTGTTATCAGTGACAACAGAAAATGATCCTCGTAGGATCAAGCTGAAACTAGTCCAAATCCTGAGTCAAACGATCAAAAGGACCTGTAACACAAGACAGGTCAACGCCCAAGGCTAAAACCATAAGCCCCTGAAAAATAATCCCCATACCACAATCTCTCTCAGCGTCTCTTCTAATAGCTAAGCCTAAGTCTACCTCTAAGACAGCGCCCAAAGAAAGGTAGACTCATGGCATAATCTCCCCTATCCAAGGTGGATTACCAGAATCCCCACCTATCGAAATATAATCTAACTCCTTTAAACTAAGAATATTTCGGCAGCGCTTCCCGTAGGAAAAGTGCCTTCTTAGAATTTATACAAGCTCAAATATAAAAACTGAAATAGTCTTTAACTTAAGAAAGTCCAATTTTGTCTAACTCCCTGATTTAGCAAAAATGTGGGCAGCACTCCCTTTAAAAAAAGAGACTTTCCAGATTTTTACTAGGTCAGATATAAAGAAAAGACAAGTTGAACTTTGACAAGTCAAAAATTGACTAAGTCCTCGGATTCGTAGAAATTTCAGCAGCGCTTCCCGTAGGGAAAGTAGCTTGCCAAGATTTATACAAAGGCAAGTACAAAAAATAATCCCAGAAAATGCAAGAATTGACCCAAGTAAAAATAAAGTTAGCTCAGAAAATGCAGAAATTGAACTAACTCCTATCGCTCCAGCACGTGGCGAGCACCTAAAGCAACTACCTATCGAACTGAAACTCAGACTAAATAGTAGCCTCACTCAGCCACATGCAGACCAAGCCATAAAGGTAAGTACTCTCACCATCCCAAGTCAACTTATCAAACAAAAGTTCATGGTCTTTCAACGATTTATCCCTTTATACTCTGCTTACATAAGGCATAAAGTCAGGCCACCCAAACTTATGGAATGTGCCTAACCCAGCCAAAGAGTATACACAAAACAGAGGGCACAACTACTTCTCTCTTCTTTGGGCATGTGACTAGGTCATTCTAGTCGCCCCGAAGTGTTTAAATATCCCAAATTTATATAATTATCTGGCCTTAGTCTTATAAGGTTGCATATCGCTGAACCAAACTCAATTTCAGTCTGCCCCATCTTACCACCAATTTATTCTTAATTAATACTCTCTTCAGTTGTGATACGCTATAGTCAGACCACCTAAACTTATAGAACATTCTGACTAGCTTGTTCATAAATAAGATAGTAATAAAATATAGCCAAATTATAACATTTGGGTTCCAGCATGTGCGGGGTTTGAGTCAGACCACCTGAACTTACAGAACAGTCTGACTCTCTGCCTGATTCGTTTCTCTCTGATCCAATCTATGCGTGGCATTGGGCTAGACCACCTGAACTTACAGATCGGTCTGCCCTTTGTCCGGTTTATTTTCTCAAAATAAAGCAGGAAGGGACTGAGTCACCTTAACTTATAGAATGGCTCAGACCTCCTCGTTCAGAACCAATTAAACAGAGAAAACCCTAAAATAACCAAGGCAACCAAGGCACCTGAACTTTCAGAACGCACTTGGTCAACCACAAACAGCCCTCGCAAATCAAAGCAACCAGACCACCTAAACTTATAGAATGGTATGATCCTCAAAGCAATCCAAAAATAAACATAGCACTGGGTCTCCCCGAACTTATGGGGACTTCCCAGTCTCGATTGACCCAGCCAACCATCTTGCAAAACTGCCTTTCTCCTGCCCTTTCCCAGATGCAACCCCTTTAAACAGTCTGCCTTCACACAGCCAACAAAAGTTAAAACTGAGATTATCCCAAGCATTCCTTTATTTAATCTGGTTTAAGTTTCGAAAGTCAGACAAAAAGTCAAAGCAGGGCTGCATACCATATACCCAGTCAGACATGCAATGGGCATTATAGAGATAGAGCAAACGATTACCTGTCTGTTCCCTGCCTCCAGAACTCCTCCTGAGTTTCGGCAGAGCTCCCGCAATCGGTGGGTGGACTCCCCACAGAGTCTTGCTGCGGTCCCACGGGTTGCAATCTCGCGTGCCGCCTTCCTCTCAGAATCAATAGACTAGACTTAGACTTAGAAAGGCAGAAGTAGGGGTTTCAGACGCTCGAGATACAGGAATGGGACAGACTTAACTCCCAGGAGAGGGCCTTGTTATCTTTCATCGCCTGAGGGCCCCGCAATGGTGACCAATCAACGGCAGCCACCGGTTAAACTGAAGTCAAGCTGTTGAAGTCAACCCTCTGACGTCCTCCTATTTCGCAGCAATATCCCCCTTTCGCAACCACCCCTCTAAGTCGTGATAGCAGCCTCCCTTGCCGCCCAATCACCTCTTTACATTATACCTTCACTTCCTTGTGGGTCAGCCGTAGTCACATGGCACCATACAACCACACTCAAAGTAGTGCAGCAAGCCGTAATAGGTCTGGCAATCACCGTTGCAGCACAGCAACCGAGACAGACTGCGGAGCTCACTATGAAGGGCTGGCAAGGATTACTGCAGTTCTCAACAGCAAGCTCCCTTGAGTATCAGCAGACAGCAACAATGCCCGTTGTGAGAAAGGCACCATGGCTCCACGATCACATGTTTGTAGTACGGCAAACATTGTGCTCAACTAACAGCCTGCAGCAGACAATCGAGCTCCAGCCACATAAAAAAAAAAAAAACCCTTCAATACCCATGCCTCAACCACCGTTATACACCATCAACTGCAGCACAACAACCCTTAGTAAACAGCAACGCCGTCGAGGCTCAGCAACCACCGCACGGATACCACATTCGCAGCCTTGTCCTTCAACCAGCCGTGCATCCACACCCACAGAGGGCACAGTCTGCGGCCACCTTACCAGCTGCATTATCCGCCTTTCAAGCCAAAATCAACAAGCGCGCACACGCTGGGTATGCAGGCCACTTGCCATGTGAGCTCAGTATGCTATGACAGTCCTATCTCAACTTCCCACACAGTTTGGCATGTAGCTACCCCCCCATCCTTTTCGGCTCACCTCGCATGGTAGGACAAGATGGCCAGCACTCTGGCCAGCGGACGGATCCGCAGTTCGCAACTAGGCTCATGCTGCTTCACTCGATAGCACAGGTAGTGTGCCTCTCAGTAGGTGAACTTCAAGTCCGCACTTTGCCCCTCTTTGTCGCCTGTCCCGCTAAGTATGTCAGTCATAAGTAAGTCTGCACCCTTGAGGCCGATCTATCGCAGCCCCTTTTACCAACGAAAGGCACTGTCCAACTAAGAGTAAATCTGCAGCCTCTGAGATCGGCCTCGCCCTACTTTGTCTCAGCGGAATAAGCAGCGCGCCGTCTCAGACGTCTACGTGCAGGTAAGCTTTCACTCTGTTCTTCCCCTTTCTTCAAGTGTACTTGGCCCAAACCCATGACCCGGTTCATTTAAAATGCTAGAGTCATCATACAACTCCTTGGCCACGAGCGGGAAAGCGAGTGCCTTGAAACACCGCCCCCTTAGTTAAGAGGAACGACTTTGGTTCCCTCCCCATCACTCCTTGGCTGACCATGTACTTGCCAATATGCAAACTGAGAGTGAATCTACCGTTAAAGCATGGGCAGATTCACTGCCATATTCAACCCCCTACCCTTTTCTATGTTAGCAGCAATAACTGCCGTGCAAGAAGGTGTCGGCCTTGTAGACCATCGCGAGAACCAGGTAAGTGCTACGTGCCCACTTCTTCTCTCTCTCTCTCTCTCTCTCTCTCTCTCTCTCTCTCTCTCTCATGTGCTTTGTGCCTGCTCGTTATAGTGGGAAGATCGTTATTGGGTCACCCACCAGAGCACGGCCAGGCCTGACAAGCACGACGATGAGCAACTTCAAGCGCGACTATTGACGGCATCGACTGTGTGAACAGGCCTTGCGACGAAGCACGCCACATTCAAGATGGAGGTCGCCACGACGAGCTTCGATGTGCTGCTATAGGCCTCACTCCGCTGCTCTGCAAGCGCGTAGGATGAGACCAAACCTCTTGTTAGAATATCACAGAGTCTGCATACAGATTCGGAGTGAATCTTCCTCTCTGTACGGCCCAGGTACCTGCTCATTTGTTTGATATGTGTGCCTGCTACTATATGGATGAATCTTCCCTCTGGCAGTGGAAAGATGCATCCGCCAGACTCCCACGTGCAACCTTCATCACCAATACTGTCCAGATCGTTGCCCGATTGTGAGAATTGGCGCGGTCATCAGATCCGGAGCATGCCAAGACCCCCAAAACGCATCTTGTCTCGCTCGATTTCATGGAGGAACGAGCGAGATACACGATTTTTTTTGCTGTAGTTATTTCTTTCTCCTTCCTTCCCGACTACTCGGCGCATCCTCTTTTTCTTCCAACCCTTATTCCACTAATCTAACAACAAAACTAGCCTTACCATGCAACTCGCCCGGGGTCAAAACCCCGGCATCATATCTTTCCTTACTCAAATCTGTTCACGAGCGAGGGAGATACGTCTATTTCATATTCCTTTTCCGTTTTTCCTCCATAGCTCCTCGCAGCCGACTTCTCGTCTAACTCTTATTCTACTCTACTAATTCCAAAACTAATGACGCCATTGAAACTGCCATACCCAAAAACCGAGGAATCGAGCCCTCCCTCGTCTAAATCTGATCAGAAACGAGGGAGATAAGTGTTTCCTTGTTCTCCATCGTCTTCACTCCCGCCATCTCCCGCGCACCTAATTTCTTTACTAACTCTAGTTTTACTAATGTACCATCAAAACTAACTTTACCATTGGGCTTGCCCAGCCTTAAAACCTCTGCCTACCTTCTTCTCCCACCTGATTCTATAAAGGAATGAGCGGGCTTCATAATTCTCACCCCCGCCATAGTTGTTGGCTGTGCACTGATTGATGCACATGCATCTGGTGCAAAACCCCGTTTAGATTCACTCACGGCTTCCTCCCTTAATTCATCACTCTCGTTCCTCTGCCTCGCTCCACATCTTCAGCGCCCGCTGCTCCTCTGCTGTCACTCACCTCATCTGCTACCCGTCGCTCCCTACCTCGGCGTTGAGTCGGAGTGAAACCGCCCTGCCTCCTTCATTGGCTAAGGCTGCTCCCTTACAGCAGCGGATCACGCCGTGATCAACAGGCTATCCAACAGCCCCAGCTGCCCTGAGGGAAGTTTCGGAGGAAACCGGACAGCGCTCTCCCCAACAGCGCCCCACAGAGGTCCGCCCAACTCGTTTCTCCGGCTTGCGCTCCTCCCTATAGTAGTAGACCCTGCAGCGACCGACGACCTACCCGATAACTCTCGCTGTCCCCAGGCAAACTTCGAAGGGAGCCAGCAGCTTAGACGGTTCGATTAGTCCTTCGCCCCTACACTTCAAACCCGACAGACGAACTGCAGCAGCGTGGCTGCACTCTTTCCCACAACGCCCCTGGCCCGCTGCAGGTCTGTAGCTCGAGCCCCGGTGAGGCTGTCCTGGTGCAGATCTTAGTGGCAGCAGCAAACGTTCCAGTAAAAACATTGAAAGGCGAGGTGGGGAGATGTTCCATAGAACAACCACTGGAACAGCCTTGCCGCATAGCCAAAAATGCAGCAGCCTCCCACGGGTACTTACTGGCCCCTGGCCGGTATCACCCACCTGCTGCAGTAGGTATCGCACCTGCTGGTGGGTGCAGCTCCCGCATGTTCCTTTGTTGGAGGCTTGAGCACGGACGTGGCTGCTACGGGGTTCCCCATAATGCTATAAAGGGGTAACTTCGACGCAGTCACGAAAACAGTTTGTAATAGCACCTCAGGCAATCCCACGAATACAACGCACCCCCACCTGCCCTGTTTCTTAACCGCGGCATGACAGAGGACCCCTCGCGAGTATCCTGAACAGGTGGACCCGTCGAACAAAACGCACACCCAAGGTCCTCGACACCTGTGTCGGCCCTCCGTGTCTGGAAACCTAGTAGCTGAACCAAGTCCGTCGGTCTCGATGCCGGCCCCGAAGCCGATCACCAATCTAAAAACCTTAAAGAAAAATTTAAAAGTGGATAAATAATTAAACAAAAAAAATAAAAATGAACGCCGCGTGTCGCACTACCCCACGATGCCGCGCACACCCATGCTGCGCATGGTTGCGCCTCGCCGTCAATACCCCACACGCGCTGCTCACCCAGACTAAGACCAAAACTCCCTCTCGCGCGCCCACAGTCAAACGACCGAAGTTACACCGGCGTGACTTGCAGGAGACACGCCAAATACCCTTGTAAGGGTATTTGGTACGACAGCGCTAGGACGACGGTCCAAATCTTGGCATAAATTTGAAGCTCCGCGCTCAACCTCTCGTTTTTTTTTTTCTTCCTTTTGCATTTTTCCTTTACGGTCGTCACTGTATCTACCCCAAAACACGACTATAGGGACCCGACGCACGATTGAGAAAACTGAGCTGACTATCACTACCTCATTCCTGCACTTAGCCCAAATCATGACCATCGGGGCCCAATGCGCGACTGACCGTACTACCCCCTTTTCTATCATGCTAGGCAACCTCGACGACCACTTCAATTATGGAGCGGCACATTGTATAGCAGGGTACCGAACCTGCGCGGTACCACTGGAAACCCAGTATCTGGGCCTGTCAGTTCCACACGACCCTACAGACCGGTACCGGGCTTATAGCGGTAGGTGAACGGATGGACTGGTGCGCAGCGGTAAGTGAGCGGACGGACTAGTACTCAGCGGTAAGTGAGCGGACGGACTGGTACGCAGCGGAGGGCCGGGACACCACGCCCTCCGACATGATACCAAACCCCCGCCCAGCATCCCCGCTGGGCCAAAACGCAGTAGTCAATCAATACAAAATAATAAGAGTTGAGAATTTCTCCACCCATTTCTATAGTAAGCAACAAAGATGTCTCTCACCGTGATTCTGCGCTAGTTGTCATCTTGCTTTCCTGCAACGCAACGTCTTCTTTCTTTCGTGCATCAGTTTCTACATGACCTGTGTATTAGCTCTTCTCCCTCTTTTCCTAATAATTCAGTCTTCTCGTTCTCAAGCCTTCTTTTAATCTTTATCATACCGCTGCTTACCTCTTTTTCCTTCTTATCACACCATGTCTAAGGTACGTAGAGGACAGGGAAGAGGGAGAGGTGGTAGAGGAGGAAAGGCGCGCGAAGAACCACCAGCTCGTACACGATGCGAGTTCATTTCGGAGGAGGAGGAAGAGGAGGAGGTGTGGGGATATGGCTCTCATACGAGACCATTTCAGCGCCAGCCTTTCGTAGGCTGGTATGAGAGAACTCCATCCCGTACGAGGATGGAGTATTTTCAGAAGAAATTTGAGGCACGCTATGGCGCACCCAGCACCTCTTCTCCCCCTTACTCACCCACGGCTCCCACCCTTCTGGTGGCAAGCAGAGCCTTAGTGCCCTCAACTCCTCCTCCCTCACCATGCATAGTTCCTCCTCTTACCCCATTCAATAGTTGTTCCCTCTGCTGCATTTTCTTCCTTCTTTCTCTGCTTCAGATAGAATTAATGGTTATCTTTTATCTCTTACATAAGCACGATATCCTTTCTTTGAACTTCTGAGTCTTTTCCTTTCGTTGACTTTTCAGACCATTCCCTAGTGTCCCTAGCTTAAGAGTTTGAATACCTTGAGGCCGGGGATGCAGGTTCCTTGTGAACCAGGCCGTTTGTCGGCCACCAAATAAATTTAAGAAGGATTTTTCATCTGCTGCTCGCATGATTTGCCGTTTAACTTTTTCAGTGAAAAGGTTACCTTGTTCCTTGTCTTTGACAGTGACGTCAGGGATGTTGTCCATGTGATATTAACGTCGAGGACACTCATTCTGTCTGCCATGCCGTGGATAGGGTATACCAAACCTTTTTCTTGTTCTCTGGCCTGAGTGAGACGTCTTCTCAACTTCTCAAGCAAGTCAGGGGATACCAAACCCCTTTATTTTTCGCTGGCCTTGGAGCTTTTGAAGTGTTTGCTTGATCATGCAAAACAGCAAGTCGCACAATCCAAACATACAGACTCCCTGGCAAGCAGTCATCAATCAGTAATTAAATAGAAACAAATAAATATAAAAACTCATCATAAAATAATAAATAAACATAAACATTCCTTCACACCCAAGAGTTATTGATTGCCTTGATTTTGGCCCACCACTGGCCAGGAATGACAGACCTCTCGTCAGTCTGTCATACCCTATTCGGCCCGCCTCAGGCCAGGACAAATCAGACCATTTCTCTTGACGACCCCTTTAACCTGCCTCCAGGTCAGGACCACCATACCCACTACTCGAGTATGATGACCCTTTGGCACTCTCGCCAGGATACCCAGACTATAGCGGGTCTGGTCACCCTATGACAGTAGACCTCCCGCCAGTCAAACAGTCTTGTACCCGGATTTGACCACTGCGGTCGGGGACCGGCTTACCCACAAGTTTTCGGCCTAGGGCACTGGCTGCCCCGCCCAGATTTTTGAACGTAGAACCCGGTCTAACCACTGTTTCAGGTTCTGGCAAACCTCACTGGATTGCATCCTCTGACTACGGTAGGGTTCCAACTGACCCCTTTTGACCTCACAGACCAGACTCCCGGAGTCTTAGCCTCAGTCAACTATGGAATTCGACACTCGCGTCAGGGACCTGCTGACCCCACCAGATTGCAACCTACTGCAGTAAGGCTCTGGCTGACCCCGACAATCAATGCATCTTTACGTTTGAGAAGAAGATCTTAGGTACAGACAGTCAGACAAACATCTCAAACCTACAGTCAGACAACCCATGCCCCAGATAACAGAACAGACATTCCTCAAGAGACGTCCCTTCAGTCTCAAGAGACACTAAACAGCAAGAAACGACAGCAAACAATGCACTTCCCAGAGACCTCCCTTCGGCCTCAGGAAATACAAAGTGTTGATCCCATAGAGGTCCCTTCCCTCATCTGAGAATACTCCCAAGAAACCTTTCGTCAGCCTCGAGGAAGTTTAGAAATATTGATCCCAGAGAGGTCCCTTCCCTCCTCTGAGACAGAAGATAGGCAACTTAGTCAAGAAACACGAAGTCCCCATGCTGACAACTCTCTGGTCAAGCAAGGTTGAACTTCTTTATGCCCATCTTCTTTATCGCTCTCTTGGGCAGGCAACTTTGTCAGAAGACATGAAGTCCCTCTACTTACAGCTCTCTAGTCGGGTAGAGTTGAACTCCTTTTATGCCCGTCAGATTTTCTTTTCATCATGAGATCAAAATTGATTACTCTTTGATGTTCCACAACCATGAATTCCTTGAACTTAATATCACTGCAACCGCACTTTACAGTTACTCCCCACTTAGGGATCTGATGCTCGTGGACTGACTGCGGCTCAACATTCATGACACTTTGATCTCATTGATCTCGTCGCTTATAAAGAATAATAAAATCAGTTCAGAAGCAGACATGAATACAGATCATCTGAAAAGTCTCTCTCAAGTCCTTTGTGACAAAATTTGACATGCCGAAAATTGACATACTGACTTGATAATACAATAATAGTCAAAATTCAGTTGAAGTCCTTGTCTCTATTGTACCTCTCTGCCTCATCATACTTTTCTCAGTTCTCTGGAGCATCTCTCTTACTGGATGATTGATTCTTTTTTCCTTTCTTTGAGGTCATTGTAGGGACCAAGTCAGAGTCTCTAAAGATAAACTTATGAAGTCGTGACCATGATACCATATCATGAACTCTTGAGCCATCCATCTAAGATATCTCATAGACCTTGCCTTCTGCTTCACCTGTAATTCTGTAGGGACCGAGTCATCTGGACTCGAACCGTTTAGTCCACTGAGTCTCAAGAGAATTGTCGAATAAGAGGACAACGTCACCAACTTCCAGTTTCTCGTTTCTTATATATCTCTTTTTGTTCCATCTCTCTTGATCTGACAATCTACTAGTTGTCATTCTCTCTGTCGCATCGATTACTGTCTGGTCAACTTCTGATATCTGTCTCATTCTGATCTGAAGAAGTTCTGAAATGGAGTACTCTTTGTCACTCTCTTGGCTCGACCATGTCTTGATTATACTTTCAATAGGCAGGGTAGCATACCGACTATACCACAGAGTGAATGAAGCATAATCAGTAGTCCTCTTTACAGTAATGTTGTCTGCATAAACTGCAACTCTCAATACTTTTTGCCAATTATTGAGGTTCCCTTCACACCATTTAGCCAATGAATCTTTCAGCGTCATGTGACCTCTTTCAACTGGTGCATTTGCGTGAGGGTGATAGGTGGTTACATATCAAATTCTGACTCCCAGTCTGATATTGGTTCTTCTTACGATCTCATTTCTGAATTCAGATTTCATGTCTGAGGTAAACTCTCTGATAAAAGGGTACCTGAGATAGACTTTCTTTATCCAGTCAGCCACCTGCTTGGTTGTCTTCCTTCTCAGAGTCTTTGCCTCAACACACCCAGAAAAATTCTCTCTCATATTCAATATGTATCTCATCCTAGCATTGCCTAATGGCATGGTGATGAAATTCAGGCGAACTCGACTGCCTGGCCCTACCAGGATAATAGGAAACAAAGGTTCAATCATCCTCATTGTAGATCTCTTCTGACATAATACACACGACCTACAGAATTTGTAAATCATGTATCGCATGTCAGACCAGAAGTAAAGTTTAACTGTCTCAGAGTAGGTTGCTTCAGCAGCTCTATGGCCATCAGCAACCCCCTCGTGTAGAGCAACAATTATTTCTAGTTGTCTTTCTTTTCCACAAACCATTCTTAATGGAGGCAATCCTCCTTTGCCATCCACGAAAAGGTGACCACTTTTTAAGTTTGAACTTCTTCTTCGAGTTTTTGCAGTAATATTCCTTTAGTTGTTATCTTTCTATCTTCTTCCTAATTTCTTGGTAACTTCCGCCATACTCCTCAAGAATGAAAGAGACCTCTCCTTTCTTCTTTTCAGTTGTTTCCTCATTCTTTGACCCAGAACTCTCCCCCATCACATGGGTAGCTACGGCTGCTGCATTAATTTTTGCGTACCAATCATTTTGTTCTTCCTCTTCTTCCTTTTCAAGAACTATTTCATAGACATAGGTATCAGGGATTTCTCCCCAGCTGTCGCTTTCTTCAGGCCATAAGTTCCACTTATAGGAGCTTGGAGCCTTATAATCTTCATCATCTTCCTCATTCGGGAAGTTATCTACATAGGTCGACTCTTCAATTGTCCTATCAACATTCTCATCTTCTTATTTTCTCCATTCAATTCTGTTGAGGTCATCTGCCCGATTTTTCTCAGTGAGAATTTTTTCCAGTTTGAAATCAAAAGTCCAAATGAAGACAATCCACTAGCTTATTGTTGGATCCACTTGTTGATGCTTCTTAATAGCACCAATCACAGTAGTTGCATCAGGTCTCAGGATGAATCTTCTTCCCAGCACATAGTGCCTGAAGCATCTGAGGCAATGGATGATTGTCAGTAGCTCTTTTCTAAACTGGGTGTAACCTCTTCTGTAGAGTTAAGAGTTCTACTCTCAAATCTCAGAGGTCTTTCATTTCATTCTCGTCTTTCTAGATAAGTACACCGCTAAGAGCTACTGATCCCCCATCTGCCTCGATGATGAAGAGTCTTCCCTCCTCCTTATCATAAAATGACACCCCTAACACTACTCCCTCATCTTTTAATTTTTCTTGTAAAGTTTCTGCAGCAATCTGTTTTTTCTCAGTCCAAGATAAATCAATCCCTTGTCTCACCATCTCCCTCAAAGTCTCTGCAAGGGTAGCAAAATGAGGAATGAAAATCCTCCAGAACCCACAGACACCCAGAAAGCTTCTGACGTCTGTCACCCGCTTGAGAGGCGGAGACCAACTCAAAATTTTGTCTATCTTATTGGGATCAAGGTTTCCTACCCTCGGAGAAACATCTAAAGTCTAGGATATCTACTTCTGCTTGAAAGAGAAGAGACTTTGGCTCACTGACGGTCAGGTTATATTTATGAAGTCTCTCTAGGACCATCTTTACCCCTTTCGCATGTTCCCAGACAAATTTATTGACCCCATCAGCAACCAAAGTCTCATCTCTTACTATAGGTCCTTTCACAGGATTATCATCAATATATGAGTGGTTATCTCAGGCGAGATGTCCTGTATGACTTGGATCATATCCCTTTGAACCACCGTCACACCATTGGTTCAACCTTGAGGTACCACGCACATCTGAATGAGGTCCTTCGGCGTGTGCATGACAGTCATTGGTCGGCCAGTGGGATCAATGAAAAACTGATCATAACCATAATATAAATCAATTAAGGAATAAATGCATCGACCAGCAAAGGATTCTGAAAGAAGATCAGCATTAGGGAGGCTACCTGCATCACGTATCGTTACTTAGTTGAGCTTCTGAAGATTTTATATCCATCTCAATCCAAGCTGTGGTTTCCAAAAGCAAAACCAGTGGTTAGCATACGGTCCATCAGCAGGTTCGGCAATATTAGATGCAATTTTCTTATCAAGATACTTCACCACTTCTGCCTCTTCTTTCAGGGCATACTTGGTTGGCCTGTCATTCCATGGACTATGATCAACTGTCCATATTTTTGTCATCTTGATCATATCCACGTCCAACCGCCCTCTTTCTTCATCATTAAAAGAGAATGCACCAAAGAATTCCTTACACACTTTGAAGATATATTCTTTGTCTTTAGGTAGGATAAACTGATCTAAGCCTATCTTCATCGTGTTAAACCTTTTCCTGGTGACCCTATTCCCCAAGTTTGCAAAT
Source organism: Chara braunii (assembly GCA_003427395.1). Classification (NCBI taxonomy): domain Eukaryota; kingdom Viridiplantae; phylum Streptophyta; class Charophyceae; order Charales; family Characeae; genus Chara; species Chara braunii. Next base: position 2,278,566 of record BFEA01000079.1, read on the forward strand.
TCCCTTAATGCTTTGATAATTCTCCTTTCTTTTTCCAGTTCCTCGTCACAATCCTTTTCTATTAGGATTGTTACTGGATTCTTCTTCATCCCCTTAGGCTTGTATTTCATTTTTGACCCAGTGACTATTTTCCTAAAAAATAATGAGCTGATGCAAACTTTAATTTCATTTTTTCACCTATGACAATCTCAACAACCTTCTTAAATGCTTCAATCTGTCCATCTTCATCTTTGATTTTGCCAAGAGTTTTAATCATCTTTGAAATTTGATTGATATCGAATGAAACTTCTTCTTTAACTTCTTGTTTGTCTTTCCCCTTCAATTTTCTTATCTTATGAACATACTATTCCCTTCTGATCGAGTTGGCTGACACTCTATGCTTGTGATGATAAGAAGTGCAGACTATAAAGGTATGTTCTTGTGCAGTCTCCGGATCTTGTAAGTCAATCCAAGACGACCCTTCATGACCAGAAAACTGATCTGCTTTCATCCTGTGTAAGAACGGAGGGCCCAGAATACAATCATGGTCTATGTCTCGTACCACGAACCCCAGTAGCTCGACTGACATCATCTCAACCCTGATAGGCAAGTTGTCAATAAACCCTGCCACAAAGAGTTCTCCAACAATATTACTTAGTATTTATTTCGATGACCTATCAATGGTGAGGTCACACGCTTCCATTGCTTTCTGAGAGATAAGTATCATTTCCGCCCCAGAGTCCACTTAGGCTCGGATTTTCACGTGATTAATGTATGTAGTTAAATACCCACAGCCCATAGTTGCGAATCTCAGTTTACATCCAGGTAAGGTTCTTTTAACTTAACTGGAGAAAACTGACCCCAGGTAATTAACTTTCATTCTTTTCTTTTCAATTAGTTTCTTCAGCTCCTCCCTCAACTTGGGTGCTAGTGTCATTGCCTCCTTGAAAGACAAAGTCACTTCTGTTTTCTCTAACATCTTAGTAATTACATCTGTAATCAGGGTAACCGGCGTTCGGGATGGGCCGAACGCCCGAACTCGAACGCCCGAACGTATGGGACCCCTTGGGGATGCGTTCGGCCGTTCGGGCCAAACGCGGAAAAAAAAAAAA